>JADKLZ010003886.1:14938491-14949398 GCA_021533235.1 Biomphalaria straminea
TTCCTATGGACTCGAACCTTCAGTTGTATCCGATTGGTTATATATTCAAAATGGCTTCAATTTTCACAATAAAAACAATAAGACATCTGTTTTCGTTTTCAACATAAGAAAAACAGATTTTAGGGAAACTAAATCGATTCTTTATTTATACTTTATTTATAATACTTTATTTATAATACTTTATTTATACTTTATTTATAATACTTTATTTATACTTTATTTACATTACTTTATTTATAATAAAATAAAACAAAGCCGCGAGTAAACAAAGAAATGTAATAGTATATAAATGTCAGTGTTTGTGTGTGTTTGTGTGTGTGTGTGTTTACCTTCGCAGATTCTCTGCACATTTTTCCTTGAATCTTAAAGCATTTCTCTGGATAATTGATGAGACTAACAAACGATACCATTTTGTGACTGGGACATATTATGTTTCAACTTTGTGACATCATAGTAAAATTATTAGTTTAAGCTGTGTAACATCTCTGGTATGTTTGAGTAGTATTTCACAACTTATGTATTTGTTTTGTTTCCATGATATTCAAAGAGAAATAGTTTGCAGTATTCGATCAAGTTTAAGTAAATACATAGTAATATCCTGTTTCAAAAAGAAGTTACGTCTGCTCAGCTGAAAGACGTAGCGGGAGAAACACTAATTATTTGTAATTAACACATTTTTTTCAATTCATGGTCATCCGAAATCATTTCAAACTCAAATACTAAGTAATAACATCTGATTGCGGTCAAACCTTTGTCACTTGCCATTCAGGATGCTGCAGCGAACTGTGAGGATAACTTTCGTGAGAATAGACACGCTTTTTCAAATGGCTACTTTCACGATTATTGTGTGGTTGCTCATGTCCGTGCTGGTTACGTCACAGAAAATGAAACCGACAACAAAGGAGGACAAAGGTGAGTTCCTGATATTTAAATATATTTTTTCATTCAGTTTTCTTAGAATATTTTCAACAGAACTATAAGATATGTATATATTTTTATATCATCCAATCTTAGAGTTTGCATAAATAAGCATGTACCTAATGGCTTACTACAGTGTTTCTCAGACATTTTACTTTGACGCTACACTAGATTTAAAAAAAATGTGTAGCCTCTCTTTAGTCTCTTAGCAAACTTGGGGCTCTAGAGGATTGCGTTATATCGGCCCAATATCGGGCTGGGTAACGCCTGGGTTTACAATATTATATTACCTTGGCTATAATGTTGGAATTTTGTTTTCTGAAAGAATACTTTCTAATAATTAATGAACAAAAAATAAGAGAAGGATCTGAAACTCTCTTTCAATCTTTCTGTCTCTGTCTCCCACACACACACACACATATATTCAATATGATGGTGACGTTGGTAACTGCTATCGAATTCTTTATGTTCACTAGTTTTCAGCGTTATTTTGAGCTGCCCTACAGTTGCAAGTTTGTGTTTCTAGCAGCTGTGAAAACGTTGCGTTATTTCGGCGGATGATATCAGCTGTAATGGATTCAATTCATGTTTTATTTTGTTTTATGTTTGACACTAAATAATGGAAGCGGAATATAACTGCGCTGCGTGCTATCTGCTATGCATGTTGTTGTTTTTTTCTCTTAGAGAGGAAATAATTCGATTGATCAGCAGATGTTTGGACAGAATATTCCTTAATAGAACCGATCTCTCAACACCGTGTGTGTGTGTGTGTCTCAAGTGATGAACAGAACAGCTTGATGACTGGGCTTGGGTTTGACTCTCTGCCACTCCGTGAAGTGTTTACTATGACTTTGTGATTCTGTATCACTCCTTTTGACTCATTATAACTGATTACAACTCATTTGACTCTGCATGACCCTTTAAGGAAAACTACGATGGTTTTGACATTTTTTTTATATTTTATGTATTTTGATTTACAGATAATGAATATATTATTATTTTTTTTTTTTTTTTTTTGCAATAATAACTTCGTAATTGATGTTTTTCTTGTTTAATTTTCCTGTGCATCTAAAACAGTCAGATTTTCACCGCGTTTCTATGTGACGTCACACCAACCTATTAATTTAATCTATTGATTTATTATAAAACGGGAGACCATACAGTATAGTTTACATTCTCGTAAAGGAAATATATCTTCGTCTATGCAAGGCACTTGCATTTGGTTCAGTCGTAAATGATGTATAAGAATGTCATCTAACCACATCCTTTTTTCCTAGATAGTTGCCAAACAAAATCATGTCTTAAATATTCGTTGCAAATAGGCGGATTCGATAGGGATCGTACAGGTCCGCCTCTGAGTTTGTGTGATAACATACACTGTCTTCGTAATCTTTTATCATGGATACGTGTATCCTATACTGTTAAGCGAGCAATTCTTGTATATATATGTTTATATATCTTTGATTTCGAAAACGGCTCTAACGATTTTCTTTAAAATTTCAACGTATCTGCATATTAGTGAGAAAAAAATTATCAGCTCATTGGCCACATCGGGAAAACTCGAGTTCGACCGTTATTTCGATATATAAAATGTCTCGTTGTAAAATTAATTTTGGCTTCAATAATTTATGAATGAAAGTTTTTCCATAACGTAAACGTGAAAAACGCTGCTTACGTCACTAAGCTTACCGTAGTACACTAAAATATTTCTTTGCAAACAAGAACGCGTTTAGAGATATGAATGAAGGGATGTGTAAAACTAAAAGCAGACCACGGGCTGTAGCACCATTGGGATGGATGGATGCCAAGCCGGTATGAACTTCTTATTGTCCGACAGTCAGACTGAGCAGGGCATTTATTTAACCGAGCAGGGCTCGGTATCTGATATTTTGATTGTTAGCAGAGTATCTATTTATATTCAAAATTCAACTAATGTTATTGTTGTGTATATTAAAGTTTGGTGGACTTTAATAAAACGAATTTAAAATCCCCATCTATTACACAACTCGGAACCATTTTTTTATTAATTTGTGAAATGGATTTATACAACTACCTTAGACGATCAAAGCTGCACCTTCCTTAGTTGTAAGTTAAACTCATAACTGAAACTGATTTAAAACACGGAACCATTTTTTTTTATTAATTTGTGAAATGGATTTATACAACTACCTTAGACGATCAAAATTGCACCTTCCTTAGTTGTAAGTTAAACTTATAACTCAAACTGATTTAAAACTCTAAACATTATAGTTAGGATACCCAAAAGACTTTCCATGAATGTACAATTATTTTAGTATAAAAATTTGAGCTATATTACAGAGTATTCTAGAGTGTGTTGAAAAATCTAACGCATTGATCCAGTCTGGTAAATTTGGACCTAAGCAGTTCATAATAAGGCCAGAAGATTAAGGCATTACTACGGGGATTACTTTCTCTCCACCAAGACAGGAAAAGGAATGAAGTTAGCTTTGGGAAGGAACGGAAACTCCTGAGAGAGAAGTGACAAGCATGGTCGTCATTAGCTAAGGGAAGTTCCTTGTTTTTACTCCGGCGATAGTCTCCCTTGGTCTTATCACTGTCTCGTGGTACTTATTTACTAAAATTTGAATGTCACTTTAAATACTCTGGCAGGGAAGTTGTGGGTAACTTGTTTATGGTTTTTAAATATTCACTCCTCCATCGTGTGAATGCAATTTTGAACAGCGCCCCTACGACGAAAGCCAGGGGACATATGGGATTATGTGAATGCCAGTGTGTGCATGTTATCTATAATAAAATGAACATTTCATGACCAATTTAGGATTGGATGTTTTATTTTTTAATCGTCTAATGCATATTTAAAATTTTTAAAAAATATTTTTAAAACTTTGAATATTTTGTATCTATGTTAAACATTTTAAAGCCATAATGATGATAATAATGATAATAATAATAATAGGGCGGTACTGCTGCAGACCTGCCACATCACCAGAAAATTTCTCAGTGGAAACTGAAAAAGGGACTACGATGAATTTTGTCTCCCTTTAACGAAACTCGACCTTGGCAGTGCCAGAGAATGAATACTCCATCATTTTCACCATCATCATCATTATAATAATAAAGGCAATGTCTTGGATTCAGAACATTAAGATTGGATGTAGTTATTCACATGACTTTGTAAACCCAAAACCGTAATATTGCAAGACTAAATACTATAAACAATAATGAGGAATCTTATATTAATTAATTAGGCAACTGATGGGTATATGTCGAGCTAGTTTTGAATGTGAAGTACAATGTTTATGAAACAAATAAATGAAACTGACTAACATTCACCCAGAGTGAAACCAAAAAAAATCAATTCTATGTTTTGAAAAATGCGAGTGAAAAAAAAGTAAAGAAATGCACGAAAAAACTCACTGTGGGATAACAAAATCTCACTATGGGATGAAAAGACTCAATGTGGGATAAAAAAGACTCACTGTGGAAGAGTTGGAGTGACAGATAGTAAAATAGAAAGTGATGACATCACTCTCAAGGCTCTACGTGACATTTTGGATGATATTGGGCTATTATTAGACTTTTAAGCACAATTCTCTTTCTTGTCAGAGGGGCTTCCCTGTCCACTAATGACACTTAGGGACCAGACGTCAAGAGCTTGTCTGACTTACAGGACTTGGTTGATTGACTTAGAACAGTCAGTGTAATTGACGATTCAAAGTGGCGAAACTTTAAGTTACTAAACCATACATGGATTTTAAGTAATAGAAGCACTGGTTAATAAATGGCTAATCTGTGAATTACAGTTAGTGGTAGATTCACAAATGAATAGAGGAATTAGTAAATTTACCGTTTAGTTGTACAACAAATATAACAATAGTATAAGTATTAAGTTTATCGACCACAAGTTACTGCGAAAATACGCCAATTTCAAGTTATTATAAATAAGCCAACCACGTAGTATTTTATAGTAACAAACCACAAATTACTATAAAGTAAGTTAGACATATGTGAAATTTACCACGAGTTTCTTTCAAGCAACAAGCCATAGGCTACTGTTGAGGAAACTAGCCACAAATATTTGAAATGAACAACGTTTAACCACAAGTAACTGTTGCGTAGAGTAAATATAAAATAGTGTCAAATCATAAAGCATCATTTAACATTGGTGGCATTAAAATATAAATTAGTTTTAAAAATAATTGCAGTAATTGTAATAATCTTAATCCTAATAAACCAGCAGCACTCAGTCTAGGTCTCGCGGGACACATTCGATCCTTACTATTTGGTGTCTTGAGTATTGTATAATGAAGCAGCAGAGGTTTTGTTCCAATAGACGTTTTATTTGTGGTGATGGGGTCAATGCATGTCCAAAAATGGTTAGGAATAATTGAAATGGGCACTGCTAACACATAAACAATGCTAAACATAAACAATGTCTCATCGGAGTAAAAAGTTTAACAAAGCTTTGCTTTATCTTTTGTCTACATTGACTCTACATTTATCCATTTCTGTTTTGTTTTTGTGTTTATTGCATTATCTATTTTCTTTTTAATCTTAAAGATGGATATATATTTCACCCATGGGTCCTCTGACTGCTGTAGGATATACACGCAAAAATATAGTGACGGTGGACGAGAAGAGGGGGGGGGGGTTAGGGACCATTGTTCAAGTATTGCCTTGAACTCTGGTTGTATCACGAGTCTAGAAAGCTTCGTTTTTTTTGTTTTCAGTTTTTGGAATTTTAACGATAAATTGTAAACAAAGTAAAAAACAGACAAAATATATATTTAAAAATCATTTTTTTTAAAAAAAAAGCTTATCCAAAGTGGAACAACTCCGTCCATAAAGCTTTACCTACTAATAATGTAATTCGATAACAAGCAAAAAAAAATAATTTCCTATAATGAACTGACTTATTGAGTATTTTTATTTATTGATTCGTGTTTTGTTAGGTACAGTAAATAAGTGTTTAAAGTATCCACTTGATCAGAGAAAGCGTAAAGGAGAAATAGCGTTAACAATTATTTAAGGGGACTAAACCCAACATATTCGAGATACTTGTCCACCCAACCAGCCTCAAGGTTTTTTATTTCCACGAAGTTAGAACATGAGTAGAGGTATTCTAAAAATAGATCTAGATGGAGCCCAAAAATTTCTTTTTACCAAATTGAAGGTCCTACGCATAAAAATGTGTCTTTAATCAAATGAAACCCATTCCTGTCGGCATATAGTCTATATAGTTCTATTTCTTTTTATATTTAAAAAAAAAATAAAAATAAAGTAATAGATCACATTCATGTATATTACAATCTATGAATGCACTGAAAAGCTACCATGATTGCCAAATTGAAAAGTGACAAACTATAAGCCTAAAAACCTGCTCCACCGAAAATAGAAATATGTAAAGGACTAAAGTGAACAACGTGTTGTATGCTACAATGTCTCTTCTTTCTTGTCTGTTAGCAAGTGTACAGTCAACCATTGCTTGTTTAGAAGACTAAAACAGTACATAATTTTAGAAACCTTATTTTCTTACAAGAATTCACCCAGAGGAAAGCCGGGTATTTTGGCTCTAGTAAATAACACACAAGCATTTACAACTAAATTGAACATTATAAATACACTCGGTGAAATTATTACTCATAAAGAACATATTCCAACAGACCAACACACTCGTAGGTGAACTCCAACATAGGCAGACAACCACAGACACAAGATTCCAACACGTTATCTCTCACACACACAGAACTAGTTCTACAAATACTTGACTTAAAAGTCAAAGCAGACGTGAGGGGACCACGTTTGCTGTAAATAAACTTCGTTTCGACTCCATTTGGGCGCCAAATAAAGTAACAAACAAGAGCGGAAATAGGGAGCTGGACTCAGTGAGGTGGGGGGTGGGTCGCTTGTCTCTTGGGGTACAAAATAAAGTGGAGCTTCGTCAATGTGAGCGAATCTTTGTAGATTAGAGAGTTTCTGTTTACATGACTGGAACCTCCAAACATCAAAATGTATTGTGTCATGGTGGGAGGGGAACTTTACCTACAATAAAATACAATACTTCTGGGCTATTATGAATCATGCTGCCCCCTCTCAGAATGAGCTCGTGGGAAGAGAAAATTTAGAGAGGAAGATCCTAGGCAAGGAATAATTGATATCAAAGACCGCACCAAAAATAAGAAATCTGAAATAGTAACACAATAGCAATTAAACTCAACGATGACCGACTGACCACTGTCAAAAAACGCAAACAAAAACTGTCTAACCATATCACGAGGTCTTCAGGCCTGCAAATACATTTCTACAGAGAACTGAAACAGGTGAAAGAAGTAGCAGAAAATAAAGTAGAGGGAAAAATGGATGGCCTTGTCATTTAACGAGATTCTGAAGACAAAAAAAAAAGGAATGGAGAAAGAACGTTGACAGATCATGTGTAGTGCCCCAACGTTACAACAGATCAATGTATAGGTGAAGGTAAAAGTATTGAAAAAAAAAATTTCTTTCCTAGATCTATCTACTTGGGTTGTAGGGTTGAGAAGGTTGCGTTGACTTTTGAAAACATAGCATATAATGAACGCAAACTAGCCAGGAGAAGAAAAATTCGTTCGTTTAGACTAGTTTATAGCTTTCTATAATACTATTTGTATTGCTTAACACGAAACAAGGGCCAGAGAAAAGTTCAATTCGGACCTAAACATATTTGTATTAATGAAAATAATACATGTACTATTATCAAACACAGTTATCTGAACGCCTAGGCCATGTCATACATGTACATACCCCTGCCCCCCCCTCCCACCACACTTTAATTTATTAACAGAACATAACAAATGGGTATTTTAAAAAATGATCAGCATAGTTAATGAGTTGCAACGAGTACCCCATATAAAGACTTTCTGTACCCTGGGGGGGGGGGGGGGAAGTCGCTTTACGAGCAGGGCCAGTCTTAGGCCTCTTCAACGTATGCGGCCGCAGTGGGCCCGCGCTTTTATATGCCCCGCGCTAATACAAGGTGTAATTTTTTAAATGCAAAATATATACGAAAAATTCTTGGAAAGCTCCTGAATTCATTAAAATCTCCTGAAAACTCTTTGAAATCTCCAGAAAAATAGACAAAATTGTGATTTGTGGGTGTCGTGCATTGAGGAAAACGTATTATATACGTAATAAAAGAAAAAAAGGCATTTTCAGCTTTCATATGATAAAATGTAATAATCGGGCGAGTTTTCACCTTAATGGGTAGTTTGAATAATTTATTTACTTTTATAGTCACTGGTATATAAATATGCCATTGACTACAAGGTTCGTAAAGTACAGATCGCAATTTTTAACTTAGTAAAGAATGAATAAAATTCAAAGTCGATTTTTTTTTCTTATACAAATTCTTAATTTTCACTTATTATCCTCATTTTCACACAGACTAGGCCCCGCGCAATCAGTTTCGCATAGGGCCCCGCAATAGTTAAAGTACGCCACTTTAGTAAACACTGGTCTAGGCCTACTAAACTGTGGGGGGGGGGGGGTGTGCTGCTGACGGAGGGAGCTCATCAAACTGTGTGCATTATGAGAAGTAGTTATAAACACTGCAGGGGGTCGAGTCGACAACAATAGGTCATTGAAATACGGCTTGTAACTCGTCTGTAAACTCTAAGCTCTTATGGATCAAGATAATTGTAGAGCTTCCACAACAAAAACTCCATTAATTGTTCTTTTCAACGAACTTATAATTAAATTTCAGACAGTAATTTAAATCTCGATTTTTTTATATTTTTTTCAATGATTTTTTTCCAAACATAGACTTATCTATCATCTATCTATCTATCTATCTATCTACCTATCTATCTATCTATCTATCTATCTATCTATCTATCTATCTATTTATCTATCTATCTATCTATCTATCTATCTATCTATTTATCTATAACTGTCTAAATATCTATCTATCTATCTATGTATCTATCTATCTATTTATCTATCCATCTATCTATCTATCTATTTATCTCTATATATCTATCTATCTATCTATTTATCTCTATCTATCTAGAAACAGAGAGAGAGATTGGACCTACTTATAGATTATATCTCGAATGAGTTGTGTTTTGGCAGCAATTGATAGCAGGATAAAACAAACATTAAATATACTTTTTTTTGAAAAGCACAATAACTCCTTTAAACATCTTATAGAGTTGATTGTTTTAATTTGACTAACTACTTAGTCTTTGATGTTCAGAGCAAGTCGCTAGTCATCTCCCCAACGGCGCTGGCAGCAGAAAAGCGCCAGAGAAGAATAGCAAAACCAATAACCTGCCCTGTGTGCAGCCTAACATTCGTGGCTCACATAGGTCTCATCAGCAACATGAGAAGACACAAATTTGGTCATCATCGAACCGCGATGGACGAACTATATTTATTCCAATGATATTTTTTCGGATATAGATTTAGAAGACTATGCGCAATCATTAATTTAACTCTTTGACATCGTAATTATTTTCCACGTTTGGACAGAATTTATAGCTTTATATCTGGATAGAATCAACAATGGGAGCGTCGTTGCGAGGTCAAAGAGTTAATTTATTAAAATATTGAACGAATACGGAAATTCCAAAAGACGCATAGTTCTTTCAATACAGTTTTTTTTATTTTCTCGTTCTCAAGCCAAATTTAAATTTATTTATTTTTAGCGTCGCAAAGATGCCAACAGTTTTCTCAGTGTGACAAGGAGCTAGTGATACAGAATTGTCAATTTTCTATAAATATTAGAGCCGTTTTCGAGATCCGTGTCCACTTACGAAGTTACTATTTGAGTAGAGGTATTGCAACAATAGATCTAGATTGAGTGCACAATTGACTTTTGAAATTGAAATCCACAATTTTTATACGCGTTTAAAATGTGTCTTTTACAAATAAAACCCATTCCTGTCGACACATAGTCTATATAGTTCTATATTCTATATCTATGTTTGCATATTTAAAAAAAGAAACAATCGTTTGCAAATAAATCTAAATCTATGAATGCACTGAAAACAAAAGGATTGCCAATTTGAATAGTGACAAACTATTGCCTGAGAAAAACCTCCTGCTCAAATTAAAAGCTCAATCCGTCTTGTTATAGTTATAAATAGGACTATATTACCATTATAGCTTTTATATAGCGCTACTTTCATGCTTATAGTATGCTCAGAGCGATATGGTCCAATCTCATTCGTGGACCAGTGGGAGGAGGGATATCTAGGAGTTGGCTTTCCTTGCTGCCTATAGGGGCTCAGTAAACTGCTCGAGCCCCCTCCTAGGTAGCCAAGTCAAGCCAAGTTCAAGTGCACTTAGTCTCTCGATCGTGCTTCCTATGCTGCATTCATAATTTCGGAACAATTTTAAAATAGAAGTTTTTAAATGTGTGTTGTAAAATTGGTGTAATGCTATGTAATTTTATTGTTGGGGAGAATGATCAGACACGCCAGAGAGTAAAGACGTGTAGTTATAGAAAGTTAGATTTCAAATATATAATTCATTTTAAGAAGATCTATATCTCATCTCAAGTTGAATCTGTGTATATTGTCATTTTGAGTTTGTCTGTTCACAATAGAAGTTTGTTCAAGTTCATTACACTTACAAACAAAACAAAAAACAAAACGCCTACATCGGCCTAGTTGTATTCAGTAATTATTATTGTAAAGAGTTTTTCTATTGAGTTTTACATTTTTTTATTGGTCCATCTTATTATTAGACAAGTACACATGGACTGGAACTTCAAGGCTACAAGTGAGACAATGTACACAATGTACATGTAAAACTACATGCGTTGATGTATTTAGCTCCTCATTGAATGTACATAATTAAGTGGAGTGCAGTGATTGCCCCTTTGTTCATTTTCTTTTTCTCGTTACTCGAAACGATGTCAATAT
This sequence comes from Biomphalaria straminea, assembly GCA_021533235.1. Taxonomy (NCBI): domain Eukaryota; kingdom Metazoa; phylum Mollusca; class Gastropoda; family Planorbidae; genus Biomphalaria; species Biomphalaria straminea. Next base: position 14,949,294 of record JADKLZ010003886.1, read on the forward strand.
TAACTCTTTACCTGCTAACTGACGATGTCAATATTAACTCTTTATCTGCTAACTGACTATGTCAATATTAACTCTTTATCTGCTAACTGACGATGTCAATATTAA
>JADKLZ010003886.1:14955263-14974023 GCA_021533235.1 Biomphalaria straminea
TGGTGTGTAGTCTTGATATATAAGGTCCAAGATTATCGCCCTGGTGTATTGGACTTAGAGTGTTGAGTCCAATACTGTTGTCTTAGTGTGCTAAGTCAGTCCAAGATTGTTGTCTTAGTCTGTTGTCTAAGAATGTCGTCTAAGTGTGTTAAGTCCAAGAATTTTATCTTAGTGTGTTAAGTCCAATAGTGTTGTGTTAGTGTGTTAAGCTCAAGAATGTCTTCTTAGTATGTAAAGTCCAAAAGGGTCGTCTTAATGTATAGTCTCTATAATATTAAGTCCCTTAGAAAATTGTTTGTTTTTATTTTCCCTGTTAAATTTTTAAAGCGATTTTGTTTTGCGATATAACAAAAAAAAGAATGATTTCTTGTATATTATTAGTCATGTTAAAAAAAAGCAATAAAATTAATGCACCAATATAAAAGAACTTAAATATTAGACTGTCACAACAAGATAATCACTACTTCATAACACTTTATTACGACCGAGAGTCTTCCCTCTTTTTTGTAGATATTTCCAAGTCCCAATTGATTTCCCCATTCAGTTCAATGTTGTCCTAATTTATCTTCATTCTTTCTAGCGTCTGCTATTTTGTTTTCTTTTAAACATTTAAATTCTAGATCCAAGAGTAGAGAGACTTGTGGACTTGGACTTTGTTAGTCAATAAATATTTCATTATCCAATATTGTTTACCTGTACTGTTGCAGTAGTAGCCATGGTGGGTCTAAATTTCAACAAAATATTTTGTGATTCGGAGCTCTGAAATTATATTGCCTATCTCATTTTTTATTATAACTGCTTTTTTTTTGTTTGTTTGCCCTCTTTCTCTCTCTATTAAAAAACAAAACACGCTAGATGGCTTGTTTGTTGGTGAGACATCGACTTACAACACATATTAGAAGAGTCGAGATCGTTGAGGCTTTCAGGGGGGGGGGGAGACTACTATCTACACGCTTTATTGTATCTTCATGTGTTCTCATCACCTCTGTAGTAGACCTCTGCCAATCATAGCTAAATGATATTAACATCTACTTTCATTCCATCTTCCCTCGGACCTCCCCTCCTCCCCCCTTTCTTGCCCATCTCTTTATATCTCACTCTCAATACACTCTCTCACACACATACACTCAGGCACACACTTTGCCTATTTCTCATTCATTCGTTCATATCCCCTTTAAAAACGTTGTTTATAACGATATATGTGAAAACTATATGATTGGGTCTTAGTGGAAGGAGGAGGCGGTGTGGAGGCTGTCAACGCGTGGGTGGTAAAGAAGGGAGGAGGGTGATAGAGTGAGGACAAAATTGGTCTGGGAAAAAAACACACAACTGATTATAGTATCCTCCAGAGAGGCGAGAGAGAAAGGGTGGATGGGGGGGGGAGCTCTAACGCCCTTAAGTTGAGATTGCATCGAGACTAATTCTCGCTCAAGTAGGTTTGATTATAGACCGCTGCCACCATAATGGCCACAATCACGTGTTAGCTTGTTTGGCTGATACATTCTATAAGGGGAGGGAAATCAAAGACAAGTGGAGACAACTGGCGGGAAGAGACACGAAGGAAAAGACACGAATCAATGATAGTATTCAGAGTATAGAGAAATAGTTTCAAACTTTTTTTTTTATTTGTTGACTAAAACGTTGTGTTGTTACTGCAAGCAAGAACTTTATAAACATTGAATTGGGATATTTAGAATGTTAGAAAAAAAAACGTGCAGACGACTACTGTAATCATTTTCCTTCGATAGTCATATCTTTCAATGGAGATCTAATAAAATAGTGCAAAATCCTCACATACATCGATTGCAATAAAGTAGGAACACCATGGACACTGTACTTCCTTGTTGCTAATTAAATAACAAAAGAAATGACTTATATAATTGTAACTTTATTTTAATGCATTTCAGTTTATTTTCGCATCAAATCTCCATTATCGCCACTAGTTAGTTGTTCATTTCTGTTATTATTTTATTCCAATGCTTGCTCCAAGTTATCATTCTTTTGTGCAACAATTAAAGAGCTTCGAACAATTTGATTCTGCAATTCTGAAAATGTGCACCAAAGTTTTCATGTACCTTTATACAATGTAACGAAACAACAATTGCTTTGTTCTGCACAACGGAAACACCGAAAGACTGCTAATTATAGATTTTCTGACATGTATGAAAATCTCTAGAATATTTATTGTATACACAAAATAGGAGATATCACAGAATAGAAAAGAAGTTACTTCTGACCTCAGAGCAATAAAAAATCTGACATGGATTATTTTTTTAAATTAACTGTATGCATGGCTTATACGCATCTACCCAGAGAGAAGACTAGTGTAGTGAGAACGCTATGAGTCGGATAAAGGTTTGGTGAGGCCCTTCTGTTGTTTTTTTTCTGTTTTGTTTTACATTTTAAATGTATTGAATTTATTTACAAACTTTATCGATGGCTCAGTTTTCTACAGCGCGGCATAAACAAATGAACGATGATGTGCACTTAAGAAAGCTGACTAGGAAGGAGCAGTGTATGTTTAAAAAATCCCATAGTCACTTTGACCTTTAATCCTAATAAGCCTCTTCAAGAACTTTGAATGAGGACCCACTACCATTACCACTACCACTACTACTATATTCACTGATATCGAGCTTCTTTCTCTCTTCTTCTACAAAAAATAAAAATAAAGTATAATTGTAATAGAAACATTTATCACAAATTTAATTAGTTCTATCAAATTTAAGGGTGTGTTATACATTTTTTCTAATTAAACATAAAGTAATTTAAGGGTATTTTTGAACACAGAATGAAAAACAATCACTTTTAGTACATAAGTAACAACATTCATTGACGAATTTATCGAGATCATTCCACATACATAAATATAAATATGATCAAACTGTGAACTGACTGGCAATAGAAAACATACACAGACACACATATATAAACACACAAACCCACGTTCTTGACATTGCAAGAAACACACTGAATAACTGGCACTATTCAGACTATCAAATTATTTTATAGATGTAATAGAAATGATACAATCTACGATAGTGCCGAGGGAGGGTAAGGTTGATTTCCCGATAGGCTACTGCGTAAGTCTTTTTTAATACCAACAGAAACATAGCGAAACTATTTTGGTATTATAAAAAGTAGCAAGCTAGAAATGAACTAATATTTTTCAATTTTCTATAGAGCGATATCTATATGAAACAAAGTTTTTGTAGAGAAATGAAAAAAAAAGTGTTTGTATAGAGAAAAAAAATCAAAGTGTTTGTGGACAAATGAACTAAGTGTTTGTAGTGAAATAAAACAAAGTGTTTGTAGAGAATGGATACTTTGTGTATCATTGTTAGTTCAATACGAGACATTCCTTCCTGTTATTATTGACATATAGAAACTTGTATTGAGTCTATACTCAAAACTATAAATTTCACAGCGCTATGGTCCAATCTCATGTGTGGACCAGTGGGGGGAGGGAGTATCTGTGCTGACATTAGGCGCTCAGCTAACACAACTCTACCATAGGTAAGTCTTAAGTTTAATATTTAAAAGATTGAATTTACATTGGAATACTAGTTCAGAAAAGTCAAAATAAATTTAATCTGTGTGAGTCACCTCTGTGTGAGCTAAGTGTGTGTGAGTTGTGTCTGTGGGAATGTGATCTGTGGGAGCTTAGTCTATGGAGGTTAACCCCCCCCCCGTGAGTTGAGTTTCTTTATGTGAAATCTGAATGAGACTAAATGACAAACAAGCAAGATACTAAAAAAAAAACAACAACTTTATATTAAGTGTAATTGTATTACTTAGTTTGGATCACTCATCTAATAATTAACTAAAATATTTTATATCAATTGTTTTTGTTTAGCGCAATTTCATCTATCTAGCGTTCTTAACTCTTTCTCTCCGTAATTATTTGTCCACGTTTGGAAGGAATTGTTTATTTTTCTCATTACTATTTCACTATCCCTGTTATGATTGGGCTTCCATAGCTTTGTTGTTTGTTATCAGAAAATGTTGTATTTGGTACAGTATTAAAGGGAAATGCATGCTCTTTTTATATGAAAAAAAGTCAAGTTAAAAAAAATTAAACAGAATTATTTAATGTAATAGTGTCTAAGCAACGATGGTATCGTCGATTAGGAGAGAAAGAGTTAATGAATTGTGTGATGCGTGGTCGAGAGGCTAACTACTTTTCAGCTTGGCTTGGGTACCTATGTAAGGGGCTTGAGGTTTGACACCCGACTCGTGTTTACTGAGCGCCTAAAGTCAGCACGGAAAACCTTCTCCAAGATACCCCCTCCCCCCACTGGTCCACAAATGAGATTGGACCAAAGCGCTCTGAACATGCTATAAGCATGAAGGTAATGCTATATAAAAGATATAATTCATAAATGCTCTATGACGCTATCACTTGTCTGGACCAGTTTAAAATAAAAAGGGAACGGGGAGAAAGAAGGAGGTATCTCTGAAGAATGTTGTCGTGATAGCTTTTTAAATGCATTCTTTAAATAATAAATAATAATAATAAAATTTAAAAGCTAATACTTTTACCACTTTGCTAGCAAAATGCTTATGAAAATAGAAGGCTCTATTGCTAGTTTCAAACCTTAAATCCATGACTTAATTTTCTACACTAAGTATAAAGGGGACTAATTTAACCTATGTTGCAACAGCTACTAAGTACAATTCTTTTCAGTGTTCGTTACCAAAACAAAATAATTAATTACCAAATAAATAATTAATTAATGTGTTAATTTTTGTATTGATTCAGTTTTGTCAGGTTTAGTGTGAGGGAGAAAAAAATATGTATACAAAAGTTTTACAAGATAGACTAACAGACGGACAGACGGACAGACTGAATTGATACAAAACTTTGTAAAACCCACTATTATGTCGTGAGTAGGTCAAAAAGAATTATAAACTATGCGTTTTTGTAACAAGAGAATAAATGCCAAATCGGAAATATTGTGTCGAAACAAACCAAACAAATATTGCAGACCAATGTCTATTGTTGTGGCGAATAATCGTTAAAGACATTGGGGTACATAACTCAATTGACTTCCGTAAGACTGGGGGGGGGGCTACAATTTTTTGTTTCCATTTTTGTTGAAGTGATCACGCCACGCAGAGAGCCAAAGAATAGCTTCCATTATTCCTCTATAAACAAAAATTATTTACCAAAGCTTATTTGGCTTGTACACGTTTCCCAGTCTAGACGCAAACATCTGACATAATGCAAAACAAAGCCTCGGCAAACGAAACAAACCTTTTCAAAAAATGTCATTATGATACACAACAGAGTAGGAACGATAACAATCGGATACATTGTTCTTTTATCAGGGCCGGTCCTAGAGATTGCGGGGCCCTATGCGAAACGGATAGCGCGGGGCCTTTTCTGGGTTGTGATAAGGATAAAATGTGAAAATTAAGATTTTCTATTAGAAAATAAATTCCTCTTTGCATTTTATTCATGCTTTACTAAGTATGAAACCACTGTCAAATTGACTTTACGAGCCATCTACAGTAGATAGTAGTTTCTCAACAAAAATAAGATAAACATTCAGATCTGTCATTTACTATCGACTAGCAAAATATCGCTTTTTTTAAAGATATAGTCTAGATTTAGAACTATATTTATATGCCAGTGACTATTAAAGTAAAGTAAGACTTTGAACTTCTTGTTTTGCTTAAAATTCGCCTTATTATTACATTTTCATTAAATGAAATCTGACAATGCCGTTTTTTTGTTTTAATTGCTAGTAGGATAGGCGTTTTCCATATTAAATTTTTGTCTGTTTTTTTTTAGGAGATTTGCATCAGTTTTTAGAAGATTTTTAATAATTTCAAGAGATTTTCATGACTTTAATAAAAAGTAAATGGTTTATTTCAATAATTTACACCTTGAATTTGCGCGGGGCCTATGAAAGTGCGGGGCCCACTGCGGCCGCATTGGTTGCAGTGGCCTAAGACCGGCCCTGTCTTTTATATATGTAACGTGTATGTGTAAGTATGTGTTTGTGTGCGTGTGTGTGTATGTATGTATGTGTGTGTGTGTATTGCATGAAGCCACTAAAACGATTGAAAGCGTTAGAAATACATTACTATACAGTATGATGTCCTTGTAGAAGAAAGTAGCAAATAAAAGTATTTGAAAATGAAGAAGAGAGATCTCGGACAAAGACATTTGAATGCAATAAAGAACAAGCAATAGAATTTTTTTTTTTAAACAAAGCTTATTAAGGGAAAGAACCGGTAAGTACTGCTATCTATTTTAAAATGGCAGAGTTCGTTCTCTTCCCGCTATATAAAAACACAATTAATTAATTAGTACTAATTGATTAACTAATTGCTTTTTTTTTCTTAGCGTAAATAAATTTCTTCACTCTTCACAATTAGAAGACATCCTTTTCAGAAATAAACATGATATAATTATAGACAGCGAGTCGTGTCAAACAATATAACCGAGCCGGCTTTGAATGCCTTGAATGTGAATATCAAGTACATGTATATGTTAATGTATATGGTAGCAGAAATGTTTTCATAATAAAGCATTCACCATTCCAAGTGTTATACTTTATTCATTTAGTGATAGTTTCAAAATTATCAAAGAAATTATTTATATAGCAAAAAAACTTTCGATACAGTATTAAATACTACAGAATGCTATTGAGGACAGATATGATTGGATGCCCATTAGATGGAATACAATTTGTGGGCCTTATTGCAGAGAAATACCCGGGCTGGTTTTGACACCAAGTCCGCCGTTGCTCCTAGCCCATATCGTTCATAATGACGAATATAAAATACTTATGTACATTATATTGTCAAGAAACTGTAGTTCGTGTGGTGCTACAGAATTTATTTGATTATACTGCTTTAGGCTGGGCGACAAGTTTGACTTGACATTGCAGAAGATAGAACGACAGGAAGTGACGTTAGAACGTGAAACTTTGTTTAGCAAACAAATTATACTTCGACAAATATTTTTGTCTAAATCATGAGTATTGACTCGGTTTTGGGGGGAAAAGTTAAACGAATTAACTATTTTTAGATCTATTTATTTTGACGTGACCTAGATCTAGCGTATTATTGTGTGACAAAACGTGATGAAGTCAAGTCACATTTCAGAGGAGACACCCACGAGTCACAAATGTGACACTTCTCTCGCTCCTCTACATTTCGTCCCTTTTCTCCCCCTCTCCCATTTGCTTTGTCTTGTTCCTCTTTCTCTCTACTTGTCGTTTCTTCCCGATCAATTTCTTTCTTTATCCATGCACTCCTTCAATCTCTTAATCTACCCTCCCCTCCCTGCACACTTTCGTAATTCTTTCCGCATAACACTCTTTATTTCTGTGCAGTTGTGTAGCTAGGGTAGGGGAGGAGGGGGGGAAATTTGAAAATCCCCCGGGCCCCCACTTGAGGAGGGCCCCCAAATGAGTGCTTTTTACATTAAAGAATCAAATATTGTGCAAAATGCAGGGGCACCCAAAGATGTCAAGCTCCCCGGGCCCCCCAAAAATGGTAAATTGCTAGCTACGCCCCTGTTTCTGTGGCTGCGTTATGCGCTTTGGGGCGTCGACACAATGCTCCTGAGTTCGAAACCTGACAGTTTCCAACCTTTAAAACAATGACACTTTCAATGTGTTAACGGAAATTTAAAAAAATCATTTGCCTTATCATTGTATAAATAAATTTGAAGGTCTGACATATTAGAAGTTTTAATTTAAAGCGAATAACTAACTAGCTAGCACTAAGAGATTCGTATCCTTTTGAATATATTAAATAATGGAGGAAATATTCGAAGTTCGTTCTATGGCTGTGACACATAAAATTGTATTAAAAACAAACTGGACAACTAAGTAGGTCAAATAAAAAAGAGATGATACGAAGAGACCAAGAGACATTTAGCGTCTTTGACCAGTGCCGGCTTTGGATAATCTTAGGCAATAGGCAAAGTGAATGTGGCGGCCCTTAATTAATTTTTTATAATATTTTTTTTTAATTTGAAAGAAACTGCAAAATAGTAATATTTTTTTGCAATTTATTAAGAATCTGCCTGTGTCTATACCTAAGTCTACTATTAAATGAAATTTATATATCGTAATTTCCTTAGAAGAGATAGATATAGACTAGTAAACATAGAGTCAGTGGCATAAATATCTTTGTGATCTGATTCAAATTTTTCTAATCCTGATGCGAGGTCCCCTGCCTGGTCGAGCGGTTTGCACGCTGGACTGTCATATCGATTTACCGATGGTCCCGGGTTCAAACCCTGCCCGCTCCCATCCCCCGTCGTCCTGCGGGAGGTTTGGACTAGGAAATAACTATCTTCAACTCTGAAGGAATTTCCGAAACATGTAAAACATTTTACAAACAAAACAATTAGAGGACTTGAGCGGCTGCAGAGTTTGTCTATCATTAAGGCCTAGCTGATTTAAAAATTTTTTTTTAGCACTTTTGATTTTGTTTGTAAGTTTTTATTTAGTAACAATATTTCTCCCTCACATTTATTTATATCGCTTTCTCTTCTTTTTTTCTCAATATATTTTATTGTTAACGTAATGTAGACTGGAATTTAAAAATCAAAATGTAAAGAAAGAGGGGATTACCTTAATGTTAAATTCCCCAATGTCATCATTTTAATTCAATATTGTATCGTTGCTACTTGTCTGCATACTTAGAAACTTTTTTTTTATCATATGCTAAACATACATTAAAAAATTTAGTTTCATTCGGTGTCAAAAATCCATTTCAAAATTGCAAGTTTAGTCTAGGACAACATTCAATTCTAAAACTGTATTCTCGATCCATCCACAGAGTTCGATGACGAACTGAATATCACCTCGAAAGAGAAGATACTTATCAAGCGGCTGATCGAAAGATACGCTCGCATGGGAAAGGAAGGCCGGCCAGTTGTCAACACGTCTGACGCTGTCAGGGTCGACTTTGGACTGTCACTTATTCAGATTCTTGATGTGGACATCAAAGACCAAGTTCTCAAGACAAATGTCTGGTATGAATATGTAAGTTGTTGATTTTTTTTTTCAGTGTAAAGTGCTTTTTTTCGTAGTGCAAATAGTTCCGTATCGCATAGGACGTTTACTGTGATTCAATAACAAAGAAATATTCTTTGGTTGACACCAAGTTACATTAACTTAATGCAAAAGTATACTTAACGTCTTAAAAGGTTTCTTCAGATAAATGAAGTCCTAAAGACTGAGAGCTACTCCGAATAAGATTGTTTCGTGAGATTCTATGAATGTTCAGTTTTATATTCCACAAAGGTTTCCGACAGCCGAACAGATAAAATGGCCGCGGGGCGCTTATATGAGACCCAAAGGCAAGCTATCGCTGTCTAAAAGAGGCGACCTTGTGGGGTGTCGAGTGGGGCTGTCTTAGGGGGCCCCGCGTCAGTAAAATTTATTATTATCTATTTTTTTTTATTTTCATGCAAAATGTTTCTGAGACATTAGTTACATTGGTTAAAGGCCACTAAATCATTAGTGCTGGATTGGGGACACATTCTTACAGGCCCAATCTTACAAGCACAATCTTACATACCAGACACATACCAGAGCAAGTATATTATGCGGTTATACGGCCAATAGTACAGTAGCTACATTACGTACTGTGGTTTGTAACAATTATAAGGCCTACAGCATTAGCGGCGGACGAGCTCGCTAACGTAAAGTACTCTGGTAAATATAGTCTACCCTTACGGTTCAAGGGAACACGTAGGACTCGCCCCGGGCCCCGCGTACTAAGGCCGCCACTGCTTTCGCAATTCCCTTTTTTTACTTGACTTCCACGTTGACTTCCAATATACCCCTAAAAATGTCGATGGATTTGTTTACATAATTTCTGTTTGACCAGCACACAAAAAGCCATTGTCCATCTCAAGAGATCTTCTGTAGCAGTTATTCGTCAAACGCTGGAAACATTTGACCGGGTCACGTTGACTCTTTCGGCCATCCAATTTTCTCTTATCGCAGATATCAGGGATGAAATAAAACTCAAGCGACCAGGGCAATCCGTCACTGACCATTGCTTCGGTGATCGAATGGTTCCTTTACAAATGTCTCTAAAGAGGGACTGGAGTCATCGGATGGGGTGTCATCTGACCACGACCTAGCGTGAACTTAGGGGGAGGGGAAATATGTCCATTTAACACTTTATTTTTAGTTTTCAGAAATAAGTTATCAGACCTTTGTTCATTGGATAATCTGTTGAAATAAAAGTAAAGTATGTATTCCTTTCAGATCGTGCGGTCCATAGGGCAGATGATGTTAAGCCATCTTGTATTATAGCTTGGGCCTTATGGCGCACTAGGGAGTTGAAAGAGTTGGTTTTTTTTTGTAATCGTAATTTATATCTTACTTTTTAAAATAACCCTCCTTCCAAAGGAAAAAAGCAGATACTTTTTTTTTGTGTATTCTGTGTATCCGTTTGTCTGTCAGTTAGTTTGTCTGTCACTTTCAGATCTCAAAAAGTTATAGTACTATTGAAACTCCGATTTCCTCTTATCTTGTAACACACTGAACCATGGATTTTACAGAAGTCACGGTTTGACTTATGAAAGAGCCGCCGTTTTATTGTAAAAATCAATTACGTAAACTAACTCAACAAAAAAAAAATATTCATAAGTGTTCAATATGTATAGTTTAGAATTTTTGAGTTTATTTAGAAACATTTATATATAAAGTCTTGTTACTTGTCGAAATTATGTTTTAAAAAAAAAAGATTATTTATTAATTTATATATTTAAAAAAAATAGTTTTACACATGTGTAAAACATAATATTAATATCAAGTTTCGATCATATCTTTGTCTACGTAGAAAATCATACAACATTCACGCCATATTCGAGAACTGGATGTGACTGCAAACAATTATGCTTTAGATAAACATGTGTATCAAGGGAGATAAGAAGATGGTTATTGATAATTTTTAGCGGCCTCCGTAAGGGGAAAAGCCGCTATTAGGTTTGTGCAAAATGTCCGTCTGTCCGTCTGTCACACTCAGGGCGCAAAACTAGAAGAGATACGAAAAATATTTTTTCACCATTAAACGCGGCTTGAAAAGTTTAGGTGCAACGGCTACTTTTAGTTTTCTAAAAGCAAACCGTTTAATTTATAAAAGTATATGCAATTGATTGTTTAATAACAAAACACCAATTCTAAAACAATTACATCTACGTAAGGGAGGAAATGTTACTATAAGAAATGCCTCATTTTTTAAAATGAACTTCTGTCCGTCTGTCCGTCTGTCACACTCAGGGCGCCAAAACTAGAAGACATACGAAAAATCTTTTTTCACCATTCAATGCGGCTTGAAAAGTTTAGGTGCAACGGCTACTTTTAGTTTTCTAAAAGCAAACCGTTTAATTTATAAAATTAATTATGCAATTTATTTTTTAATAACAAAACACCAATTCTAAAACAATTACGTAAATGTAAGGAAGGAAATGTTACTATAAGAAATTCTTTCGACATACTGATATCATTTTTTAAAATGAACTTTTAGCAGCGACTTTCGTGTACTAGCGTAAAGGCCGGGAATGACATAATTCTAAACTAATTTCTTAAACTTTTTAAAAAACCAGATTTAAAAAAGAAATTGTTTAGTGCCCCCATTAGAATGAAAGAAGCATATTTTTGTGCTTTTTTTCTGTTGGTTGGTCTGTCCGTCACGTTTAGATAAAAAAAAACTAAAGGCTTTTGAAAATATGATTTAACCTTTACTGTTCTTTCAGAAATATTGCGATAGATTAAGGATGGGAACCTGCAGGAATTGAGCCAGTAACCAACGATAAATCCGAACTACAGTCTAGTGTGCAAACATCAAGATAAGGCAGGTTTATACCCTGCTCGCCATCCTCCGTCGTCCAGGGAGAAGTTTATTATTTACAACTTAGAAGGAACATCTTGCGAATAGGCGGATCTAACAGGGATCCGACTCCGACGGGGGCCGCCTCTGAGTTTGTGTATCACACAAACTCTCTTTGTAATCTTGTTTATTATTAATTTCTTTGTCCGAGCAAGAAATTATCCTATTATTTTTGTTTTTTGGCCGATTAGCGCTGTTTTAAACTAATTTCAACTTACTTTCGTGAGCCAAAACTATCGAAACTTGACGTTTTACCTACACTGCATACCAAATCAGAGAGATCGTTTTCAAATGATCAAAAGATCAAAATCAACATTCGAAAAACAATCCTAATTTTACATATGATATGATTAATATAGTAGAAATATATTTCAATGTTTGAAAGTGTAAAATTGTTGTTTTTGTGTTTCTATTCAAGACCTGGACGGATGTTTTACTACGCTGGGACATAGAGCACTATGACAACATCACTGATGTTCGGATACCGTCAGAACATGTTTGGCTTCCGGATATACTTTTGTACAATTTGTGAGTAAACACTTAACTATCTTAGATACTTATTTTATACTTACCACAGTGTGGTTTTCTGAAAAAGAAATATATATTTCTAAAAAACTGATATAAAGTCTCTTGCATATAGACTTTTGAATACATTCCCTTGCTTTATTCCTCCTGGCACTGTGCCTCGTACAGGTCCGGTCCTAGCAATCGCGGGGCCCTATGCGAAACTGATTGCGCGGGGCCTAGTTTTTTTATGGGAATAAGGACAATAAGTGAAAATTAAGATGCAATTGCAAACTGTACTTTACGAACAATTATAACCAATGGCATATTCATATGCCAGTGACTATAAAAGTAAATAAAGAATTGGAACTTTAAGTTTAAATTCACCCGATAATTACATTTTATGACATGAAAGCTGACAATGCCTTTTTTCTTTTATCGCTCGTAGAATTGGCGTTTTCCGCAATGAATGACACCCACAAAGGACAATTTTTGCCTATTTTACTGGAGATTTTAATAAAATCAGGAGATTTCCAGAAATGTTCCATATATATTTTACAATTTAATAATTACACCTTGAATTAGCGCGGGGTCTATGAAACCGCTGGGCCCACTGCGACCGCATAGGCTGCAGTGGCCTTAGACCGGCCATGGCCACTTAGAATTGTCTTTGTTTTCATGAGACAAAGGTGACAGAGGAAGTTACTTGAGGTTTATGTAATTCTATCTCTTTGTCTCTCTCTCTCTTTCTCTCTCTGTCTTTCTCTTATTCTCTGTCTCCTAAAACCTTTCTCCTAACCCCCTCCTCTCTGCAAGCTATTAGAATATTATTATTTATTTTTTTTTAAACGTTTTATAATCCATCTACAACGAACTTCTAAAAATCCTAAAGCTATTGTGATTTGATAATACTTTAAATAGTTCCATTGATTTTAACCCATGGCCATAATATTGATAGTGTACAGTAGTTTTAGAGAATTGACCAACGTCTCTTAAACAATGAAATTTTGTATTTCAAAATGTGAAGCTCTATTGGAGCTTAGCTCTACATAACAATTACAGATAACGTGGTGATAGCAAACACAAACGACTTGAGTTTGATAAGAGCTTATCACTCAGTAGACACAAAGTTTAGTTGGGAAGTCATTGTTTGTGTTTAAAAAGCCTTTCTGCCTGCATTGCGTGTGTCTGGTCAGTTCCCTACTACCGAGTCTCCCAAACTTTTGACCTATTTCTACCTCTTATAGAATTTTTGTAACACTGACTTTATGTTTAAAAATACATAACAAGCAATTATCAAGGAAACATTATAATATGCGTTTACTAAATTAAATCAGCCTAGTTAATGAGGTACAACGCGTTCCCCCTTTAAACTCTTCCAGTACCCCTTGGGTACGGGTACCTCACTTTGGGAAACACTGTACTACTGAATACTTTGAAAATAAATGTCAAGTGACTCAGTTAGTTTAAATTTAACAAAAAATAAATATGTTTATAAAAAAGAACAAAATGGTGAATATAGGTATTCTACTTTGACTACTTTAAAACACATTTGTGAAGACTATTTGGTAATGTTCATGTTTTATAGAGATGTACAATTATGCATACAGTAGACTTCTCGAAGGTGGTGTTGCCACATTGATACAAACGTCAACCTATTTTTAAAAATCTAGCTGAAATTTAGTCAATAATCTTTCTTTCTTCAACTCCGCCTGGGTACACCTTATAGGGGTATCTTGCCGGTCCCAAGCCCGGGTAAAGGAGGAGGGGTGATCGTAAGGCTAGCAACCTCACATCACTAAACTATTGCTACAGAAACCGTAAACGCACCAAACCAACTAGAACTTGGCCAGGAAGGTTCCTCTATGGAAGAGTTTATGACGTGTACTAGTGAAAGCCGTCTGGAAGCTAGCACACCGACAAACCTTCTGACGACCAAGACCTCAACCAGGATAGGGACCTGGAACATCAGAACCCTATACGATAGTGGCAGAATAAACGAAGTGGCAAATGAAATGAAAAAGTACAAAATCAAGGTTCTAGGCCTCAGTGAAACACGATGGAATGGAAGCGGTCTAAACAATCTGACAACTGGAGAAAGCATTATATATTCTGGACATGAAGATCTAGATCACGATCACACACAGGGAGTAGCACTTCTACTATCAAGAGAGGCATCAAAGGCTTTGTTGGGATGGGAGCCAGTTTCCTCAAGACTAATGTCAGCCAGGTTTAATGCAAAGGGAAGGAAAATAACCATTATCCAGTGCTATGCACCCACAAATGCAGCACCAGAAGAAGAGAAAGAAGAATGTTATAACGTTCTTCAATCTATACTAGAAAAAGCACCTAAAAATGATATCAAGCTTATTATGGGTGACCTGAATGCAAAAGTAGGTACAAACAATGCTGGAAAGGAGCTCTACATGGGTAAACATGGTACAGGCACATGCAATGAAAATGGGGATTTATTTGCTGATTTCTGCGCATTCAATGATCTCATCATAGGAGGAACCATCTTTCCACATAAAAATATACACAAGACAACATGGATTTCCCAGATGGTAAAACGGAAAACCAAATTGACCATTTTGCAATCTCCCGAAAATGGAGAAGTCTACTCGATGTTAGGGTGAGACGAGGAGCAGATGTAGCTTCTGACCATCATCTACTAATAGCGACAGCAAGGATCAAACTTAAATCCTTTAAGGATTTTTCAGACAGACCACACTACAAATTCAACACCCAGTACTTGAAGAGCGAGGAAAACAAGGTACTCTTTAACTGTGAGGTTAAAAACAAATTTGAAGTACTTGCTGGACTAGTGTCAGATGAAACCCTTGAGCAGCACTGCCTCACTCTCCAAGAGATATGGAAAAGCACATGTACAGATGTCCTAGGCAGGAAAACGAAACAACACAAGGAATGGTTGTCTGTAGAGACATGGGGCAAAATCCAGGAACGGAAAGAGCTAAAAGAAAAGATAAACCAATGCCAGAATGAAGAGCAAAAAGCTAACCTTAGAGCCCAGTATTTTGCTGTAAACAAGTCTGTAAGAAAGAGTGCAAAAGAGGACAAAAAACGCTTCCTTCATGAAATGACAGTCGATGCAGAAAAGGCAGCAGAGCAAAGAGACATGAAAAGGTTGTATGACATAACAAGAACCTTAGCAGGTAGAAATACCAACACCAACAAGCCAGTGAAAGACAAACAAGGAAAGATCATCACCAGTGATGTTGGACAGAAGGAAAGATGGGCAGAACACTTTCAAGAAATTTTGAACCGACATCCTCCTGAATCGATTCCGGACATACCCCCAGCAACAGAAGAAATGGATGTTAACACAGGTCCTCCTACTAAAGGGGAAATCATCAAGGCCATCAAGAATGCAAAAAGTGGAAAGGCGCCAGGCCCAGATGGTATACCAGTAGAGGCACTAAAAGCAGACCCCAAAATATCAGCTGAAATGCTGCACCCATTGCTATGCAAGATTTGGGAACAAGAACAGGTCCCAAAAATCTGGAAACTGGGTTATCTAGTTAAACTACCCAAAAAAGGTGACCTTACCCAATGCAACAACTGGCGAGGAATCATGTTACTGTCAACCCTTAGCAAGGTCTTAACTAGGATAATATTAGAACGCCTGAAAGATGCTCTAGATAAAAGACTAAGACCAGAACAGGCTGGATTCCGTAAGGAGAAATCATGCACTGACCACATTGCTACACTACGTATTATCATAGAACAATCTATCGAGTGGCAATCTCCTCTGTACATGACCTTTGTTGACTTCGAGAAAGCCTTTGACAGTATTGACAGAGACATAATCTGGAGACTGATGAATCACTACGGAATCCCAACAAAATTCACCAATATCATTAAACAGTTATACGATGACTCATCTTGTCAAGTAATACACAATGGTAAGCTGACCAACCCTTTTCAGGTAAAAACAGGAGTAAGACAGGGATGTATGCTTTCACCCTTGATATTCTTACTGGTGATTGATTGGGTCATGAGGCAGACAGTCTTAAATAATAAAAGCGGCATACAGTGGACACTAACACACCAATTAGAAGACCTGGATTTCGCCGATGACATCTGCCTTCTCTCCCATACACAACAAAATGCTCAGACCAAACTCACCAGACTCTCAGAAATAGCAAAAAGGACTGGACTTCTAATCAATAAAAAGAAAACAGAAGTTATGAGGATCAACAATAGACAAGAGAACCCAATCATGCTACAGGGAGAAAACATCCTTGATACAGACCACTTCACCTATCTCGGAAGCAGAGTTAGCAAAGACGGTGGAGCTGATGATGATGGACTAATTCGAATAAATAAAGCTAGGTTTGCCTTCTCAACTCTTCAAACAATCTGGCGCTCCAAGGCAATATCTCTACATAACAAAATAAGAATCTACAATACTAACGTTAAGTCTGTTCTCCTTTACGGTTCAGAAACTTGGAGAGTCACTAAAAGAAATACGGAAAAGCTCCAAACTTTTGTTAACAGATGCCTACGACGGATATTAGGAATTAGGTGGCCAGAAAAGATTACCACTACCGATTTGTGGAACAAAACTAGACAAAAGCCCATAGCACAAGACATTACCAAACGAAAATGGAGCTGGATAGGACACACCCTGCGGAAACCAGCTACCAATGTTGCAAAGCAGGCTCTTGACTGGAATCCACAAGGAAAGAGGAAAGTAGGCAGACCCAAGCAAACCTGGAAGAGGTCAGTCATCAGTGAAGCTGAGGGTACTGGAATGACATGGGAGCAGATGAAGAAAGCTGCTCAGAACCGAGTTCGGTGGAGAGGTGTGGTTGCGGCCCTATGCTCCCCTGGGAGTACACAGGATTAAGTCAAGTCAAGTCTTTCTTTCTTCGCCTTCACCTATCTCTCAGTCTGTTGGACCGTTGTCGCACCATTCGGCGACCATTTTTTCCCGTTCCTCTCTGTCTTTTGCCTTGGGTAGAATTTCTTATAATGGCAGGACCGTCTATTATTTTATTTTGTTTTCCCATCGCTTTCTCTGTCTGCCTCTTCTTCTTTTTCCTGGTTCTGTACATTGAAGGAAGGACTTTGCAAGCTATGAAGACTTTATAATATGGCCATAGATTTTTAGTTTGCGTTTATTTTTTACAATAGCTAGCAGGTCATCATGGGGTCCAATCGCTGTAGTAACTGTCTAATCTCTTGGTCAATGATCCAACTAGGGTCAAATAGTTTGTCTGGGTTCGACTCGGTTTGACTATCTCGAAACTTAGGTCACGCAACTGATCATCACGTCCATATTTAAAGATGCGTTACTTTAATGCACAAGTTTGTGGTTTGTTTGTTTCCTAGTTGGTAAGGCCAGAACTATTCCTTATGTCATTTTGTTTATGATCTCATATCATTTTAGGAACAACTTGTTTGATGTAGTCCTGCTACTTATTTCTTTATCTAGATCTATGTGACAAGTTATTTGTAAGTAGAGTGTGTCAATCTATAGTTAAAGTTTTGAAAAAAAAAAAGAAGATCCCTTCCAACAGAAGTCTTTCTACTTATTTGTACTATTGGAACGATCAGTCTTCAAATCACAGTTCACTAAAACTACGATGGTGTCATGAATTTAAAAAGAGTCCAGTACACA
This sequence comes from Biomphalaria straminea, assembly GCA_021533235.1. Classification (NCBI taxonomy): domain Eukaryota; kingdom Metazoa; phylum Mollusca; class Gastropoda; family Planorbidae; genus Biomphalaria; species Biomphalaria straminea. Next base: position 14,973,289 of record JADKLZ010003886.1, read on the forward strand.
ATAAGAAAGTTGTGAGAGCTCAAAAATGAATCTGTCACATGGCTAAAGTCTAGACACCAATGGGAATTAGCGAGACTTTCTTGACCAATGGGAATTAGCGAGACTTTCTTAGGAAGAACATTTCTGTGTTGTGCGCCGAATAACTCTTCCAGATCAGAAGTACGAAACTAAAACTCAGCAGACGTACTAATCTAAGGGCTCAGTTAGTGAGAGAAGAGCACGAGAAGTGCTGGGGTGGGGACTAGAGCTTTCCATTTCATTTTTTCAATGGTATCAGTCTTTTGGACTAATCTGACCTAGACTTAGATACCATACAAATATTCTAATAGAACTTAATCTCATTTGTCTTTCACAAAGATTCAATTTTTTCCCCCTAAGTTAGGGGATATTAAGCTTTTTTCTTAAACCTTATATTGATTCCTTTTGTCTGTCTGTCTGTCTGGGGGGATTCTTTTACGCGTTTTTTTTCTCCCAAATCCGTTTCTCGGATAAAGTTAAAGTTTTGCACACTTATTCTTTGTCGAAGACTATGCATGAATCAAAATTAACCAGTTAGCTTTTTTGTCTTTGTTTTGATATTTAAGGAGAGAAACAAATGCACCTACCGGAAGTTTAAAACAAATATTTAAATTATTTGAGTTGGCTGGATTCATTGATTCGTTCTACTTAATATCGGCTTGACCACTGGCCTAACATATATATATATATATATATATATATATATATATATATATA
>JADKLZ010003886.1:14986119-15000871 GCA_021533235.1 Biomphalaria straminea
CCCATCTCCTTTCTCTTTACTACCCATCTCCTTTCTCTTTACTACCCCTCTCCCTTTCTCTTTACTACCCCTCTCCCTTTCTCTTTACCACCCCTCTCCCTTTCTCTTTAATATCCCTCTCCCTTTCTCTTTACTATCTCTCTCCTTTCTCTTTACCATCCCTCTCCTTTCTCTTTAATATCCCTCTCCCTTTCTCTTTACTACCCCTCTCCCTTTCTCTTTACTACCCCTCTCCCTTTCTCTTTAATATCCCTCTCCCTTTCTCTTTAATATCCCTCTCCCTTTCTCTTTACTATCCCTCTCCCTTTCTCTTTACTACCCCTCTCCCTTTCTCTTTACTACCCCTCTCCCTTTCTCTTTACATTTCTTCCCACTTGGCCAATATCTTTCTCTAGTTATTTCGCCGCCCATTGTCTCCCACTTCTGACGTTCTGCCTCGCTCTAACATTCTCGTGTCTTTTGGTCACTCAATTCATCTAGTTACCTATAACTTGTTATCTTTTTATACTTTCAACTTTTCATCAACCCTCCACCTTAATTAAGCCATGCCAGGATAAGGTGAATCACACCATAACTCAACAAATAAATGACAGCCACAATGTTCCAGTCAATTTCTTGAAGCCAGCCTTCTCTAGTTAAGTTCTCACGAGGCGATCAGCGAGAAACAACTACTCGTGAATTCATCAAAACTCACTCCCGGCCACCACCTCCCTGACTCCTCCATCCTCCATGTAAACCAAGAGTACCATTAGCTGGGCAAACAGCCCATTCTATGCCTGGTGGTTTACTAGCGTATACCCGCGAGAAATCGAGGCGGTGGGGGGGGTGCACAGACTCCCCGCCTTGATAATCAGCCGTTATAATCTTGGTTTGAAAAGGACGCGGCTTATAATGGGTAGGGCGCGGGGCAGGGCGCGATGTGCGAATGAGTTATCTGTGTTTTTACTCTTACTTTTTAACGAGCGATTTCGATAATATTTACATCTTATGCCTGGCTGCTAAACCCTACAGCGTTGTGCCAGTTTTACGCGTGCCTTTGGCCTATAAATCGTAATAAAGTTTTACTCTATGTTTACTATGTGACACGTGATAATTATAACTTATCAGTATCATTGTCATCTGGAAATCAAAAGTGTAATTGAACAATAAGAAGAGTGATTCTCAACTGTAGTTTTCGGCTGAACTCCATAGTTAGTGAATAATCGAAAAGAAATAATGAAAACAAAACAGTCATGAAAAAAAAATAATTCTGAAACACCTTCTTAAAACAGAAATCTTTATAGTATATTTTAATAAATGAAGATTCAGAGGAATACAGGCACATGTATTGTCTTTTAAATAGTAATTGATTTCTGTAGTACTGTAGTCTCCTCTACTATGTGGCAGTGAAGACGTGTACTATAGTATAGGATTGGAAATCACTAACGCCATTAAACAGGGCAAAGGATAGAGAGGAATGGAGAAAGATGGTCCACAAGTCTTGCCTGGCGCCCCAACGGTCCACCAGACTAAGGGATAGGTAACAGGTAAGGTAACAGGTAACGCCATTAATGTGAGTCCCAGTCACTTCGTTATATATCATACTAATGATATATATAATACCCGCTGCTCGCGTGTCTTCAAGTTCATATTGTGTATGTAGTCACTGTGCATGACAAACAATTAAGAAAATAATAGTGTTATAAGTAAAGCGAATGCATGAATTCATTGAGCTAATTGACCTTAAATTACGCGATATTAGGAATAGAGTTGCACTCATGTAACAATGCTTTAGAAAAACAAATTTTAATGTTAATTGATTAAATAAACTATAATTAGTACGTGCATGTGTTAAAGCATAAAACTATCTTTGCGAAGAGAAGTTCTATCATCTTAGAGTTGAATAAGAGTTTTAGACCTAGGAATAGAGAGATGTCTAACCTTTCGGTAATGTCTAATGGAAGAATGTGCGTCAGAATATCTATTTTCTTATCTTAAAAAAAAAAAAAAAAGAAGACGATTACGTCCTACGCGTCATGCATTCAGTCATGCATAGTAACCAGTGACTTAAATTCTGCCAAGTCACTGGTTTTCCTGGCTAGCTCAGGCAAACCATTCCATGTTCTAATAGCACTAGGGAAGAAAGAGCATTTGTACAGATTTGTCCTAGCATATGGGACAATGCATGTGCCTTTATCTTTGTGTCTTTCTGAGTATTTTGTTAAGTTTTGTTTTTGTATTTGGAGATTATGGTTCAGTGTTTTGTGTTTAATTGCTACTTTACTCTTAAGTCTTCTATCCTGAAGGCTTTCTAAATTTAGTGATTTTACTAAAAGTGTTACTATATTCAAATGTGAATATTTGTTTGTTATGAATCTCACTGCTCTATTTTGTGTCTGTTCCAGTTTCTTAATGTTTTCCTGAGTTGAGGGGTCCCAAACAGAGGATGCATATTCTATTATTGGCCTAACATAGGTTAAATAGCATTTTGGTTTTATGTTCTCATTTGATTTATAGAAATTTCTTTTAATAAACCCTAATGATTTGTTTGATTTTTTGATAGTTTCATCAATATGGGGATTGCATGACAGTTTTTCATTTATAACACCTAGCTATTTTGCCTTTTTTGGTGTGTTACTGGTTAGATATAAAGAACGAATTTATGTAAAAATGCGTTTGAAACTCAAATTTGAAGGTTAATTTTATTAAATAATGAAATCAATAGAATATATTTCCTATTTTCATGTGTCAAAGTAAAAAACTATAATTGCAAAGTGTAATTCTTAAAATTAGATCTAGATATAGATCTAAATCTTTTCGATCTTTCCTAATTTTAAACATTGTAAACAAAGCCTAGATCCATAAAATATTATAGCTGTAATAGAGTTAGTCAACTTTATTTTTTTTAGTGTCTTAAGTTTGTTTTAGGGCTACAATACATACACTACGGTCTAAGTTAGTACCCTAAGTTAGAACATTTCTGTCAAGTTTTGTCAAGATTGGTAAAACGGTTTTGATTTCCATTTGGCTCATACATGACCTACATACGCCTCATATTCTTTTTTTTTATATGCATAGTTGCCTGTGGTTACTATGTGAAAGTGTTGCGAACCATTACGAATATGTAAATACATATTCAATATTGAACATATCTAAGTGCATATAATGTAAATTTATTTGGCGAATTATTTATTATTGCGTGTTTTTTTAAAGTTCACTAACACTAGTATGTTACGTAAAGTCATTATTTTTTAATTATAATTTGTACTGTTTCCCCTCCAACCTCACAATCACACACTCTTTTATATTTCTCTTTTATAATAACTCCTTACTTCTTCTTCTCTCAATCGACATCTCAATGTAATTTCTAAATATAGACAAGACGTGTGTGTTTGTGTGTGTGTGGGCTGTATTTCTTCCACAAACTTCTCATGTTTACAAAATGTAAAACCAACAAAAATTCTGCTTTCAAATTTAGCTTACAGCTTAATGCTTTCTTTTTTTTTTCTCCTTCTCATTGCTCAGGATCTAACGCCGCGGGGTGCTTGGAGCAACGTTTAGCCCTATAACGCCACACAGGGTCTGTGCTGATTGTTAGCCCCTTCTTCCAGCCATTGCGCCATTGCGGTAGGGGAGAGAGGGTAGGGTGTTGGAGGGCATTCAATTGAATTTGACTTAGGGGATTGAAATATTATCTACTCATCAATGTGATGCATCAGTTCACGGCTGGGGGTCACTGAGAGAGACTTAAGAAATAGAAAGAGAGGGGAGGAGGGAGGAAAAGCTCTGTGCTAATTGTGTGTGTGTGTGTGTGCGTCTGTGTGTGTGTGTGTGTGCGTCTGTGTGTGAATGTGTGTGTTGGCACTTTTCAAAATCGATATTCGATGATCCAGGAACTTTTTTATTTCTCAGCAATAAATCATTCAGTAATTCATGGGAATGTTTTTTTTTATTTATTTTCTTTTCTGGCCTTTTGTATGCTAAAGTAATATCAGTGGAATATGTGGAGCTTGATGTTTGTACTTTTGTATTGTTCTTGTTTGCCAAACTGTCATCTCCTCTTGTTTGTCCAGTTTTGATATTCTATCATGTTGCTCAAATGTGTGTATAGTTCAAATGATCTAATGTGTTGTCCGGTTATGGTGTACTTAACTCTTTCTCTCCGTAATTATTTTTCCACGTTTTGAAGGAATTCTTCATTTTGCTCATTACTATTTCACTACCCCTGTTATGATAGGGCTTCAATAGCTTTGTTGTTTGTTATCAGAAAATATTGTATTTGGCATAGAATTAAATGGAAATGCACGCTCTTTATATATATAATTCAAAGTCAAGTTAAAAACAAATAAAGGTTAATTTAATTTGATGAGTTCAAAATCAACGATGGTATCATCGATTAGGAGAGAGAGAGTTAATGTCCAAGTGTATTATACGAGTGTGTCCAAGACGCTGTAAGAGTATAGGGGGCGTACAAGTCAAAACATCAAGGAGAGTGTCCAGTTTTGTTAAGATAACCGTCCTACGTTTGTGGCGCTTTTTACAAAAAGTACTTGAACTATAAACAAACTCAAAAGGAAGTAATGCCGAACTCAATGCTGGAACAGCAACACCGACGAAAGGCCAACAATGGATAAAAGGAGTCGACGCTAGTGTTGAAACAACATACACTTTTAATACTCAATGAGGGAACCGTCAGATGCCATCTACTTCTAACCGTCTAAATAATTCTTTTTATTCTGTAAATAAGAGCGTTCTTACTTTTTAAAGAACTATCACGTCATTCATCACAAAGTAAAACTTTCCCCTTATTCCCGAAACAAATAACTAAATTCTTATCATGTCATGACAACTTATATGAAGCCATGCCGTCAGTCTATCTGTCTGGTACAGGTTTAGTACACGTTAGTTCTATTCCCAGCTTCATATTAAGTTAAAACTTTGCACAATATTTTAATTTCTTACTTTGATTCACAGACAGTCAGGCTGCGCGACCAGCTCAAATTTTTTTTTTTTTAATTTCCATCTGAAAAATCTTCTTGCTCTGACAATGTTTCTTTAGTGTGAAGATCAATGCCTTGGGGGGTAGAGTAAAGTCTTATTTGAAACCAAATAAATGTAAACATGTTACACTGGCCCATATAAAATATATTTCCCTTTACAATCTCAAGACATTTTCAACTCGTTCCTCCATGACAACGTATTTGGAAAGCTTTCTGTATCCTTGATGGAATGAATGAACTCCATTGAATTCATTTTAAACTAACAGTGATAGCATATACTTCATAATTCAAAAAATTAAAAATATTAAAAATATCATTTTTAAAAAAAATTTATCTCGAAGGGAAGAACTCCGCCTTCAAAAGTATATCTACCGAAAATGTTCAAGTTATTTCCTTTATTAATAATAATCTATATATATAATCCTCTAAGTAAAAGGTCAAACAACAACATGCAAGCAACAAGTAAATAGGGAAGATCCCATGGCGCACCACAGTGTGAATGGACCCAATCCGCACTATTTCATTCACAAAATAGCATAGACATAAATAAATATAGACTGGAAAAAGGAAGTAACTTCGTGTAACTTGAAAACACATGTATATATATCTACTATTGAATTATGATTTCTAAATTATGAAAAAAATAAAAATTACATGATCCTCAGTCTTAGAGATTAAACACAATTTATAGACATAAAATAAAGAACACACAATTGTAATGCACACATTTTTGTTTCATAAAACTTTCTTATGAATTTGTGTAGCGAATGGAAGGGAGGTTAAAAAAGTGGAAGCCGGAAGAGATTATATTGTGTCGTAAGACTCTTGAAACTAGAACGACAATACACAGATAGATACTACTCTCAGGTTTGACTTTAGCGCTGGAAATCTGTTATATTATGTTATAAAATGGTTCAATTTAATAATTTATACACCTAAAAATTAGCACGGGTCCAAAGAAAGTTCGGGACCCACTATGGTCGCATATGTTGTTGTATTTTTTTATTCATGAATTCACTTATAACAAGTAAATGGGAAGATCCCATGGCTCGATTTTAGAACTTCTCTTCGCAGATATAGTTTTATGCTTTAGCACATGAACGTACTAATTATAGTCCATTTAATCAAATTAACATTCAAATTTGTTTTTCTAAAGCATTGTTACATGAGTGCAGCTATATTCTTAAAATTGCGTAAATTAAGGTCAATTAGCCATTTTCATAGTATTTTTCATTCATGAATTCACGCATTCACTTTACTTATATCAAGCAATTGGGAAGATCCCATGGCGCAGCATGTTGTGAATGGGAAATAATATATCCAAATCCGCACTATTTTCATTCACAAAATAGCATAGCATTTTTTTTTTACTTTAAAAAGATTTTAATAATGTCCGGAAATTTCCAGGACTTTTTCGACCGGCGGCATAGCATTTAATAACATTTCAGGAGATTTCCAGGGGGCTCATGGTAAATCAAGAGGACGCGGGAAATCTGTTATGTTTTATAAAATCTTATCTTATCTTATATAATACAGACTTTACTTCAAAAAAGAAGATGATTACGTCCTACGCGTCATGCATTCAGTCATGCATATTTACCAGTGACGTAAATTCTGCCAAGTCACTGGTTTTCCTGGCTTGCTCAGGCAAACCATTCTGCTCAGGCAAACTAAATGGTTCAATTTAATAATTTATACACCTAAAAATTAGCACGGGTCCAAAGAAAGTTCGGGACCCACTGTGGTCGCATATGTTGTAGTATTTTTTATTCATGAATTTACTTATAACAAATAAATGGGAAGATCCCATGGCGCAGCATGGTGTGAATGGAAATGGTGTATCCAAATCAGCACTATTTTCATTCTCCAAATAGCATAGACATAAATAAATATAGACTGGAAAAAAGGAAGTAACTTCATGTAACTTGATTTAATAATTTATACACCTAAAAAATTAGCACTGGTCCAAGGAAAGTGCTGGACCCACTGGGGTCGCATATGTTGTAGTGCCTAAGGCCTGCCCTAGAAAATAGCGGCGTATGCTATGCCGCCGGTCGAATAGTAATAATAATAATAATCTTTATTGTCCGTAAGGAAATTTGTCTTACAATTTGTGCATTATTCAATATCAATTACAATAATTACCAATACTTAATTGACTAAATATTTTTGTTTGTTGATTAATATACTGTTAGGGACAATAAATAATTGCCTAAGGTAAGACATTTATAGAAGAATGCGTGAGGGAGAAATAATGTTAACAATAATTTAATAATTTAAACCCAACATTTTAGCCAAATCTGTGAATTATGAAGCCTTAGTTCATTCATTCATTCATCAAGCTCCATTTGAGTGAAGGCTTGAGAGGCTTAAATCCTCTCTTACAAAAGCCCTGCACAGAAATCCTGCTGTTTTGAGTAGTGCGAAGGCGTAGATAAGAATTGATTTTTTTCTGATAATTTATTTTTTGTAAATTTCAGAAAATTTATTTTACTATTAAGTAAGTAGGTCTCCTTTCAGATGTATGTTAAGATAATTTGTTTCTGTTTTCCACGGTTAACGAGGGTGTCATGTAAACAGAACAACAATCAACCGCTTTACTTTTTTAACTGATGTTAAGTACCTAGTACGGCTAAGTGGGGCTCAGTTGCGTCCTGAAAATCCCAAAATTAAAAATCTCAGTCTTCAACCAGGATTTGAACCCAAGCGCTTCACCACTCAGTCATCCTCCTTAATCTAATAAGTCAAAATTAAATCATCATTATCCTACGCGTCACTTGGACATTGAAGGACTTGACCAGATGTCTGCACTCTATAGGCTGTAAGTCTTCTTTCTGACTGGACTAAGAGAAGAGTCTCCTAAACTAGTTGTCTTTTTAAGTAGGCTTTCACTTCCAGAGTTTGGTACGAAACAAAGAGAGGGGCGGGTGTGTAAGAGATGGGGGAGAGAATGGAGGGGGGGGGGCTAACATTACTGGAGTGTCTAGTTAAGTCAGAAGACCTTCAAGTTCCGAGTCCAGACTTGACCAAGCCAGGCCAGAGAAGCACGCCCGAGTGTGATGAGAGACCAGGGCTAGTGAGAGACTTCATTAAAATAAAAGAACCACGGGAATGATTTTCTGGCAAAAGTTGACTGGGAAAAAAAAACGAAGAGTAGAGCATGAAGACGAGAAGTGAAAAAAAAAAGATGGTGTGAAGTCGGTGTGATTATTTGTCTGTTATTATAAACATTGCCATTATTTGGCGGGAGAAGAGCGACTTCCTTTGTATGCTAAACAAGTGAGGAAAATTGGAAGTCGCAAGACAGAATGATTGTGATGGCGCCATTAGTCACGTCCACAGCTCTTCACATGCGTCTAATTTTTTAAAATACAAACTCATACAGAAGCGTCATTTCCTTTCTATTATATAGCATTTATCATTTTTGTGTACTTCTTCTTCCTAGGTTTGTGTAGGACATGACCAGTATTCTATTTATAGATACTATAGTACAAAGAAAAAGGGAAATCATTGTTGGTTTACAAAAAGCTAGATGTAGAGTCTAATGTTCAAGTGATATCTCAGTGTGTTATCTAGTTGTGATGTTCGAGTGAGTTGCCAAGTTTCGGACCCCCTAGCAGTAAATCACAAGATCTAGGTTATATTTCAAAATATTCAATAATAATGCAGAAGAAGAATACCCTCCTAGAGTCCTAGACGAACGTGATAATTTATTAATTATAGTACATAAATAAATACCAACAATTCAGATACAGTTACTATTTGTTTTATAACGTTAAAAACATGTAGTTATTCTAAACAAAAAAGTACTGATAAATTAAAAAAAAAACATTAGCATCCGTTGAAAAATTAGGGCTATCGTGAATATTCTATCGTAAAGCCTTCGGGACAGAAGACTCAGAAGTAAAGTAACAATCATACATAAACCATAATCTTCAAATACAAAAACAAAATCTAATAACATATTTAAAAAGACACAAAGATAAATACACATTCCTCGTTCCCTAGTGCTTTTAGAGCATTATATAAGATAGGATAACAAACAAATTAGCAAATGGTATTAGTGTTGCTCGATTGTTTTCGCCTTTCCATTTAAACAAATATAGAATTGGATTGGGGAGTTTCACGTCACGTTAATCACAGCAGTCTGCCCTTTGCATACTTTTAATCTTGTTTTCGTCCTTTAATCATATAAAGTGAATCAAGAAGAGAAAGTCATGTGAAGAAATGTGAAGAAACCTAAAAAAAAATTAAAGGAAAAGAATTGAGGAAGAAATGGAAAGATTTTGAAACCAATAGATAAAAAACATAACGTCCAGGACGCCATATTGAAATATCTCTGTTGCCAACTAAAGAATAAATATGTCTATGCTCTACAAACGAAAGAACTCAAATATTTACTTCTACAGTGCTGAAAAGTGCTATGTGTAAGGTTTATTAGAATATGTTTCAACATTTCCTTATTTGATACGCCGGATACACCAAAAAGAATCTCTTTTATGAATGTTTTCTCCATGTATGAAAATCTTCCAAAACATCTAAATTAATTTCAGCTAGCGCCTAACTCCGTCTGAAGACGACTTTTCGGAAGAGACACAGATGAGACAATTACAAGGTCTTTCTAGAAGTCTTAGAATAAATGGATGTACAGTAGTGTTAGCGTGTCTCTGATACATGACAACATGTGACAAGTATGTCTGACATTGTCTTCAGGCATTGATATCTTGTTGTTTTACGGAGACGTATGAACTAGTTGCGGCATGAGGATTTAGACAGAGAGCCGTATGCCATTTGCAAAGCTTAGGCTGTAAAAGCGGTGACAAGGACATTTTTCATCAAGCATATAATATCCCATTTTTAAACAGAGATTAACAGCTCATTCTTGAAAACAGTTTTTATCTAAAGCCCTATTTTTTTTCTTCACCGGCCGTTATAAGGGAGGTAACCTCGAAGAATGTATTGTACATTTGAATATTTGATGTTTTGAGAAAATTGAATGAACTTTTTAGTTTATTTTAATGTTAAGTTTAACGGGTGAACTTGTAGAAAGTTTAGTATGTTGTAAGTAAGAACTCTTTAAGAGATATAGCTATATTAGTCGAGAATGGAAGCCATTGAAATATTTAAATGTTGTGTTACATTTAGTTGCAATTAGCAATGAGTGTTATTAGAATACTCCGTCTAATATAAAAACAGTAATTACACCACAAGAGTTTAAAAAAACAACAACTATGCTCTGTTACATTCTTCCTCTTGAAAGACGTTTTCCCTTTGCAAATTCTTGTGTGAATATCAATACGAAACATTAAACAATTAGTTAGTTAATTACTAGTAATTAATGTTATTTTATTAAATACCAAAAAGGGAGATTAATCTTTCAGTATTTACAGATATTGCTAAATGAGTAGGTTTAGTCCCCTTGAATAATTGTTAACGCTATTTTTCTCTCACGCCTTTTCCTATCAAGTTGATACTTTAAACGACTTTTTATTGTACCTAACTTAAAAAGTGAATTAATATTTTAAAAATCCTAATTATCAAATTAATTATTTCGTTTGATATCGAATAAGAGAAATAAGATCATTATTGATAGATATATTTATAAGAGAGGTGTTCTTCCCCTTAAATTTACACACTAGCAAACTTTGACCACATAACGGGGCTGGTTTATATTCACATCTAGCAACATAGTTTTTAAAAAAATGCATATGCTTATTTTTTACATGCAATATACTTTTAACAAAATAGCGAGAACTTTATCTGGACAGCCAACTGGTCACACGTTCAATGATGTGTCAGGGAGGAACTCCGGAGACAATTGGGATGCTGCCAGCAAGCTCTTCAACGAAAGCCGGGTCTGTTTCCTCGGACATTTGTCTGCACGTGACAGTATTAAGACGCGGTCATAAATACTGGTCATTGTTGTGCTACAAGACGTTATTGATTGCTTTTTTTTTTTATCTGGTCAATTCTTGTCTGCGTTTCTCAAGATCTCACTAGGATTGGTCAGTGCGTTTGGGAATTATTTGTGATAGTGTTAGCCTCAGACATCAAATCTCTGAATGTAAGCAAGACTGTTTGAGTTTTTTTTCTATAAGTACTTTGAGAACACAATTTACCAGTATTTTCTTAGTTGTTTTTTTATCTATGTTGTAGAGGTTAATGTCTTTTATTGTCCTTTTGATCTTTATTATGATTGAACAATATATTACAGTACAGTCTTTTACTAAAAATAGTTCAAATTGTTGTTTTTGTCCTCTGCGAATTCTTAAACTAAATTTTCTCTTGCATTTTGTTCTAACTTTCATTTTGTTCAAAATGCTGGTTGGATTAACAAAGTGTATCATGGCTAATGTCAAAGAACTGAATAGATTTTCTTTAAATACTCATCATGAGTTTGTGTTTCTTACAAGGACTAGAAAGGACTAAAAAGGTCAGTTTCTGACCAATGATGACCATAAGACCAAAAGGCACGTGGATGCTTCTTTTAAAACGTTTAACTTTTTAGTATTAAAATATAGTATTGAAATATATTCTCCTTCATCATGTTGGACTAATGGTCCATGGAGGTTAAACCCTTTCAACGTCTTTCTCTTTTCTTTAAAAACAAGGAATAGTCTTTTAATTCCTAAATAATAATCTCTCTTCCTCTATTAGAAACGTTTATTTCTAACAATGACATTTTTTTTATATTAACCTCTTTGCACTCTTCATTTATTTCCTTAAAAAAAAAAAAGCATAATTGCATACCTTATATTTCTGCTTCGTCCTTTGCTTTTTTTTTTAAGTTTTCTAGTAAAATGTTGGATACATTATCTGTGACGAAGTCTAAAAGCTTGGTATTGCAAAGTGAACAGTTACCTTAGCTGAAACACTGCAAGGCTAAATATAGCCCAGGAAACGATGTCACGTGATAGGAAATACGTACGATACTCGAGCTAATTTGGAAATTTGAAAAGGTCGGGCTTAATGGTACTAATGGCATAGGTGATGCCTGTCAATCAATCTAACCCTTCCCACATAGCCTCTACCATTTAACCACACAGCCACTACCACAAAACTACACAGCGTCCAAAACGCTACCGAGTTACTCATCAACACTTAGTTGCAGTGCTTTTTTAGCGGCCCCGAAAGGGGAAAAGACGCTATTAGTTTCGTCTGTCCATCCGTCCCGTTTAGATCTCATAAACTATAAAAGAAAGTGAAAATCCGACATCATAATATTTTAGACCAGTGATGCCCAAACTACGGCCCGCGGGCCAGATCCGGCCGCGACATGGTTCCGACCGGCCCGTCAAAACATCAGTAAAAAAATGTAGAAAAAAAAAATAAATAAATAAAAAGTTTGAAAAATGTATTTTCTCTATGTCAGGACTCTCACTTTTTATTTGATGGATGGATTTCATTGTACTCTATTGTAATATTCATATTAATTTTTTTTTCTATAAGAACTAAAGACTTTTATTTCGGCGACAAGAATTGACATTTTTTTTTTAAAGTCTAGGACGATTTCGCGGCTGCCTTGAGCTAGCAGTGTCCTCTATTCTCTTGTGTCTAACGCAGCGCATCTTTTCTGCATCATTTCGGTTCGTGTTCTTCTGACATCAACATGATTTGTGCCGTACAACGCAACATTTGTACGCAAATGCAATAGGAGAGTCAAAGCAATTAACATTGAATGTTGAAACTTGAAGGAAAAGTGCACCGATCTTTTGTGTGTGGAATAAGCCAACATGTTTGATTTGTACACAAAGTGTCTGTTTTCAAGGACAACATAAAAGGCATTCTAAAACAAACAAAAATATGGTGGCATTGTTGGTTTGTGCCGCAAAGAAAAGCTCGCTAAGTTACGTCTAGAATTGAGCGATTTGTAAAAATATCTACCAAGAAGAAAAATGAGTCGGCTGTAAAGGAGGCCACAGAAGCGCTCACATTTTAAGAAGAGAAACGAAGCATAAAAAGTGACAGAGCAGCAGATTTCAAAATCATAACTGTTGTAGCTGAAGAGTGACATCAACTAAAACTGATTGACTTACAAAGCCAGACTTTCATACTTGGAGAAATTTCGAGTAATACAGAAAATATATCTCGAGCAATGCAGATAATAGATTTCGAGCAATGCAGATAATAGAATTCGAGCAATGCAGATAATAGATTTCTATGAAGGCAACAGATTTCTAAGCCGTTTAGTCTACATAAACCTTGCACATTTCAGAAATCAATTGCTGGGTATGATCACAATGTTTACAAGCACTTAATTTAGTAGAAAAACTTGTATAGTTATAAGACACCCGTAAGTAGGCGGATAGAAGCCACGTGATTGTAATCAAATTATTTAAATTTTTTTATTCTCTATTTCATTTTGAGTATCTTTTAGTTAATTAATGTGGCCCTCGACATGAGTGTTGGAACTGACAATGGCCCGCAGACCGTATAAGGTTGGACATCACTGTTTTAGACCATTCAAAGTTCTGATGCAACGGCTACATTCTGAAAGCGAAAAATCTAAAAAAAAAAACTTCTTTCTACATTCTTCTCTTTTTTATTTGTCTTTTATAGAATTTCATTCTGATGTTCGTTGTGAAAATATTGATACCTGCCTTTTTACCTGCCTGGTGGACCACTTCGAGGGCCGATTTTGAGTTTGTGTTTCCACACAAACTGTCTTTGTAACCTTGTTTGTTTTTTTCTCTGACATATCACAAAGCCAAAAAATCGCTCACTAGTCTATATTTATACATTTTGTATCTTCTGAATTTCGGAATCATTGTAAAAATTTGTCTGGTGGTTTCATTTGTTTATTTTTTAATGTCAGCCATGTGTAACTGGCGGCAATATGTATGTACATTGTCACGTGGTGTACGCGCCAAGAGATGTGTCAACTGTTTCTTCATACTTTTTTCTTTCGAGACACTTCAAGTTTTTAAACAGAAAATGTAGAATGAATGTTACCTAATTAGAAATGAAAAGTTATTATTTAAACTATTGTTAACCAATTTCAAGATGCTTACATATTGTGAGCATGTAATGGGAGATAATTATTTAATTTTTGAATTTATTGTATTAGCGTCTACAAATTTCATGTGACTTTATTGTTGAAATTATTTTACTGAGTGTTAGTAGCATATCTTTAATATATTAATTAGTAACATCTGTTATCACTTAAATATATTTTGCTAAACTTTACACATTGGGTCATAAGGCATATTAATATACCAAGAACTATTAGCCACCGAATTTCAAACGTAAATGATTGTGTGTGTGTGTGTGTGTGTGAGAGAGAGAGAGAGTGAGGAAGAGACGGAGAGAGGGAGGAGATAGAGGCGGCAAAGAGAGAAAAAACAATTGCTATGTAATTTAAAAGAAAACAATGAAAATAAAATTTGGTTGATTTTTAAAGTTTAAACAAGTTCAGATAAAGGGCCGATCGAAAGTTGAACTCTAATGGCTGCAGAGTCTGTCCACTATTTTTCTCCTTAGTGTGGTTATCTCCAGCTGTGAAGCTCAGAGGTCACCCTTGGGGTATCTCTTCTGTCCATCCACGCCAGTCAGAAACAAATTGGACCAAATGCGTGTGCCTTCTGGAGGTCCAGAGTTGAATTGAATTCTTATTATGGGACGTTCTGGTTGACCAGTGGTCTGAGTGGACTCTGACACAATGTAACAGGAAAACGAAAATGAAGTATTGGGTGATGGACAGCGGTCCAATATTAATGCATCACACTCACTCATACACTCAAAGTGATGTGAGGATGTTGTTGTTATACTCATAC
>JADKLZ010003886.1:15017263-15061377 GCA_021533235.1 Biomphalaria straminea
AAAGTACAGTTTTATGATTTCACTTATACCTACCAAAGTACAGTTTTATGATTTCACTTATACCTTCCAAAGTACAGTTTTATGATTTCTTTACCATTCAGTTTTCGCTTCTTTAAGTTTCATTGTTGTTTATTAAATAGTCAATAGAAGGATGTTTCTCGACTTCCTAAGAATATGTCTTCACTGTGTGACATGAGAACTTAAGAAACTTTGCCAAAAGTCAGCAAATATTAAAACCACAGGGATGGTGGAAAAAAATGTCAATGCAGTCAAACTTTTTATATCTTCCCTTGGAACGATGTGGAGGCGCGGTGGCTGAGCGGTAAAGCGCTTAGCTTCTGAATCGGGGGTCTCAGGTTTAAATCCTGGTAAAGACTGGAATTTTTAATTTCGAGATCTTCGGGCGCCTCTGAGTCCACCCAGTTCTAATGGGTACCTGACATTAGTTGGGGAAAAGTAAAGGCGGTAGGTCGTTGTGCTGGCCACATGACACCCTCGTTAACCGTAGGCCACAGAATCAGATGACCTTTACATCATCTGCATTATAGACCACAAGGTCTGAAAGGGGAACTTTACCCTACTTGGAACAATTAATTGACGCTTAATTTAATTTCCTATAAACGTGAGCAAGAAGAAAACAATTCATTGAGACATACACATTTTTAAGATGCACTGAAACTTACATATATATATATATATATATATATATATATATATATATATATATATATTGAGTTGTAGATTGAGTATGTGTACTTCTACATGAACCATTAAGATTTACTTCTGACTTTTAAAATATAGAATATTCTCAATGGCGCCTTTATCCTCTGCATAATAAAAATATTTTGCCAAATTTAATCAGAACACTAAAAAGTCGAATCAACTTTCAAAAGTGACAAATTGGCAACATGCTGTGATGTGCTCTTGAGTGCATGTCCAGCCGTAAGTCGCACGATAACATGGGTGGCCAGATTAGTCTGAATGGGTCTATTAGGTCTTGATGACTCGCGCGTCTCTCTTCCCACGCACAGGGCTTCATGCCCCAGGGACCAGCCAAATTGTCAATGTAAGTGGTAGAGATGTGTACAAGTGGGGGGAGGGGGAGGGGGGGAACTCCTTTGACTGTAATCGATAGTTGGGTCCTTTTGTTGTGGTCACTAACCGAAGGGTGGAATGGGATGATAGATGATACTGGGGTCTACCCACATTAGTAAACACTTAAGAGATTCTTATAAATATAATGACGCAGCAAGAGTTGAAAGCAGACAGAGAAGTTAGGTTCACAATATGCTCTCCAAGTGTTCCCTTTGAATTTGCATTATAACATAAGTCACTGAAATCTCTTCATAATATGTGTAATAGATGTAGAGCTATTATTGATACATGGCGAAATCAATGTATATAACATGTGTCTTTACATTGGTTCTAGTTCATTTCATCCACAGTCACTTCATCCCCAGTTACTTCATCCCCAGTCTATTCATCCCCAGTCACTTCATCCCCAGTTACTTCATCACCTCATCATTTCATCCACAGTCACTTCATCCCCAGTCACTTCATCCCCTCATCATTTTATCCACAGTCACTTCATCCCCAGTCACTTCATCCCCAGTCACTTCTTCCCCAGTCACTTCATCCCCAGTCACTTCATCCACAGTCACTTCATCCCCTCATCATTTCATCCACAGTCATTTCATCCCCAGTCACTTCATCCCCAGTCACTTCATCCCCTCATCATTTCATCCCCTGGTCATTTCATCCTCTAATCCAGGGGTCTCAAACACGCGGCCCGCGGGCCGCATGAAACTATTTTGTGCGGCCCGCGACCACGTCCGCGAATTCAAAAAAAAAATAAGATAAAATTTACAATGACCACATATAAGCCGTGAAATGATTTACAACTGCACTAATCAGTAAATGAGGTGTCACTGTCGCCCAACGACCGCTTAAGTTTTCAGCAGAAGCTGGGTGAACGGTAGCCTGATTCTAACCTCTGGACCTTTTGCAGCCATACACTGCATTCTGCACCAAGAAACACTCTCTGGCAAAAATTTATAAATGAAGAACGTGATGGATGTTGTCGTGAAGACGGTGAACTTCATATGTGCACGGGGTCTCAACCACAGACAGTTTGTGTCATTTCTAGCTGATTTAGAAACGGAATACGGAGAGTTGGTGTATCATATGGAAGTCAGATGGTTAAGTTGTGGAAAAGTGCTGCAGAGAATTTTTGAACTGAGACGGGAAACAGCATTGTTCATGGCATGAAAGACAGAGACATACCTCAGCTCAGTGAGCCAATGTTTTTGTCGGATCTTGCTCTTTTACTGACATCACGCAACATCTCAATGCAATCAATTCACAACTACAGGGCACAAAGCAGCTGATTACCGTGATGTTAGACCGCATCAAATCATTCAGATACAAGCTGACCTTGTGGGCCACTCAGCTGGCAGATGGAAACCTGGTTCATTTCTCTTTTCTACAGCGCATAACGGTTGAACCACAGCGCCTGAAAGACTACGTAGACATCCTCTCCAGACTACTAGAAGATTTTGAGAACCGCTTTCAACAATTCGCTGTTCACGAACCACAGTTTTTCCTTGTTGCCGCTCTGTTCGCAGTTGACGTGAACAACGTTCCAGAGGAAGTCCAGATGGAACTACTGGACCTGCAGTGTGACACTGTTCTGAAGCAAAAATAAGCTGATGATGGCGTTCCAGATTTCTACTTGTTTCTTCCCAGAGAGAAGTTTCCAAACTTACTCTGAGCATCCGCTAGAATTCTAGCGATGTTTGGGAGAACGTACGTTTGCGAACAGTTTTTCTCCAGAATGATGGTCAACAAAACAGCATTACGATCAAGACTGACTGATGAGCATCTGAGAGCAACTTTGCGGCTTGTTACTACACGCAACTTAGGCCTAACGTCGATGGTCTGGTCTCTGCCAAACGCTCTCAGCTGAGTGGACAAAAACATGAGTGAAGAGACATCTGCAGTAAGCCTAGTAATCATCTACACTAAATGTAACTAATAATAATAAAAACTTGATTTTAGCATTGAAAGTAGTATTCGTAAAATTTAATGAAACAACATTCTTTTACGTGGTGCGGCCCGCTGACTGGTTGTTACTTTCCTGTGCGGCCCACATGCTGATACGAGTTTGAGACCCCTGCTCTAATCCAAGGGTGGGAAAATGACGGTCCGCGGGCGACATGCGGCCCGCCGAAGTGTTTTATGCGGCCCGCGAAGATCTAAATAAATCATTGTAAATATCTATAGACATTATTGAAACTTTTGATTCTTATCATATGTAATGAAAAGGCTAAATAAACAGTCTCCAAACGTCTTTCTAAAGAGTTTTGAGAAAAAAACGAAAATGATATTTAATAGCAATACTATATAAATTCAGTAAAATACACAAGCCCTGGCCAGTATTTATTCAATGCAATGGAGAACTGTGTTGAAAGAGTTGGGTTGGCTTGTACAAGAGGCCAAGGGTAACAACTGATGGAGCTTTGACTGAGAAAAACAACTTTTTTAATACAATAAAAGAAAATATTTCAACCATAAACTAGTAACTGGAAAGTTTACACATAGATACATTAAATTCATTCAAATTCAGGGTGTACTTTTTCAAATGTTTTATAATCATGGGCAGTCCCTATGCATAGTCAAAGTATGTTGCTGCTAAGGACCAACATTGTTAAATGGCTCGCACAGGAACTACAGTTTGATATTACAGCAAAGGAATAGCGAAACTTATACTCCATGTTATTGTTCAAAGTACATTAAGTCTTTGATAAATTGCTAAATTTTATTCTTTTCCTTTATTTTGTATACTCTTATTTCATTCGGAGCCACCAAATTCACTTCGCCTATGGCCTCCAATTATCCAAGGCCGGTCCCGACTGGCAGCTCCGAAAAGTATGTGAAGCTTTGGAATTA
This sequence comes from Biomphalaria straminea, assembly GCA_021533235.1. NCBI lineage: Eukaryota > Metazoa > Mollusca > Gastropoda > Planorbidae > Biomphalaria > Biomphalaria straminea. The sequence goes on from JADKLZ010003886.1 coordinate 15,021,212, forward strand.
AAACATTCTGATGTTCGGTAACACAGTTGTATTCACTGGCCAATTCATTAGATCAATATGAAATCTCAAGGAAAAAATTGCTAGGTTCCTTGATGGACATTGACTGTGACCCCTTCTGAGTATCTCTATAGAAGAGTTGAAGACAGACCTTGTGTTTATGATCGGAAGCATTGTAATTTGTTATTTATACATGAATTGTAAGTGCATCTTAAATCTTTTCAACCAAAACACACACACACACACACATGTATATATATATATATATATATATATATATATATATATATATATATATATATATATAAATATGCGGCCCGCATAGTCCCCGAATTCCATTAATGCGGCCCTCGGTTGAAAAAGGTTACCCACCCCTGCTCTAATCCATCAAATAATAATTGTAAAAAAGTATGAAATTAACAAAATGAATTGACCGGTGATAAAGACCAAGGAGCAAACTACCGGTCACCCGTTACATTCACCCGGTCACCCGTTACATTCACCCGGTCACCCGTTACATTCACGTATATTTGGTACATTTTATATATGGTATACATCTTTATTTAAAAACAATTGATGAGTTCTGTAATCATTTTTACATTCTACTTCTAGGTGCTTATTTTTGCATGAATATGATAATGATCACTTTATCCGAGGTGCTAGCCTGTGTGGTGGCCAACATGCACTTCAGAGGAGTCAGAATCAACAGGGTGCCTAAATGTCTCAGAGTGGTAAATAGCAAGTCCATTTCTGCATGTAGTATCTGTTGATATTTATGTGTAATCATTTCTAAACGCTTAATAGAATGTCTCTAGGTTGTAACTTAACATTTCCCATATTCATTTAAGGTATGCAAAATCTAATTTTAACTGACTAAAATGGAAATTTGAACAATTCAGTTTAACTTTATAATTGTTTAAATAGAAAACGCAAACGTCTATGTTACCTAATACAAATCTGAACACATTTACCAGAAATAGATTCGGATAGATGGAATTACTTTAACCCTACAGCGCAAGAAGTTAAGAGCAGTTCGATAGGTCAAATCCTTTCAGAGGCGTAGCTAGGGATTTTCCATCAGTACGGGGCCCGGGGGCTTGAATTTTTTGGGGTCCCCCTACATTTTGCTGCATACTTAATATTTTAATGTGAAAAAAACACCCATTTGGGAGCCCCTCAAGTGGGGGCCCGGAGGGATTTTGAAATTCTCCCCAATCCCCACCCCTCCCTAGATACGCCACTCGAATCCTTTAGGTTTGTTTTACTTTTGTTTTGTTGTAATGTATTTTGAGTCTGTTTTTAATTACTTTGCATCTTTATAATGTCATTTCAAACTTTTTTTTTGCCCAGTTCATGATCAACTTTATGGCCAGAGTGCTCTGCGTACGGGATCAACTTTTTGAGAAGGAGGCCAATCCAGTCGTGGCCACTGGGCAGCCAAAGAAACGCTGGACGGCGGGCCGGGTAGGTGGTGAGACCAGCAGACCACAGTATCCCTATACCGACATTTCTTTTGCTCAGGTTAGACCAGCTCAGGGGAGGGGACGGTATTATTTTGGTCATAAGGGCTATGTCTTATATAGTCGTATTAAAAGGATGCGATCCTTGTGTCAGTGGCGAAGCTTTAGTAAAACAAAGTAAAGCTTTAAATCTAATCATCTTGAAATTGACTTTTTAAAAACTTGGTGTCATTTATCTATTTAAACTTTGGTGTTTAAAAAAAAATAAGTTGAACTTTTCAAATTTAGTTCTCAAAAAAAAAGATAACATATTGCGCTTGATTTGATTGGTCAAGTTGTAGACTTTCCTTCAGAACTAAAGATCGGTAAGTCCTTACCAAACCTTCTGCAGGAAAGCAGGGAATGACAACGGACAGGGTTTGAACTTACCGTTCGATAATACAACCTAATAAAATACTCAGACACAAAGATAAAGGCACATTTCTTATTATATATCCCAGGACAAATTCGTGTAAGTGTCTCTTATTCCCTAGTGCCATTAGAGTATGGATAGGGTTGGCTGAAGTTATAATAAGAGACCAAGGATGTGCACAGAAACTCTCTTCACATTCTTAACGTTAACAAAGTTTTGATAAACCAAGATTGATTGAAAAAAGGGGTGGGGGGGTTATACCCGATCTCTAACCGTGTACCACAAGAAATAGATCTAATCTTTTTTACATCTGTAAATAGAGAATCGAACAAATTTCTTCGCTTAGCCCAATCAATAAAACCTTTTTTTGGAAATAAAATAAACACTAACTCTTTATTTCCTTAGGCTGGTAAAAACAAAACCTGTCCCAAAAAGTTCCAATCTTTAATATTAATATGAATACGAGCATATAAAGTGTCCTTTTTGTTACAGTGTCCATACAATAGTGCATAAGTGCACATCTTTGTCTCGGGGCTGTCTGCATTATGTATAATCCTCGAGGCTTGCATTTGAATTAAACACTGGGGTTTACAGCATGCTTTGAATTTTAAAACCAGCAATTACATTGCATTTGTATCTCATTCAGTTGTCTGATCTTTTTAGAGTTGTTTTCAAAATGGAGAAAATCTGTATCCGTTTCCGGTAGATAGAGTCACGTGTGACAGGACTGATTTGCATAGAATGTAATAGCAAAACAAGCCCGTCTCTGTACTAAGTGTTTATTCTAGTTAGAGAAAGAATTGGGGATTATCCAGTGCTGGGTAGGGAGGTGGTGGGGAGGTTAGTTGGTCTCTCTAATGCTAAAGTGGATGGGATGAGCCATTGCTCCAGTGGAGATAGCAATTAGAGACTCTTAATTATCTCAACACCGATCCTCGGACATCCTCTTTCTTTATCTGTGGGAGCCGTGGTCAAAGATATTCTAGTTTTATTGCAAGTGTATATAGTTGATGCACGGTTGTAAATTATAGAATTGTAAATATTAAAGCTAGACGACATTTTTTCTTTGTTTCATAACTTGTCAAACAAACATAATTTAACGTTAAACCTCTCTCTCAAAAAATGTATTCATAAATAATCAATATTATTGGAGTTAATAAAGGAGGGGAAAATGCTTACCAACAAGAAATGTTAAGATATGTTCTCCACTTCTCTTGATAAGTTACTCCGTCTTCCTTCTCTTCAGCATAGAGAATAGTTTTCAAATATAAAACCCAACATATATCAAGTTATGTGTACATAACGTTCATTAGTTCCTCGGGCAGTATAACAAAATTAGTCATTCCTTATCTTTCTTTTTAGGTACGGCTGCTGGACAATGGTGCTGAAAAACGTTTACAAGATCAGGGCGTAGACGGGGGAGAATGTCGTGGAGGCGGCATCGATAGCCGGGGCGTGCCTGGATTTGCTTTCCCGCCCATTGGTGACGAGTACCTCTCACACAGCCAGTCTTCAGCACAGGTATATTATAACAAATGGATCTTTTTAAGTAATAATTTGTAACAAAACTTATAGAATATTTGCTGGGGTTTTTAAGAGCGGGCGGGGATACAAAAGTCTAGCATACGAAGATAGTACGTAAGGAACGTAGTATTGGGATGCTTCATTCTTAGGACTACGAGTCTTCAGAAAAATAAATCTTATCGTCAAATATCTACTACAGTCTTGTGAGGGTCGTCGTGACATCTTCGGTTGTCATATATTTGAGTTTAACAAAACATCTTGTAGCGGGCCTGTTTTGTTTATGCCAAAGATCTAAATAGAGCAAAGATACGACAGTTGTGAGATATTCGGTCCTTGTGATGTGAAAGACGGCTATCGCCGCATTGATGGAAAACGTAATAAGTTATCTACTTCGTTAGAACGTTTCCAGCAGAATTTTGTTCTTATGTCAATAGTGACATTGGTAATAAAAGTATTCTATTATGGCTCCTCGAATAGCGAAAGAAAATGGATGCGCCCAGATGACTAAATGTGTTGATCTAGTCTCTTTGAAACAGGGACAGAATCGAGTCCAAAGAAGCCTATTCTAGGGATGAAAATTTTGCCCCAGTTGAATGTGAATACATCTGTTTTAAGGCTTTCTTTCTCTTTCTTTTCTCTAAGTTCAACTCAATCCTTTAGCTTTTGGCAAGGGAACTATTTAACAGACAAAACGCAGGCCTCAAAAATTAATCATTACATTTCATAATCAACTTTTTTATTGGTTCATATTTAAATATAGATTTACATCTCCTATGCAAATGCCACAGATTTGTTCGTCTCTTCACTTCGTTCATGTTCGTAATATCTTAGATAATGTTGATAATTATTATCATGATAATATCTTGTATCAATAACTTGCTGACTCCCTCTCCAGGTTCTGGAAGAGATCAAAGCCATACGTGAGATGTTAGAGAAGGTCAGAGAGAAGAAAGCGCGTGCCGAGGAGAAGGACAAGGTCGTCCACGAGTGGCGAATGGTCGGCCTGGTGACTGACCGAATTATCTTCTGCTTCTATCTAGTAACAAACTGTATAGGTCTAATGATTATCTTCATCTGGCAAATTAAGAGAGACCCGCCCTATCTCAAAGGCTTTGCGGAAATGTAGTACTTCGCCTTGTGACAAGGTTTGTGTTCAAGTCCCAAAAATTCCCGAGATGCCAAAGAGATGACAACTTCCGTGTGCTTGAGATGGCGCCCCAAAAAGCCTGCTAGAAGTGTGTTTGTGCTTCTCTCGGTGTTACGTTTATTTCTTATGGATTACACATTATTTTTTTTTAGCATGTGGTGATATACAATAAGATTGAATTATATGTTTTTTTCAAATAAATACGTTACTTGAAGAATACTTGGAAATGGGATGTCAACGAAATTTTGAGGCGTGTAAAAGCAAACAGATTCTCAGCACTGATATGCAGCTTTTTAGATGAGCTAATAAAAAGAGAAGTTTAAGCACATTGTGTTAATACATGATGTGTTGACAGTGTTGATACATGATGTGTTGATAGTGTTAATACATGATGTGTTGAAAGTGTTGATACATGATGTGTTCAAACATGATGTGTTGATATATGATGTTTTGATTTGATTGGCTGATGCATGATGTGTCAATGTATGATACGTCGAAAACTGATATAATGATACAAATGTTTATCCTAGACCACATTTTGTTTTTCCTTTGTCCAGTACAAGTAAGAACTGTTATCAATTTGAATATGAACGATCTTCCTCATTCTTTTGCTTGCCTCGTTCTCAAAATGACCAGCAAACTGTTACCACTTACAGGAGAAGGGTTTGGGTTAAGCTCATTGACCATGCTCTACCGTTTCATTCTTACAAAAATAATTATCAACGCTTCAGTCTTTAGTATTTCATTTTTGGTTCCATACTGTTTGAAATTATTTTTGTCTATTTTTGTAAAGGCACGCAATGAGTCCAACATCAAGATTTGTTTTTGAAGTTAAGCTATAAAAAGCTTTTAGTAAACATGACATGTAAAAAATAATGACACCACTAAGGCGCCGATGTGATTGATAGAAGGTAAAGAAAGTGGGACCAAACATGGGTAAGGTCCGAGAAGGGCTTGATGCACGGACCCCAAAACGACCACCTTTGTCAAGCAGTGACAAGATACCAGTCTAACATCTAACTGACCATCAGGCTGTCCAAAAAAAAAGGCTTTCAAGTCAGTAGTGTTAAATGTCTCGCGTCACAACCAAGGGTCACGCAATCATTGGTTGACACGTATGACTAGATTGACTTAAGAACACGCGTAGAACGTGCTTGACTAAATCCTGTGTACTCCCAGGGGAGCATAGGGCCGCAACCACACCTCTCCACCGAACTCGGTTCTGAGCAGCTTTCTTCATCTGCTCCCATGTCATTCCAGTACCCTCAGCTTCACTGATGACTGACCTCTTCCAGGTTTGCTTGGGTCTGCCCACTTTCCTCTTTCCTTGTGGATTTAAGTCGTAGAACGTAATCATCCTTTTTCGTTGAAACGTATGTATTAGATAAGAAGATAACTGACGTGCCTCATCCAGAGCCCTCCCCGCCTCCGAAATCTCTTTCCATAATAGTCCCCAGAAACCTGGTTGCTGCTTGGACCGTTTCAGTGTTCGTTGTTTGAACATCCAGAGACCTCTCCGCCCCCCCCCCCCGAAATCTCTTTCCATAATAGTCCCCAGAAACCTGGTTGCTGCTTGGACCGTTTCAGTGTTCGTTGTTTGAACCCTTCACGGAGTGTATATTTGGCCATATTTTCTTCGCCTTTTCTCTCCACAAACGTGACATTATAAATCGCTACATGTCAATAAGCTCAGCTGAACAGTGAGTTCTGGAGTTACATCTGTAGGCTGTAGGATATTAGACATATGCATTCTAAGGAAAATGTGTTTCTGAACAAGTCAATGTCCAATCACTCCCTAGTGAAATATTTCTCGCAATGAAAAAACAACTCCACCTATTTTATGCAGTGAAATTTCAAATTTAATGATTATCTACGCGTCTGCTCTCGCAGCAAAAGCATATACTATATATATATAGCGTGACTGTGTCTTTACAGCTCTAATTGTTTCTAATGTCTGTATACAATTTTATACAAATTATTATTATGCTATTTTTAAATAATCTGTATTACTTACTATAACAATGTTATTCGATGTATTATAATGTTATATGTGTATAACATAACTTAAAACAGTACCTATCTGCACTTCAATTTAGTATAAAAATATTTAAAATGTATTTGATTAAAAAGAAACTTATGTTATATTTTCACTAAAGATGACTTACCTTTTTTAAATCCTCGCCGTTATAATTATATATTATTGAATTACATTTTAACCCTCAATTACTATGTAACTATTTTCGTTTTCTTGTGTTTTTTTTTTCCTTATCATTTTTGGAATCATTTTTGTTTGTATGAAGATTAAAGATGTATGCGTGTATGTGAACTGTGTCAATGTTGTGTCTAGCGCTGCTGTTCATAACTCTGGAGTACATGTAACTCGTTTATGACTAGATGACGTGAAGTCTACCTCAGGATGACGTAACATTCAATGGTTCCTTTCATTTTGTTTGTTTGCTTCCGTCACTTGCAGAACAACTTAAGGTTCCAACTCGAGGGATGAGACAAAAGATTGTGAATTAGTTCTGGTTGCAACATTGTCGCCCTCACAGCAGTCTCTCCCTCCCTCACCCCCGCTCGCAGCTGTTGGGTGCAAAAGGAACAGCAAAGGAACAGCAAATAAATAACTTAAGCTGGACACATGTTCTGTCAGAACGTAGCCTATGTTGAAAAAGCTAATCAAGGGTCAAGAGTTTTTTTTTTTTTTGTATCAGAGTTGACTCCCGAAGTATTTCCTGTGTTTGTGTTTAGCCGCAAGGCCGTAGCGTCTTCCTTCTCTTAGGTGGATAGCCTACTAATCCTAACGAGTCATTCCAATAGCCTTTTTCTTCTGTAGTTGGTCTCAGTAAATCTTAAGGCAATAGTTTGAGATCCGCTTGTCAGAAAAGAACAGTCCAGGGAATTGTTTAGTCCTTTTCTTGATGTCTGGCTTGTCATTGCTATCATTTGTATTTTTTAACAGATTCACTGCTGAGTTGGTAATATGTGCGACAGAGAAATATCATATTTTATACCGTATGCACTTTATTTTAATTTGATTATTTTGATATTTTTTTTACTAATTAAAAATAGATTTAGGGAGTTTGTCTGATCAATGTTTGTTAATTATCGATCCAGCACATAATTCTTATTTATGGCTCATGCACGTATTTTTTCTTTTAATATGCAGCACATATTTATTAGTTATAAATTTAGCACATATTTATTATTTATAAATTAAGCACATATTTATTTAGCACATATTTATTATTTATAAATTAAGCACATATTTATTATTTATAAATTTAGCACAGATTTATTAGTTATTGGTTTAGCACAAATGTATTAGTTATAGATCTATCATCTAGCATATTTTGAGCTAGAGATCTAACAGTTTCTAGATCTAGTTTATATGTGTGTTGTTGTTTTCTTTCAACGTTTAATTTAAAGTTATTATAATTATAAGTGACGCATGTCTCTCTTGTATTGTGAACTTCTAGTTGTCCACTTAAACGGTAACTCCGGGTATCAGGCAGCTCATCACAACGCTACCTATTTGAAGGTGTGTCTTGTCACTGGCCATTCTGGTCTGTCGCTGGCAAGCGTCAGTAGGCTCACTGTGACAGTGTTTCTGTATCTTGGTCTAGTCACGACAGAAGCATGACAATATCTGAATTGTCTTTTGAGGACACCATCAATTAGTTTTATTTTTCCTTTTTTTCATCCAATATTATATTTTTATGCTACTTATATATACAAATATATCTTAGAGTTATATGACAGACAAAAATATATTTAAAAAAAAACAATTATAATAAATGTAATCATTTTTTTTTTTTTTTTTTTTTGTCGTTTGACATGACAACTATGGTACGTTGTAACAGGTCTCCTGTATTTTTGAAGAATGGAAGTTTATATTGTTTCATTCATTTTTATGAAAGAGATTACTACTCGCCCACTGCTCATGAGGTCTAGAAGTTATAATTTATAACTATAGTATTATTCTTCATTCGCCTTATGTTTTATAATATAGCCTTGTATAAACTTTCCAGTTACTAGTTTATAGTTTGGATATTTTCTTTATTTAATTAAAAAGGTTGTTTTTTTTTAGTCAAAGCTCCATCAGTTGTTACCCTTGCCATCTTGTAAAAGCCAACCCAACTCTTTTCAACACAGTTGTCCATAGCATTGAATACATACTGGCCAGGGCTTATGTCTTTTACTGAATTTATATAGTAATGTTATTAAATGTAATCTTCGTTTTTTTTTTAATTGTACAAACTCTTTAGAAAGACATTTAGAAACAATGCTTCTTTGGCCTCTTTATTGCAAGTGATAACTATCAAAATTTTCAATAATTTCTATAGATATTTACAATGATTTATTTAGGTCTTCGCGGGCCGCATAAAACACTTTGGCGGGCCGCATGTGGCCCGCGGGTCGTAATTTGCCCACCCCTGGTCTATGGTAATGTTAACTTGTAACTTTAAAAAAAAATTTCTAATTAAAAAACCATTAAAGTTGTGTACTAAGAATACAACGCAACTTTGCATGCAAAGTAAAGTTGTATTTTATTTTCGGCTTTCATCTTATTTTGCCGAAGTGTTTGGTTAGTCAATGGATCTCTTTTAATGCTAGGGTGTTAGATTTTATTAGATTTTAAGTTTTAGAGAATTTTACAGGAGTATGTTTTTTTTAGGTCTGATTAACGATCTGAGGCTTTCTACAAGGGCAGGATTAACAACATTGCAGTTAATGTAGCCGACAAGCCCCTCACTCTTAATGAGAGCCTCCTCAAACTAAAAAATGTGATTTAAAAAAAAAATATACCAAAACTAAAGAAATTTTGTGTTTCAGTACTTTAGCATTAAATGCATTTTCTTTAAAGAGTTCATCCTAAAATACTGTCCCGGGCCTCCGATTACCTATATCCGGCCTTGCACTGAATGAGACTAAGGCTTATGGAAAAGGGAAGTAATTTTCGTGGCTATTCATGCGCCTTCATTAACCTACATATTTTGTCATACCATAATGTAAAGTATTGTACAGTCTTCTGTTTGTCGCTTAAGACAGAATTTCATTGCATTCTAATTTTGTTTTTGTTTTTTTTTTTAATTTGGTTTTAACTTCCATTATCATCACTATTACGTCTTCCCAAAATTTTAATTGCTTCCCTTTGTTCTCGTACCTGTAGAAAAAAATGTCTGAAGTTATTTCACATGTTCTCTTGTTATCTTTCTATGAATACGCTGATAATACGAGTTGACTATTTAAATCTATGCTCAGATGTGTGTGTGTGTGTTTGCTAGTTTTTGAACGAAACTAAACGTTATAGAAGGCCTGACCTGCAACGTCACAGCCTGTGGGCAACTTAGACCAATAGCTCGTTGCCGCGTCACAGATCTGTATTACGTGCCAACGAACTATTGGTCTTAACAGCCCACAGCCTGTGACGTAGCAGGTCAGTGTTGAGGTCTTGTATAAGGAATGGTCTTGGTGTGAACCACGTCTCTCTATAAGGTTTAACCACTTTGTTTAACTTGTACACTGTCTATGATGTGTTTGTTTACTTACAATGTTATTACATAAGTAAAGAGAGAAGGAATGAAAGGGAAAACATTGAGAAAGAGACTTAATGAGAAAGAGACTTAATGAGGAAGAGACTAAATGAATTATTGACGTACAAATTCAATGTTTCTACTTGCTAACATACTATCCCCACTGTGTACAAGCCTACCAATCAGTATGACTGGCAATTCTCTTATCATTTCTTACCTTTTCAACCAAATTTCTTGACATTGTGAAACGCTGGTCTACACCCGACACCAGCGATCTCTTTGTGTTTTTCAGACATTTTAAGGCAGAGGTTAATCTTATTTCAATACAATTATATAACATACCATATGTGGCAACTGTCAAACAATATTGTAAAAAAAAATATGTTTCTTTAAGGAAAATGCGCTACACAAACTCTGCTCAGCGAATGGCTTTCTCTGAGATTAGAAAATCCCTGCAATACATTGCAATGGATTTTTTTTTCTTCTAATACAATAGTTCAGTATTTTCTAGTTATATCCTTATAGACGATAGCCCCTTTTTATTATCGATATGTATATATTAGATGTAGATATATATATAAGAGAGAGGCCAGGCAAAATGAAAGGTATAATGTTCAGTACACTGTTTCTAAACGTTCGATCTTCGATCCAATCAATGTATGTAAATACATCTAGACGACAATAAAATACACCAAATGTCTAACTTGGCTCTTGTATCTTACTGGGGAGATCTTCTAAACGAGGGTAACATTGTTAGTCAGATAGTGAGTCTGTTTTATTTCCCCCCCCCCTCCATCCATCAAATGACTGTTTACCCAATGATATTGGAGAAAACTGTTGGGTCCTTGTGGCTATCAGTGGCCATTATTTCACAGACTTTTCTTCAAATCCAGGAATATGTTGGCATGGAGGAGCTGCAACTTGTTGAATGTTCATGTAAAGTTGGATTATATCAAGATGTCGGATCATATCAAGATATTGGATAACATCAAATGTCAAGATGTTGGATTATGTCAAATGTCAAGATGTTGGATAATATCAAGTGTTAAGAAGTTGAATTGTGTACTGATTTTGGATTATATCAAGATGTCGGATCATATCAAGATATTGGATAACATCAAATGTCAAGATGTTGGATTATGTCAAATGTCAAGATGTTGGATAATATCAAATGTTAAGAAGTTGAATTGTGTACTGATTTTGGATTATATCAAGAAACAAAATAAAACTTCAACATGAATCAAATGGTGGAAAAAAATAATTAAAATGTTTATTGTCAGGTTAATGGATATTTTCTTTTATTCTTTAACACGACGGACGTATTTTTACAACAGCCATTGGCTTTCGGATGGGACGTTATTGCAATGGCTATATTTTAGTGAGATTCCGATGTGCTCATTGTACTTTTTACAACGTAAATATACAAACGAATCGATGTTGCTGTGGTTGTATTCTTATTGCATATTTAAACATTTACTTTCATTTTAACACCTAAAACATAAATTAATAATGCATTTTCATTTGTGTATAATATTGTTATATCGTTAAACGCCATTTTTTCTTTAAATTTTTAACCCCATTAAATTTATATGACTGTTGTGTGTGTGTGTGTGTGCGTGTGTGTGTGTGTGTGTGTGCATTTATGTTCAAAGTATTTGCATAGTTGTATAAAATCATTTTTTTTACTAACTTCTAAGTAGTTGTACAAGTCTTTGTTTCTCTATTACACTGCAGTCACTCATATTTTCAAAGGATTTTTAGAACTGTTTTTGTATACCAAAAAAAGCAAAAAAAAAGTGTCACTTGTATTGGCTATTCAAACAAAACAAATGTTCACTTATATTGGCTATTCAAACAAAACAAATGGTCACTTATATTGGCTATTCAAACAAAACAAATGGTCACTTATATTGGCTATTCAAACAAAAACATAAATTTGGTACTAGTGCTGGCTGTCCGGATGATTAATTGTGACCAGATAAACTTCTATAGAATGTCAACACTGAAAGTGTTCTCTGCCTACTTTTAGGGAGAAAAAAATTAAACCAAAGAAAAAAATGTTTAAGCCGCCATAAAAAGAAAATATTTACAATGTGAATCAATCCATTGAAAGTCGGTAGGACAACTGCACAATTGAGCTGATGACCAAACGTTAACATGACGTTCGAGTATGTGCAACCATTTAATTTATAGAACGAACCTGGGGGACTCAAAACTGTGATATTCTGCCTGTATGATTTAGTTCTGTTGCTGCCTGTATGGTCTAGCTCAGTTGCTGGTCATTTTGACTCTTTGTGTACAAACTTTTTCTCTTGCAACATCTTGTTATTTTTTGTCTAGTCTGTTAGTTGGACAAACAAAATATCAGTCGTTCTGAAAGTTTTTTTTTAGTTGTACAATTTATGCCATCTAGTGTTTTAAATGCTGAAAAGGTTAAGTTGATGCGAATGTTATTATGTATATAAGTCCTGCATTGTATTTTGATTTAATAAAGTAAACCTAATATTTTATCCTCTTTCTAATTTTATCATATTATTGTGAGTCGGAGTTGCTCCCACGGGGGGGGGGGGGTTTGATCTACTTAAAGATTTATGTTTATGTACAAAGTCTATGAACAAACAGATTTATGTATAAATTATCATGCAAACTATCTAGCTTCGTTTATGTACAAAACTACTCTCTCGTTGGGGGAGGGGGCGGTTGCTGAATGGTTAATAGCTGGGAGTCCTGGGTTCAAATCTCTGTAAAGACTGGAATATTTATCTTTTGAATTTTCACGGTGTCTCTGAGTCCACCCAACTCTAATGGATGCCTGCGAAGAATGTAAAGGCGGTTGATCGTTGTGCTGGTCACATGACACCCTGATCGTTAACAATGGCCAAAGAAACAGATGACATTAACATTGTCTTTTCTATAAATCTTTTGATCAGATTTATGATACAATATATAATCCAGTACGTCTCAGTGCAGTTGAAAAACGTATTTGGTTTGTGAACATTAAAATGTCTTTACAGTGTATCGAATGTTTGAGCTTTGTTGATGCCTAACCAAGCCAGACAATACTCTCTGAACACACTGCACTTGTAACTAGTTTCCATTGTAAGAAATTGTTTAAGGTCAATCTCATTATATATTTCTGTAAAAGAAAAAAATATTTTGTTTTTGTTTATCGTTTTGTAAACGACTGCATAATATTAACTACTTTTCCTTTCGGTCTACTTAGACCTGTGTATTGAATAAAAGATGTTTGACAATAGTTTCATTGTTCATATATTGATTTCTTAACAAAAAAAAAAAACAATAACAAAATCTTAGTCTTTGTCCTAGAAGTTAACATCTAGCTTCTGTTGTTAAGGGGTGCGAGGTGGCTAAGCGGTTAAGCGCTTGGCTTCCAAACCTGGGCCCCTGGTTCAAATCTCGGTAAAAGACTGGTATTTTAAATTTCGGGATTTTTAGGGCGCCCATGTGTCCACCCAACTCTAGTCGGGGAAAGTAAAGGCGGTTGGTCGTTGTGCTGGCCACATGATACCCTGCTTGTTAACCGTTGGCCAACGAAACGGATGCCTAGAGTGAAGCGGTCAGACTAGTTTGTATAACAAGATTTTGTTTCCATGTAAACGTTGCTATGTATAACATTGTAAAGGCCAGAAGAAATTCAATCCAACACGAGTTATACAATACAGAAAAGGGGAGTTAAAGAACAAGGGAGCTAAGTTTTAGTATGAAGTGAGAGACTGAAAGAGAGAGAGAGGTGGAGATGAAATCGGCCAACAAAAATGATGTGATGCCAAGATGATGATAAGAACGAATAAGGGTGGGGTGTGGAGGGACATCATCAACTTGCAGAGAGCTGTGTTTTTTATGACGTTTCCAATTTGGGGGTGTAAATTGAGTTTGTGTTTATAGCGCCGCGATGGTCTTGTCCTCTTAATGGAGTTACACCATTTTATAAACATACATACTTTCAATACATGCTACACAGCTATATTTTCATTTTCTTCAAACATATAGCATCATGATTAAAAAAAAATAAATTCAGGATTGATGGAGTGTAGTTCAACTTCTCAGTTAAAACAAAACATTTTAAACAAGTAAATGTTTTTTTAAAGATATTCCTCCTCTATGAAGCCAGTACAGCATTAGACTAGACTTTACTTTGCATGGAATAACAAAAAAAATTAAGCATAATTAATTGAGAGAAAAAAGAAAAAAAACATTCATTCCCTTCTCCCCACCGAAACAAAAATCATAGTTACCCCTATAAATAAATCTACCTAGAGTATAGAAGATTCTACTATGGTATATAGTTACAGACTTGGAAACATAAAAAGACAGTAGTCTAAACTAGATTACTAAATCTATGTAGAGATATAGTTTTGATATATTCGTATTGATAAATTGCATAAGCCTCGTGTAAATACGACAAACGAAGGGTTGTCAACATTGATGTTTTCTTGTATTCCTTAAATATTTCAAAACAAAATTAGTTGATTATCACAAATTAATTAACTAATTAGTTGTTTATTTTTTATTCATTCTCATGTTGTCATCGACAATAAATAATCGTGCAAAGTTTCATCTTGATCCGAGAATGTGAAATACAAAACATTTAGACAGACAGACAGACAGACGGCGTGAGTTTATATATGCTTTTTAAAAAGCATATGCAAAGTTTAGATAGCCAGTATATCTAATTAAACAATTTATTCAATGATAATTAATTATAATCAATATTAAGAAGAACATAAGGAGAAGTGTCAATAATAGTCCAACGTTTTATTACCCCAACAGAGAAACGTGCGTCTCCTTACTGTGAACTGCACAGAATTCACCAATAACAATGAAAATACAAATCGATCGTTAGTATATTTAAATATATCTGTTGCATTCACTCAACAATGGAAATACAAATAGATCGTTAGTATATGTAAATATATCTGTTGCATTCACTCAACAATGGAAAATCAACCATTCAATTTTAATATCTATAGGTCAAAAATGAAAATGTTGATTTAACAATTCAACCAACCAGTAAGTCATTAATAACTAATCATCACCTAATTTTTATTAGGATAACACACTAGATTGTTTGTATACATCGCCAAGTTGCGTATTTGACCGTCAGTTAATAGTGTAAAGATTCTAAACAGCGTATAGGCATTCAGGTCAGCAGTAAAATTAAGTTACCAATGTTACTATCCCGTACACTGTTATCAATATGACAGATCATGCCAGGACCTCTACAGTCCACTGGCTATGACAAGTCACATTTCCTGCTGAACCAAGAGATAAAGAGAATGAACAAAAATGTCTATTCTAATACTTAATAAGTCCATCGATTGATCTGCCACTTTAAATCAGTTCCTGATGTTTCCTTTGTTCCGCCCGTACATACAGCGAGGGTTAGGGTGCTAGCTCACAAAATCGATCAAGTATTCTCTTCTTTGTTTCGTTTATACATTCGAACTTTTTTATTTGTTAGCTTCTTAATTCTTTATCTGTCTCACTCTCACACTAACACACTCTCATTTATTCTTTTTTTATATAATCTTCTCTCTCTCTCTCTCTCTATCTCTGTCTCGCGAGCGAGCGCTTTTTTCCCCCTAATGTTTTAAGCTAATTTTTTCCCATATTTGTCAACTTTGATACAGACTGGAGATTTTAAAATAGAGAAACGAAAAAAAAAATATATGTATAGAATAGGAAATGATACAGAGAGAGTAGGGAAATGATACAGAGAGAGTAGGGAAATGATACAGAGAGAGTAGGGAAATGATACAGAGAGAGTAGGGAAATGATTTTTTCCTTGGAAAACTTAAAGGGAAATAATCCTATCGGGAAGAATATTCAATGTAAATCGAAAGTATTTCTTCAACAGAGTTACAGCCCATATTAAAGTAGGGCGTAAAAAATTAGTCTGTCACAATGGTGTAGCATTTATCTATTTACATTTATTTTATTTATAAATTATTTTTAAAATAAAAGGATTAGAGTATCAATGTTTTAAGTTGTATTTAAATTCATATATCTTAAGTTTCAATAAAAGTTTCTTTTAATAACACGACAATGCTTCTAAGGAATAGACATGTACAATAAAGCTCATTCCAATAATATTTTAACATTAATTGAATTAAAAAATATAAAAAAGTAATAATGTGAAAACATTTTGGTTCAATTTGGGTACCAATAAACTTTTTAGATCATTCAATGATATTTAATTGCATAAAAGTTTGTTATCGCACCGCTGATGTTTTTTTACCAGATGTAGACTTTTGTTCATAACTGGATCTGCCTTTTCCAGACGTGACGGAGCTCGGCTTAACTCCCTTTTCCCCTCGAGAGGGAGGCTGTTGGACAGTAGACAACTTTTTAGGACCTGTCTGCACACTTGGGGCCGCTGGTGGCGGGTCGGGAAGACCAAAGGAGAAGTCCATGTTGATGACGTCCTCTTTGGTCAAGTTGGTCTCTGAATAGCCCTTGTTCTTCATCCTCTGAGGCAGTGGGAGAAAGTCTGGCACCTGGACCTCACTCCAAGTCTGGGAACATTTAAAACAAACGAGTTACACTGATGTGTCCATGATTTTTGATAGATAATCATTCATAATATTAAAGTATGAAATTGACAATTATTAAACAAAATAGTGTAAATTAGTTTTGATTTAAAATATGGCTCGATTGTAAATACTAAATTAATCTTAGAAGTGGGATTTAGATGTGTTTATTGACCACAGTATCTATATCTAATCGTGATTACGTTTTCTATTCCGTAAGTGGAGTGTCTTTACAGACTTAATACAATTGAGCAGCGTTATGGTTAGTTCTGAAACTTAATGTTTATACGCTCATATTTATTGGGTGCTTGCGTCTAATAATAAATATCTTCTTATCTTATATAATACAGATGTTACTTCAGGCGAATGATCTTGGTGTTTCTGGTGTACAGAATAGAACAGTGTTGAGGAGCTAAAAAGCATTCAATCATTTTGAATTTCTAAGCTCTTTTGCTCGTAGCATAAAGTTTTTGTTTTTTTTTTCAAAACCGTTTATCAACTAATTTTGTCTGTCTGGTACAAATTCAGATCGAATTGAAACTTTCCACAATTTATCATTATCCCTAACAAAACAAATCAATATAAAAAAATAACTTGTTAGTAAAAAAGTGGTAATTGTTTTAGCCTGATATCTAAATGGGAAATAAATCTTACAGTTTTGAGTTGTATGGCTCTAAATGTGGAATTCTTCCCCTTATTTTACTTGTTCATAATTTTGTTGACAGCAGTGATTGTTCAATAAAGCGTCCCTCACATTGTTTGGTTTATTTCTTTCAAAGTTTCTTTTTATTTCTGACGTATTTTCTTATTGGCTATTTTTATCCTCCCCTCCCCCACAACACCATTTCTCTATATCTCTTTCTTTTCTTTGTTTTTACTTCTATATTTTATTGCTAAAGTTATTTAAAGGCTATCTTGAAAATTGAGAACTAAATGACAGAGGAGCTTGCTGTGTTATTGGAATCGAACCTATTTCCCACTTACTGGTGTGGTCAGCGCGTGATAAGGTGAGCACTGTTTCCCAAACTGGGATGTACTCTGAGCAAGGATCTCACCGAACTGAGCCCGGCGCCCTTGGCGGTCTCGCTGACGTCTCTCCAAATCTTTTTCAACCTTCACTCCCAAAAATGTCTGTGAATCATACAAGAAATGCAACTTTTTTTAGCAGACGACAGGATTTATTGATTGTATAGCAGATCTTCGAAATGGGAGGAGTTGAAATCATCTTTAATGTATTGCTCAATATGTCTGTGTTACTTTAGCTGACTTAGATTGAGCGTACGACATGATAAAAAAAGAAGGTTACTCACTATAAAATTATTCTTGTCTGGTAATGCAAAACAAGGGAAATAAAAATTTTCTTTTAGACATACTTAGTATTTTCTAGGTTGAAAATAAAACAGATTTTTGGGGGGCCGATGTCGTGGTATTTTAAGTCTCGAGAGATAATGTTTTCTCCTGGAAATTTATCAGTTGACAAAGAAGGCTAACCCAAGGTACACATCCACGCCACGACAAGAAGGCTTAAAGCAGGGTCAAGGATCGCGGAAGTTGTATTCATCAGAAGTAGAAAGAAGGCTGACACGCTTGATATCCTGTGTAGTTAAACAGACGAACAGAAAAAATGCCACAACAAAAAAATTCATCTTGAAATATTGGGAAGAATCGTCAACTAAATGCAGCCATTACATACAGGAAGGTCAAACACGTGACAGTAAGGTCAAACACGTGTTGCAAACTGATTCAATTTAAAAGCGATTTTCTTGGCGTCAGGATAATGTATTTTTAATCATGATAAATATCGGTTGTTATTGTTTTTTAAACCCAATTCTTTAAAAATAGTTTTAGCTTTCTTTTCTTATATATCTCAAGTAGACATATTCAGCCTGTGCATTTGAGACTCTAAGAGCAGTGAAAAATATAGGATTGAAGGAATGGATTAGAAAAGATTAAGATAACTTTAAAAAGCGATAATAAAACAGACGGACGGACAGACAGACAGACAGACAGACAGACAGACAGACAGACAGATAGATAGATAGATAGATAGATAGATAGATAGATAGATAGATAGATAGGGTAATGAAATATTTATTGTTGTGGTAATTTCATTATGCCAATGGTGGTTACAGAATTCATTAATGACTTAAAATGAGTCGTTTGATGATAAAATATTTTTTTACATGCAATCACAATTTGATTTATTCATATTGGATTAATTTCATTATGAATGAAGACCAAACGAGGATGTAGAAAAGCCTGGTCACACATTCCTTTTCTTGACAAAGCTAGAGTTGTAAAAAGTTGATGTCTATCAAAATACATAAAAACAACAAGGTAGCTTACGGGTTTGTTACAAAAGTCTGAAGTCTCCGTTCCACTGCGAGAGAAATGTTTCAGGTCACTGCGTTCCCGTTCGTTGGGAAGATTCACACTTGCTGTCTCCGATGCGTCGTCCATGTTGTGATTGGCGGTAGCCTTTCCTGAATTGTCTAGAAGTAAATAATAAAGATACATCTTAGAATAAAAACAGGTGTAAATAGGACTGAATGAAAGAAGTAAGGAAAGGAAATTATAATCACCAGCTAAACAAAAGTAATACTTCAAAATATAATAATCCACACACATATGTATAGAAAATTGAACTTATTTAACAAATATAAATGGAAAAACTAAAAATTTCATTTTGTTTACGTTCTAAACGACCAGCAATGTTTTCTTTTTGTCCCAATATTTTCAAAGAAAGGCGGAAGACTAATAGACTTTTTTTAGATCCCTAAATTATATACACACACACACACACACATAATGTCTCTTTCTTTATCTTTATCTGTCTCTCTCTCTCTCTCCCGCTCTGTCTCTTTCTGTCTCTCCCTCTGTCTCTTTTCCTCTCTCATTCTCTCTCTCTCTATGTCTCTCTCCTTCTACGTCTCTTTAAGTCTCTATGTCTCTTTTCCTATCTCTTTCTCACTCTTTTTTCTCCGTCTCTCTCTTCCTTTTTGTCTCTCTCTCTCTCTCTCTCACTATCTCTTTCTCTCTTACTCTTCAGTGAGTTAAGTACCGATGGTAGAAACTTCATAAAAAACGAATTGTCACAAATTGTGTTTCTAAATATCAAAAAATTGCCACACCATGTATATGTGTGTGCTGTTAATGTAGAATGAACTGTTGCAAGGGGGCTAGATCTACATCTAGATAAAGAGTTGACCAGCCAAATAGTAGTCAGGGAGTTAAGGTTAAAAGGTGAAAGAGACATTTGAAATCGCGTGGAGAGTATTTAAGTTGGCCTACCTGTCACGTTTTCTTGTTCTTTGGACCACGGAGTCTTGGGGTGTGCCCACGTTGACGTGATCTTTAGATTCCATGGAGATTTCTGAGACATAATTTTATGAAAAAACGATTTTTAAAAATAACAGTACGCAATTTCTCACAAAATTCCAACACTATTTCTGACATTTATGTAACACTGAGTGTTGATGAATCATATCTTGTTTTCTCCCATCCCTGATGATGATCTAGCTAAGACTTATGTTTTCTTTGAGTCTAAATTTATAAAGAAAACGTTACCCTTTCAGACCTTGCAACCTATACGACAGATGATGTAAAGGTCGTCTGTATCTGTGGCCAATGGTTAACGAAGGTGTCATGTGGCCAGCACAACTACCAACCGCCGTTTTTCCCCTAACTAATGCAAGGTACCCATTAGAGCTGGGTGGTCTCAAAGATCCCGAAGCAAGAAATCACAGTTTTCACCGGGATTCGAACCCGGGACCTAACTTAATCTATAGGGTAGATGATGTTAAGGTCATCTGTTTCTTTGGCCAACGGTTTACTTAATACTAGGTGTTAATTGATTTACTTGGCTTAAATATTTTTATACCATTCATTTTTTTTTAAATCAGTGACATACCTGGCCGAATGTTCCAATGTAATGACCTTCAGGAGACCACAACCTTGCTGTCCTGTCAGTGGATGCTGTAAGGACAAATGTGCCCGCGTCATGCTGGATGTACTCAACACTCACGATGGCCGAGTCATGGGCCTTCCACGTCCCTTCTAGTGGCGGCACTTTCTTGACGATGTACTGAAAATATTGAAACGTAGTCAAAGTTATTAAAAGAAATGACAGTACAATAAAGTATTATAAGACGTTTTGGTTGTTTAAAGAACCAAATGTTTCATACCAAGACGATAAGAGAACTTATTATTACACTTTAAATCACGTGCTTCCTTTCCATATTTTTTATTTGCCAACCCTGTCAAGATAAGTTGGTATATACGTGCAACTGATTTGTATGGCTCATCAGGAACTAAAGTTTATTGTTTTTAAAAGTATGTATACTTGTTGTCAATATACTTGGACAATTTGTTAATAAAATTGAAAGTCAAAGTGAAACGCCCAAAGTAAAATGATGGAACTACTTTCTCTATGTCCAGCTCTACCATTCTGCACAATATAGCACAATATAGCACACTATTTAGACTAGGGCAAGAACACATTAGGGACAGAGCTTCTTCTAGCCAAGGTTTGTGGTGAAATGGGTCCAAAGCATAAACGAGAAAAAAAGAGCTATTTTTACAAAACTTTTATCATTATCAACTCTGTCTGTATGTCTGTCTGGTAAAGGTTTGAAGACTTTATCTCTCCCACTTCCAATCTGGGATCAAGACATCAAGGATTACTCAGGTATATTTAACCCTTAAAATGCGTGTGGTAGTTTAGCCTCTTAACACCAGAATTGTAATTCCATTTGGTATGCACTCATTGTGAAACAGCTCAGCACTTTAAGGGTTAACAGAATGTTGGAACTGTTTCAAAAAGTGAAGGAAAAGAAAACTCCGTGTAAGCTTTTGAATCTAATACTTACCCCTTCATTTTGAATGCAGTAGCTGCTGATGTTCCAACATTTAATGACGCCTTGAGTGTCTCCAGTGATCAGGAGGCTATCGTTGGCTGTAGTACACATGGCCAGCACAGACTCGTCAGGACTGTTAGGGACATAGAAGTAGCCTGGGGGTGGTGAGAGTCAAACGAAATATTGTAAGGGAAAGGACAACACCAAAAGTGTTTTAAATATATTTGAAGCCTATTTAATATATTCTCTTTTCTTTAAAAATTCTTCAGTCTACCCACTTTTGTAACATCTGTATTGTATAAGATAAAATAAGATAAGATAGTTTTTCAATATATAAACATCTTAAAATTTAATTTGGTTAGCTCTTTTTATTTTGAACACGACTTTAGCGGGAATTCCCGCTCTCGTCTCTTTTTATGCAGCCAATAAACAAATAACAAACATCGATAAACATGTAGTGCACTATTTCATGAAGAAATTATAACTGAACTTTTAATAGAATAACTTATTTGTGTTGCATTCATTGCATATTGGAGGACAATAATGAAGCATTAGGAGAAATACTTAGGAACGAGAAATTGATATAATGGTTGGCCTTTATAAAGGAGGAACAGATTTTTCTTTACAATGAATTATATTAGTTGTTCATCATCTCTAAATGTTTATGATTCTTTTAGAAGTTTTTTTTTTTATTTTATAATTATTACTTCTTATTTTAAAGCTAATAAAAATAGTTTCATTAAAAGAAAGAAAAAAATTCATCCAAAGGTCATTCACTCATTCTAGAGAAGAATGCTAAAAGTTTTGTCCTAGTTACTCCCCTTACCCATTTCTTTGTTGGAGATTGATATGTTCCACCACCGAAGTTTCCCGGCTTCACTTGAGATTAGAACTGCGCTCTCGGTGAATCGGACGCTCGCTCTAGCCTTCAGGAACATGAGCTTGTCCACTGGTGCAGCTTGTCTAGTGTAGTTACAAGAACAGAGATGGATATTTTATATAAATCTTGGACAAATATATCCTATGTAATCTAAAAATGCAATAAAATGTGACCACTTAGAGAAGATCTGTCAGGTCACTATAGAATGTTAGCTATCACAAAAATATTCAAACACAACTAAATACAAATATACGACCAATCCCAAATATATGACCTATTCAGATATACGTCAATTCAAATGATTCATAAACTAGAAGGAGATGTGGTGGAGAAATTGTAAAGCTTATGACCTGAAGGGTCCTGAGCTCAAATCCTGAGGAAGACTGGGATTATTAATTTTGAAATCTTCAGGGCTGAATTCACCCAGCTCTAATGGGTACGTAACAGTTAATTAGTAGATGAAAAGTAAAGTCGGTGGTTGTGCTGACCACAGTACACCCTCGTTAACCGTGGGCCACAGAAGGAAATGATCTTCACATCATCTGCCTCATAGTTTGCAAGGTTTGAAAAAGGGAACCTTATCTACCAGAAGATATATATATATATATTCTTTAGCAGTGGATTAGATGAAGATACCATAAGATGAATACAGAAGGTAATAAACATTTGACATACAATCCAGGAGATCAATATACAAATGATTATGGTTTGAATGTACGAAAGCAGCAGAATGTGCAGTGTCTTAATACCATGACAATAGGTCAACGTTTGTCTGCAATATTATAAATATAAGTATAAAGAAGTTTAAATATTATATTATTTGCATAACAAACAATATTAATTTAGGACACTTACCCTTTTTCCACTTTATGAGACAGCCTGTGTCTTGAGTTTGGTCTTGACATCAGTGTAACAGTGGTAGCCTGAGACTCAATCCTGCCTTCCAGACCAGAGACACTGGACTTTAGGGCTTCCATTTTCTTTGAACTGTTTTCAAGAAAGTACACAATAACAGTGTTTCTCAAACTGAATTCCGCGAAACCCTTGTGTTCCGTGATGCCTGAATAGGCCATCTGCAAATCACTGGAATAATTAACTAGTAGACCCCCGGACGAATTAATCTCTCTAAAAAAAATAAGCCAAATGATCCGCTAAATACTCAGAAAGTGCGAAGTGTTCCTTTATGGAAAAAGTTTGGGAAGCACAACATGATGTCTTAACTAGAGCTTGGAAATGGGTCACAGTTTGACCTAACACTAGTAACACTATTAAAAAGTTTCAAGTCGGAAATCTAGATAGTAAGTGCCCAAAATTAATTTACACCCACACGTATCATAATAAAAAACACTGATATTAGAAGATCTTTAGAGAATTCTGTTATCTTTGTTGATAATAATAAATGTACAATGTAACATTCGTATCAGAACTAATATCACATAATATATTATATAAATATAAACTGTTTAAAAGTACTAAAATCTTTTTTATTTCACTGTAATTATAATTTATATATTTTTATGTAGGACTTAAGAATCAGGAGACAGATACAAAAATGAACAATCTTACTTCTCAAATACATTACATTGAAAACAATGTTAGAAAGTTAGAAAGACAGATTTGTATGGAAACACAAACTCAAAATCGGTCCCCGAAGTGGTCAACCCAGGCAGATAAAAAGGCATGTGTCAATATTTTCAGAAAGAAGATCAGAAAGAAATTATATCAAAGGCGAATAATGGAGAAAAAAGGTTGACAGATCTTGTGTGGTGCCCCAGAAGACCAAGGGATAGGTGAAAGTGAAGTTAGATATCAACCTGGCCTCAGGGCCGGTCTTAAGCCACTGCAACCTATGCGGCCGCAGTGGGCCCCGCACTTTCATAGGCCCCGCGATAAGTATATGTGTAATTGCATAATATACGAAAAAGTCGCGGAAATTATTATTAAAATTTCCTGAAAACTAAACAAACTTGTTATATGGAAAACACCAATCTTACGCGAAAAAAAAAAGCCTTGTCAGCTTTCAAATTTAAATAAAAATATAATAATAGGGCGAATTTAAACCAATACTTTATTTACACTTTTAGTCACTGGCATATAAAAGTAGATCAAAATCTATCTGGATCTCATAAAACAACGAAAAGCGTTATTTTTTTTTTTAATTTGTATTAGATCTAGAGATCTACATCTAGAATTAGAATGAAAATGTTTTATACGTCTAGATCTAAATCTAGACAGATTTGATTTAAAATATCAGTCACTACTAGAGGATACTAGAATGATAGAGGTCTACTAGATCGAGATGATATTTAGCAGGTTATTTGGTGAAAGATGGAATAGAAAATGACCTAAAAGGTCAAGGGATGTTGGTAGAAAATATGTATCTGGTTGGGAAAAGAAAAAGAAGAGAAAGCCAATGAGGCTTCAGCTTAGAACCATGTGGGAGCCTTACATACGTTTTTAAAACGATCAAAACCTGAAAATGAGAACATAATCCCTTGTAGTGAGACAGCTGAAACAGATTTTTATGAAGACTATGAAAACTGCAGTGGTGAATGTCGTAAGAGAAGACAATAATGTAACAACTGATTAGCATGTCGTAAGAAAAGAAGACGATAATGTAACAACTGATCAACATGTTGTTATAGATAATTAGCTAAATGTGGTTGATTCATTGAGAAATCTGAATCAGACCGCATGTGGGTAGAAAAAAATGGAAATATCTTGTGTTAACTATCTATTTCAAAAAGGTCACCTGAGATTACTTTGGAGAATTTTCCGAAAATAATTTGGTAGACATTTCTCTAGAGTGAATTGCAAACCTGGACTGGTACAACAACTTGACGACTTGGCTAAAGAAACTGAGAGTTGATGGATGGGTTTGTTCAGATTTTTATGACAGCCAAGAAGTTGACTGGAAACATGGATGTTGTTGCAATCTTTCCAGCCAAACGTCAAAGGAAAAGGCAGTATGTTAAATCTGATGAAAATTTTGCACCTGGAAAAGCTGAAGATGGCTACAGGATAAATTGCTTCACCAAAATTGTGAACAATGCAATTTAATCATTGCAGCGAGATTTGAACAGCTGAAATCAAACCACAATCTATTTTGGTTTCTTGACAGCTTCAAGAGCCTTCAGCTTGATGACATCCGAAAGTTTGGCGGGAGCCTCGAGAAAGCATTGACGTCATCAGCAGACCAGTCCGCAGATATATGTATGCGAGAATTATAACAAGAAATGGAATCTTTAAGGCATGTTCTACAAAATACCGCCAAAAGCCTGATAGAAATTATAACTTATCTGTCTTGTAATAAAACATCCTTGATACAGACCACTTCACCTATCTCGGAAGCAGAGTTAGCAAAGACGGTGGAGCTGATGATGATATACTGATTCGAATAAATAAAGCTAGGTTTGCCTTCTCAACTCTTCAAACAATCTGGCGCTCCAAGGCAATATCTCTACATAACAAGATAAGAATCTATAATACTAACGTTAAGTCTGTTCTCCTTTACGGTTCAGAAACTTGGAGAGTCACTAAAAGAAATATGGAAAAGCTCCAAACTTTTGTTAACAGGTGCCTATGGAATTAGATGGCCAGAAAAGATAACCACTACCGATTTGTGGAAAAAAACTAGACAAGAGCCCATAGCACAAGAATTACCAAACGAAAATGGAGCTGGATAGGACACACCCTGCGAAAACCAGCTACCAATGTTGCAAGGCAGGCTCTTGACTGGAACCCACAAGGAAAGAGGAAAGTGGGCAGACCCAAGCAAACCTGGAAGAGGTCAGTCATCAGTGAAGCTGAGGGTACTGGAATGACATGGGAGCAAATGAAGAAAGCTGCTCAGAACTGAGTTCAGTGGAGAGGTGTGGTTGCGGCCCTATGCTCCCCTGGGAGTACACAGGATTAAGTAAGTAAGTAAGTGTCTTGTAATAAAAGGTACACTGCTTTCCTAATTTAATTTGTTGCACTCATAATTTTTTAAACAATAACCTTAACTGTGGCATCTGGGGAAAGAAGCTTCTCGTGCCTTTAAGTGTTTAACTAATCAAGAATTACTTACGGTCAACAATACACGAAGAGAGATTGAACAATTTAGCAATTCTTGCTATTGAGCGTGATCTATGTAGGAAACAGAATTTTGATGATCTACTGTATGAGTTCGCTACACGCAAGGCTCATAAAGTAAATTTGAGCGTGATTTTGTACAGGGTTAAGAATGTATAAAATGCAAAGACGAATTTTTTTAAATACAAAATCTTAATTTTCATGTATTATCCTTATCCCTACCCATAATAGGTCTCGCGCAATCCGTTTCGCATAGGGCCCCGCAATCGCTAGGACCGGCCCTGCCTGATGTTTAGTAAAGGGTAAACTCAAAGCGTCAAGAAAAACAAAATGTCCGTAAAAAACAGGAATCAATTTCTTTAGTTTTGTGATTAGGATGTGAATGCCACCCTGTACTTCATGCGATAATATGAAAAACTACTTATTAATTATTGTTTTAAATTATTTTCCAATTATACAAATACTAAATAGATTTTTTTTTTCTCTTTAAAAAAGGTACAATTGTGTTATCAATGTAGTCATTAGTATGACAGAACTTATAAAATTTAGCAATACAATTATGAAAAATTGACTAAAAATCTAATACCATTTGCAAAAATGTGTTAAGAAATGATAATACTAAAATGCCAGCCGTGTTTGTTACTATTGATAGTGAATAGTTGTAAAAATGATTTATTTTTATAAAAAGCTATTTGTATTATTGATTTAAAAAAAAATAGAATTTTCGCTTTCGCTAGATCTAATCGGGACGGACGGAGGGACAGATATTCCAAACAAAACGAATAGCGTCTTTTTCCCTTTCGGGGGGGGGGGGGGGCCGCTAAAAAAAAAGACTGATGTTTTTTATCTATAAATCTCGACTGTCAAGCGCCCTCTCTTCTCACAGTTATTCAGTTCCTTTGCTGTGTTAACTATTAACAGTTGGAAAAATATTCTCTTATATGTGAGGGAGAGGGAAATTGTTTAGCTCGTTATACATGTGCGTCAACTTTCCTTGGCTGACATAGAAGAGAGCACCTGGCTGCATGCGGCGTCGGAACGAGACAGCTGGAGGTCCCTCACGAAGGCCGCGGGATACACATTTGAGACAAAAAGAAAATCTGCCGCCGAGGACAAACGCAGACGACGAAAAGAAAATCTAAACCGACCACCTGCGGACAATGGTTTTGCTTGCCCTGGATGTGGCAAAATATGTAGGTCACAGCTGGGACTGCACAGCCACGGGAAACACTGTATTCCTTACTAATCTTCGGATTTGAAGACAAGCCTATTATTATACATGTGCATATTTTATTTTAAATAAGACTTACTAGTTGACCGGCGGCATAGCATATGCCGCTATTTACCAGGGCCGGCGACCGCAGTGGGGCCCGCATTTCATAGGACCCGCAATTTTATAGGACCCGCTCTAATTTAAAGTGTAAAAATTATTAAATTAAGCCATTTTATTACTTACAACATATTCCCCGCGCCATCCTGTCGATTTAACATCCCTATAATTATTTGTCTGTTAAGCTATTGCTTTAAAAGAAATCAAACACATTTTAACAAAATATAGTCATTTATAACGACCGCAGTGGGGCCCGCATTTCATAGGACACGCAATTTTATAGAACCCGCTCTAATTTAATGTGTAAAAATTATTAAATTAAGCCATTTTAGTACTTACAACAGATTCCCCGCGCCATCCTGTCGATTTAACATATCTATAATTATTTGTCTGTTAAGCTATTGCTTTAAAAGAAATCAAACACATTTTTAACAAAATATAGTCATTTATTACGCTGTTAACCATCAAGCTGTAAGGGAAATAAGACTTTGGCATATGGTTGAACACAATCTTCAATTACAAACACAATAGCACACTACAGACTGAAAAGATAAGATATAATTTTTAAAAAGTCGAAGAACAAAACTCCACTTGTCTCTCTAACCTTGCTAACGCTTTTTTTTTTCCACCACAATTGTTCAAAAATACTCGTATTAAAGGTCTTTTGCAAGTCAATGGATTTTTTTCTAAAGAATGATAGAGTATTTGCGCTCTAGAAAACTTTGTCTTTGACTATTAAATACGTAAATAATTCGAGTTTTAAATATGGTTCTAATTTTTCGCATTATAAAATAAGTAAAGCGAATGCGTTACAAAAGTTATTAATGGAGCTAAAAATAGCATGGGATCTTCCCTATTTACTCGTTGTTGTTGTCTGACCTAATTCTTTGAGAAATAATATATAGATACTCGACATCATATCTCCGCCATCTTACATATTTTGTGGTTGTCCCTTCTTGAGCCTGACGTAGATCTTCTCTGTATCTGTGTCCCAGACGATAATTTCCCCATCAAAGCTTGCTGTGGCTAGAAAGTTTGGCGGGGCGAAGTCTGCGGTGAGTATGTCATCATTGTGGAGTTGTCCCCCTTTCCATTTGTCATTAGCTGATAAGTTAGCACTCTGAAGAGTTATAAAAATATATTTGAAAATCCCTTTTTAAAAAACAAAGCTTATCTCAGAAAGAAATCCACACGTACTATTATATCTCTCACTAATGTACAATTATTTGAAATATAAAAAAAAGTTACTAACCAATAATTAATTGACAAATTGGTAAATTTTTAAATTGATATATGTTCTTTTAGGTACACATTTTTTTTTAAATTTAAAACTGATAAAAAAAATCAGTGTGTGAGAAACAACATGTTATCTAATGGGACGAAACTCTACATATTCAGCCATATCTGTGACTACTGAAGAATTAATTTCCTATGTTGGTATCAAACAAAATAATTAATTATCAGTAATTATTTGACTAATTGGATAAGGTATTTTTGTATTGATTCGTGTCTTTGTCTATGCCAAAGAATAATTGTGCAAAGTTTCAACTTGATCTGAGAATAGATGTGATAAGGTGTAAAAGATTTTTACCAGACAGACAGACAGACAGACAGATAGACAGACAAACATAGAGAGTTGGTATAAACTTTGTAAAACTACACGTTGCAATATATGTCAGGGACATCTGTTAATAAATCAATACCACAAACCAGAAATATTAAAATACGAGTCATATCTAAAATTCTTTAAATGAATTCATCATATCACCACAACTCATTGAATTTTTCCTTTCGAAGTGGTACCTAAAAAATACATCGTTATGAAATAATTTGCATGTTCATCTACGATGCATCTACAGCAATATGAAGTCGTTATGAAGTATCATTTGAATAAAAATATTTCAGAATAGTTACTATATTTTTCCTCTAAATAAATGAATGGCGACGTAAGTTCTGGAATGCTAACCACTATATGGATATAGTCAGAAAATCTTCGCCCATAAAGCCTTCCTCCATTTCAAAAGTTCTTTTCATTGACTTAAGGAAGAAACAAATTTGGAGACCATAATTTGACCAATATACCTCTTTTTAACCACACATAAAAACAAAAGGCTGCAACAAAAAAAAAGGGTTTGTTCTATCACGCAAACTCAGATGCCACCAATATCCCCCAGAATGGCATAGTTGACCTTTAAGGGCATGTTTCTAGAGGCTGTCTAGATCTAAATTTTTAGATTATAAAATTGAAGTAAAAAACTGCTTTAGTTTTTAATTATATAGATTTAAGTTGATTAATATTTTTGTCATGCTCTTGATAATACAACTGTTGCAACACTTACATCTGGATCCGTGTCGTCATACGTCACTATCTTCTGGTTCCATCCCACGGTCAGTATGACCTTTTTTTCTGGCAGATGTAAGATACCAGTTACCTCGTGCTCACCAACAGACTCTAAATTGTGTAGATTGTGTCCATTCTGGAAGTTCCAAGCCTGGAAAGAATATAGGCCAGTGAACCAAAATGAAAATTACGTTTAGGTGGTAAGAGTGTGCACAGAGAGGATGCTTTCACACCGGGTGACACTGACACTAGCACCGATACTGGGCAAAGATAGTATATTATTACAAACCAGAGTAGCTTACCAGTGCTATTAAGTTACAATAGCATCGTTCATCTCTTATTGTAAGGGAAATATTGTGAGATATATCTCATTAATCCCCGTTTGCAGCTCTACCGAAAATTTATTTGAAATAAGATTTCTCCAATAGCAATGACATAAATAAACCAGTAATAAGAGGCTTCAATTATATATGCACTCATACATGGATACATGCAGCCTATGTCATAATAATAATATCAATAAATATTAATTATCCATGAAGAAATATGTCGTACATTAAAATCATTACGCTCAATAAACATAATAAAACATTACAACAATAGCAAACGGAATAGAGTCCTTCATTTAGTCCATAGTCTCACTTAAACATTACATGTGGAGTATCAGAAGGGAGGCGCGGTGTCCTTGTAATCACAACAAATTTCCGAAAGGATCAATAAAGCAGTCTTAGTCTTAGTCTTAAAGCGCTTTGCTTCCTAACCGGCTTCTCACGGATTGAACCCTGGAAGGGGGGGGGGCACTTTTGCGATCTTCGGGGCGCCTCTGAGACCACTCAGCTTGAATGGGTACATGTCATTAGTTTGGGAAAAGTAAAGACGGTTGGTCTTTGTGCTGGCCACATGACACCCTATCCTGCTAGATAATTATGACCTACTGCATCATGAGACCCTTATCCTGCGAGATAATATAGGCATACGGCATCATGAGACCCTTATCCTGCTAGACAATATATGCCTACTGCATCATGAGACCATTAACCTGCTAGATAATATAGGCATACAGCATCATGAGACCCTTATCCTGCTAGATAATATAGGTCTACTAAATCATGAGACCCTTATCCTGCTAGATAATATAGGCCTACTGAATCATGAGACCTGATGAAGGCAATAGCCCCAAAATGTATATTGATGTGATTATATAGTTTGATGAACGTTCTAAGTCTTGTATATACCTTTACTGTTCCATTCCTGGCTCCAGATATCAGCCGTCGGTCTGTGGAGTCAAAGGCTAGGCAGGTAATTTCTTCATCGCCATGAGCGTTGGCTAACACGAGCGACCGGCTGCCTGTCTCAATGTCCCAGACCGAGATGGTGGACGAGTCACATCCAGTGACAACCTGGAAATTAGAATATATTCCTTATAGTTAAAAACTATGTAAAAAAAAAAACATAGCAGTACACCCAAGAACACAAGTAGGAGATATGTCAGAAATGAACTAGATAGTACGTTACTTAAATCTTCCATTTGTCTGTCGCTCTGTTCAGTCTTCTTCGGTTTCATACAAAAAAAAGTTATAGTTACGGCAGCTATAGGATTTAAATTTACTCCAAGAAAGTCAAACATACAACTAACATCATAGAAAGGTGGTCGACGTAACAGAGGCGCTTCATGGAAACGCTTTAAATATTAGCCTAGGCGTTAACTTGCTTTAGCAAACATGGCTTCAGTGACCATTTACAAAGGTCTCAGGATACACATTTGAGATGAAAAGAAAATCTTCTGCCGAGGATAGGCGTATGTGGCGAAAAGAGAAACTAAATCGATTAGCGGAAGACAACGGTTATGTCTACGATGGATGTGGCAAAATATGTAGGTCACGTGACGTACTGCGCTACTTATGAATCTTAATTATTATTTTAAAATATTTCGTATTACGTGAACACTTTGAACATCTTTACTAGCCTTGACCTCAATGTCAGTGTAGATTATTAAAGGGAGGGAATGAAAGTTAAGAAAAAAGAACAAAAAAAAAAAAAAAACCACTACAACCTAATTAAGTATGTCTTTGTCTATAAGCGAACATAATTAATTTATGCATTCAATAAAGATGACGTAGATAGTTATGCTATAACAAAAAAAAGTATTGCAGCTCATAACTTTTTTTATAGCAATAGTTTAGACTGCATTTTAATTACACCTTTTAAGTAAATATCATATCATAAAATCAACAAATTTCAAGAGCGCAATATTTGTTATATAATTATAAGACAAATTTTGAATTCCCTGGGTAAATATCAGGGACAAATTATGTTAACGATAGTACCTTATATTATTTCAGAACATAAAATACAAGTTATTTAACAAAACAAAATAGCTTATTACGTCGTAACGCGAGCAACGAATCTTCGTCGCAACGTGGAGCCAGAAGAACAGCAACCATTAGTGGAGACGATAAAGGCATCAGCGGTGTTCAAAAACCTTGTGCACTGTATTGGAGAGGATCTTAGAGAGGCTCAAAAGTTCTATCACGATCCACACACGGACACCCACACGGCCTCTGTGGTGCAGGAAACTGAGGGGGCCTTCCAAGAGCGTTTGGTCCTAAGCCTCGTCCCCAGTTTCGATAATTATGAGAAATGAGCCCCTTGATACAGAGGCGTAGCAAACTTGTATCTGATTGGGTCACCTTCAAACAAAACATTTGTTCATACAGGCCCACGGAAAAGAGCTTACACTGAGAGTTTCAAGACTTCCACTTAACTCCTACGACAATAGCCAAAAATGTGCTTTTGGTTACATCTCCCTAAGAGCAGTATTCATAACATTTTACCAGAAATCCATACAACACTACGGCAGCATTGCCTCCCTCTCTAGGCTTTAATACGAAATACAAATAATAATAATAATTCCCAGCTTTATTACATGGAGACAACATCGACAAGACTGCTTCCTTAGCATGGCTCAAGGCAGGCTATCTCTACCCTGAAACTGAAGGCTTTGTTACAGCAATACAGGACAGAGTAATTAGGACAAAAAATTACGAGAAACATATCCTAAAACTCAATATTGTTGACAAATGCCGAAAATGTGGAAATGTTGGCGAGTCAATTGAACACATAATGGCAGGATGTTCAGCCCTATCGGAATCTGCCTACCTAGGCCGCCATAACCAAGTTGCAAAGCTAATACACCAACACTTGGCTTTGACACACAATTTGATCGGGAAGAATACTCCTCCTTATTACAAATACTCGCCACAAGAGGTTCTCGAGTCTACTGATTATCTGCTGTACTGGGATAGACCAATTTTGACCGATAAAACAGTGGATTTTAATCGACCTGATCTGCTGCTCATCGATAAAAAGGAAAAAGCCGCTATCATCATCGACATTGCTGTACTACTATCTCACAACGTAAGAAAAACTGAGTTAGAAAAACAACGAAAATATGGGAACCTAGGCTTGGAGATTAAGCGTCTATGGAAGCTTTCTAAGACAACAATATACCCCATTGTTATATCAACCGAGGGGATAATAACAACTGACCTCACAGATACCTTCAAGGCCCTTGGCATTCCTAGGAACATTCTAGTTGCCTGTCAGAGGGCGGTACTTCTGCAGACCTGCCACATCACCAGAAAATTCCTCAGTGGAAACTGATAAAGGGACTACGATGAATTTTGTTTCCTTTTATGAAACTCGACCCTGGCTGCGCCAGAGAAAGAATACTCGTTCTTTTATCATAATAATAATAATAATAATAATAATCTTTATTGTCCATAAGGACAATTTGTGCATTATACCAAACAAAACATTATAACTATAAAGAGAAACAGAATGTTCATTCACACCAGACTCACACACAATTTACATGTCAAAAGTTTACATCAGATTGTTACTGTTTAATGATTTGATTGCCAGAGGAACAAAAGAGTTTTTGTGTCTGTTTGTCTTTGCTATCGGTGTCTTATATCTCTTTTGTGATGGTAAAATCACAAAATCCTGTCCCAAAGGGTGATTTTTTATTTCTAGAATATTTTAGATTTTGTAAGGATATTTAATCGTTTGTAACTATCTTTTCATTTTTCGCAAACACTACATTGCACTTGAAGGGAAGTAAGTACACGGACTGAAGGTCCATTTCTCTTTTATTACATTCTTGTTTGTCACTTTTACGTCTGTCCAGTCGTATTTTGTTTCAAAATGTTGGTCAATAAATTTTAGACTGCGGAAAGATTCGAACTCACGCCAAGGGAGAAACTATCGCTGCCGTTTTTAATTGGCCAATTTAAAACATAATAAACATATAGCCTTTATGAACAACATTAATGCTTTTCAAATTACAAGAAGTATAATTTGTTAACATAATTTTTACTATCAATCAAAGTATATATTTTACCTTTTAAAAAATGCATTTATAATTACTTTTACATTACACTAACTTCATTAGTGGGTAAAAAAAAAAAGTTTGTTAAAGAAGTTAATAGAGAAAACGGGAATGGTGTGGATTTGAACGCCAAACTAACTTTTTTTTCGATAACGGTCCGATTCGATCCGAACATACCTGATTGTATTTAAACATAAAGTAGGAATTGATTTTTTTGTTTTTTTTCATGTTACTCATTGTAAAGTCGATACTATATTCATATACATCTTACTATAGTGTGACTTAGTTGTCTTCGATTCCGAAGATTAGTGAGGAATGAGGTATTTCTCGTGGCTGCGCAGCCCCAGCTGTGAATTACATATTTTGCCACATCCAGGGCAAACATAAACATTGTCCGCAGATGATCGATTTCGATTTTCTTTTCGCCGTCTGCGTTTGTCCTCGGTAGCGGATTTTCTTTTGGTTTCAAATGTGTATCCCGAGGCCTTCGTAAGTGACCTCCAGCTGTCTCAACTTTCCTTAGCTGACATAGAAGAGAGCCCCCGGTTGCATGCGGCCTCAGGACTTCTGTAATATGCTTGATCTGCACACAATGTCTTCCAGGTCACTTTAGATCGTTGGAGAAAAACTTGAACTAAATATAAAGAGCTAAATGTAAATGGAGGAAAGCAGAAAGAGTTGAAAGTAAATGCGAAAGCAAGCAATAAAGAAGTTTGATTTAAACTTGCAGGAGAAACTATCTACAAAACTATCACGTGACACGTAGACACTGACAAAAACAGAGAAGCTGCTAAACGTTCGATCCAAAAAAATTCTTAGAATAATTTAAAGGGCAATGCAAGCTGAAGTTAAAAGAAGGATTATAAAGTCAAGTAAAGTTTACCTTTTCAGAAACTTGCTCAATGGGGCAGTCAGAACAGAGAGGCCAAAATAGGAAGCAGGCAAAAACTAAATGACAGGCTACTCAAAGAAAGACCATAAATACAATGGATTGATGATGTGAGGCAGACAAACAACAAACTGGATTCTTAAATTCGTAAAGCTCAGGAAATATCTGCATGTAAAGATGATGTGAAAAGCCGACACACTTTTGGGGATGTAGTTCCATTGGGTTGGATAGAAATGCATCGTTCAATTTCTGTTTGTTTTCCTCAAGAAATATCTCAAGAAATTTTCAGTTACTATTGTATTTTTTTTTTATTTTTTTTTTGTTAACAATTTTTAGACCACCTGTCTATTTTGCTAGTGTAGCTATTTCATGTTTTACCTGTTTAAGGAATTTGTTGTAGATGGCGCTGCACAGCTGAGTGTCGTGTGTGACATCCTGGTGGAGAACTGTAGTCTCGACTTTGCCCAGTCGCAGGACAGCGATGTAGTCGTTGCATGTGACGACAAAGGCACTGTAGGGTGGCCCCTGAAGGTGAACAGGAAACTGGCCATGCTCCGGCATACGGCCGTTAAGTGCCGATGGAAATTTGATGGCGACAGTTTGAAGGCACACGTGTTCCTTGATGTCCCAGACTTTGATGACCTGGTAATAAATGTATAATACTGGACATTCTATAGGGAATGCAAAGTGTTGGGCGTACATGTTAGCTACTAAGAGAGCTAAAATAAAAGTAAAGATTCACTTTCAGACCATGCAGAGTATAGGGCAGATGATGTTCAAGTCATCTGTTTCTTTGTCCAACGGATAACTAGCAGGGTATCATGTGGCCAGCACAACGACCAACCACCTTTACTTCCCCGTGAGGTTAGCCCTACTAAAGTCAGGTACTTATTAGAGTTGGATGGACTCTAAAAATCCCGAAGTTCAAAAACCCAGTCTTCACCTTGATTCGAACCCAGGACCCCAGGTTCAGAAGCCAAGCGCTTAACCACTCAGCCACCGAGCCTCCCGAGAGCCATGATAAATCTAGATCTTAAGCTCATTGGAGAGCTGTAATTCCCAAGGCTTAATTAGCATCCCTTACTTTGAAAGGGAAATACAAATTAAGAAAGTGGCGTAGCTAGGGTGGGGGAGGAGGGGGGAGAGTTTGAAAATTCTTCCGGGCCCCCACTTGAGGGGGGGGGGCATATGAGTGTTTTTTACATTGAAAATTTAATATTAAGCAACTGCAGGGGCCCACGAACGAAAAGGTGAAGCCCCCCGTGCCCAAAGACGATTGGAAATTTCTTGCTACGCCTCTGAATCAAGATACGATTCCTTCTGAAGAAAAACTAAACGAATTAATATGATATTTCTGATGGTGGTGTAACATTTAAACATTTGTTCATACATATATGGCTCTTATCAACCAAAACAAAATACATACTTACTGCTTCTTTAGAGTAACTGAACACTTGTCTGAAGCCCTCATGGATGGCTACGCCTATGACGCCAGTGTTGTGTCCAGTCAAGACGGCAGTAGGTTTCGTTGTGACGTAAGGGTTCCACAGCCGGACGATGTGGTCGCCGCTGCCAGTGACCAACAGGTTAATATTTTTATTGTGGTCAAAGCATTCTACTGCCTGGATTACAGAAGTAGTTTAAGATATAGTTTACATTTTAGAATGAAAACTTATTTCAGAAGTACTTTAAATAAAGTCCCTCGTGCATACATGTACAACTACAGAACTACAGGTAGTTAATAAATGAAATCTCGATTTTGGGGGATATAAGGAGTTATTTAGCCAGCATTTATTTAATAATTACGATATAAGTTATATACCCTGTATTTATTTACTAATTGGGAAATAAGTGATCTCCTAGAACAAATCAATGTCGTCCAGAACATGTTAATATCCCTCACCCTTTTTTATTCCAAAATTTGTTTTACAAAGATTTGTATTTTGAGGTTTACGAGAATTGCAGAAATCATTAAAATGCAATAGTATTCTGTTACACATGTAGTTTAAAATTCTTCCAAAACATAAAGCCATTTTTTTGTCTTTGTATTTTTAAACACTTAAAATGAATATATATTATATTTTTTCATCAAACAAATTTTTAGGTTCAAGAAGTTATTCAAGTACAAGTGTTCTCCTGATCTCTTCCATTGTTTGACCTCTGGGCACCCACCTTCTCCAACTTAAAAACATAGGACTTCTTGATGGCAGTGACGTCGCAGATGAC
The DNA here is from genome assembly GCA_021533235.1 of Biomphalaria straminea. Lineage (NCBI taxonomy): Eukaryota > Metazoa > Mollusca > Gastropoda > Planorbidae > Biomphalaria > Biomphalaria straminea. The sequence continues at coordinate 15,058,826 of JADKLZ010003886.1, forward strand.
CAGAGAGTTCCTAGGGGATCCCGAGCTGGAGATGATGGCCTCGTTCTCAGGCAAGTAACGGACTTGACGGACAAGCTCCGGGTGTATATCGGTCAACACTTTGTGACTGACCCACTGGCTGTGGTTAGGAAGATCCTGTGGAGATAATTAAAAAAAAAAGCTTTAAAAAAAAAACAAAGCTTATATAAGGGGAAGAAATGCACATTTACGGACATATCTCTCAATACTGTAAGATTTATTTCCCATTTTGTACATGTAACAAAATTAAATAATTACCAATAATTAATAGATTAAAGAGTAACTATTTATCGGTTCATGTATTGTTGGAGTCAATAAATAATTGCACAAAGTTTCAACATGATTCGAGAATGAGGAATAGAAGAAATAAGGTGTTGCACATTTGTACCAGACGGACAGACGGACGGAGTGAGTTGTTATAGGCTTCAAAAAAATGTATTCACGCCTGTAATATTAATATACATTCTCACCTGCATAAATATTTCTTGAACTCCGCCATCATTTTTAAACGGGTTCTCAAAAAGTTGATTGACCGGCTTATGAAATGTAAGAATGTGAATGGAGCCAGTGTCCACGCCAAATACTAAGAAAGATTCAGTGTTGGGTTGCTGGCGAAAAGAAGAAAAACTTGATCAAGCTATAAATTACTCACCTATTCCAATTTTATTTTGAGTCTTGCATTAAATCTCAATATCTAATATATAAAGCACCAAATCGGCCATCGTACCAGAAGTGGAACGACATAATATTACGATTTGTTTAAATATCAATAAGTTGCTTTTATCATATAGTTATGTCACTAATTATGTTAACAAACTATGATTTCTTTAAAAAAAAAAATTGAATTGCCCCCCCCCCCGCTTTCGAAAGTTAAGGGTCGGGGTGGAATCGATGCAATCACCCACGGGGAGCCCTCCATGTGCCTATGCTGTCCCACCGAACCCGTGCGAGGGTCCATCACCACCCGTAAGGCCCCCGTTAGGGAACGGATCGGTGGGGGTTTCGGACTGGTTAGCGAGCCTTTCTTACATCCCTACCACGTGTAATGTATCCTCTCTCGAGGATACGTGTGGTAGCTCACTGAGAGCTATGTGTGCTACCGTTCTTAGCCTATCCACTTCCCTGTATGGACGTTTCCACGGAGGCGCCACGCTGAGGCGACGGTAGCTGGAAATACTCCGACCCGGAACAGCCGGAGGGTAGACTCCATTTTCGTACTTTCAGTTTCTTGTGAAAATTAAAATGTGTTAAGAAACACCTCATCAATAAATCCAATGTACAATATCAGTGATACTTGTACTGAGGTCCGAGGGTCACTGGTCATATCCGGCTAGTAATTTATTAACATATATAATCTTTTTTTTTAATGGCGATAATGAGCTATAGTTTCAAAGTTATCTAATATCATTTGTTCTACATTATGATACTGAAAGGTTAATAGTTTTATGGAGACATGCATTTGAACGTTCAGTGATGGTTATCATTGATCAGCTTAGCACAACGAAACAGATTGTATTTTTAAATTTACTTTTAAACATTCAACACAAATATCACATTACTGACTCCAATGATAGACATAAGCGTATTACAATCTTGTAAACCTGGCGTTTGCCCCCTGTTAAACATTTGCCCCTTCAGTCTTCTCTGCCCACGTAGGTCAGTTCAGTTGACACGAAACAAAAACATCATGCGTTTTGGGACACGGAGAGTGTGTAGTAAAAGTTAAAAAGGTTTGGGGTAGCGTACGTTAAGTAAAATGAGGCGCGGTGGCTGAGCAGTAAAGCGATAGGCTTCTGAACCTGGTGAAGACCGGGATTTTTATTTCGGCATCCTTGGGCGCCTCTGAGTCCACCCAGCTCTAATGAGTACCTGACATTAGTTGGGGAAAAGTAAAGAAGGTCGGTCGTTGTGCTGGCCACATGACACCCTCGTTAACCGTAGGCCACAGAATCAGATGACCTTTACATCATCTGCCCTATAGACCACAAGGTCTGAAAGGGAAACTTTACTTTTTTTTTTTACTTTTACGTTAAGTGAAGGATAATTTCTACTATGGATTTATTATGTTGATCCTCTGGGCTATATTTATGATCATAACAAACAGCTCTAGCCTACTCGGATAGTGTCAAATAGTGTAATAGAAAATGCAACATACAATTACCTTGATATTATAATAGTAGTCGAAACAGTAAGGTACATCTGTCATGGCTGGAGACAAAAAATCTAAGTTAAGTATAAGGCCTTCATCTAAACTTGTATACAATCAATTAGTAATTTAGTAAATTAGTAATTTACTATTTTTATTTATAATACCAAACATAATATCTAACAAGAATACGCCTATATTTAAAGGCATCAGTTACGGCGAGGACATGCTGAGCAAATTTTTTCTTATAATATTATGGTATTGCCTTCTAAAATCTTTTAGGGAAGAGAAGTCTAGAGAGGCTTGGTTGTGTGGTAATGTTCAGAATGTTGTCTTGCTATCAGGGAAGAGAAGTCTAGAGAGGCTTGGTTGTGTGGTAATGTTCAGA
>JADKLZ010003886.1:15067665-15091191 GCA_021533235.1 Biomphalaria straminea
GTAGTCAGTTGGTGAGCTCTTAAGCAGTCAGTTGGTGAGCTCTTAAGTAGTCAGTTGGTGAGCTCTTAAGCAGTCAGTTGGTGAGCTCTTAAGCAGTCAGTTGGTGAGCTCTTAAGTAGTCAGTTGGTGATCTCTTAAGCAGTCAGTTGGTGAGCTCTTAAGCAGTCAGTTGGTGAGCTCTTAAGTAGTCAGTTGGTGAGCTCTTAAGTAGTCAGTTGGTGAGCTCTTAAGTAGTCAGTTGGTGATCTCTTAAGTAGTCAGTTGGTGAGCTCTTAAGTAGTCAGTTGGTGAGCTCTTAAGTAGTCAGTCGGTGAGCTCTTAAGCAGTCAGTTGGTGATCTCTTAAGTAGTCAGTTGGTGAGCTCTTAAGCAGTCAGTTGGTGAGCTGTTAAGCAGTCAGTTGGTGAGCTCTTAAGTAGTCAGTTGGTGAGCTCTTAAGCAGTCAGTTGGTTAGCTCTTAAGTAGTCAGTTGGTGAGCTCTTAAGTAGTCAGTTGTAGAGCTCTTAAGCAGTCAGTTAGTGAGCTCTTAAGAAGTCAGTTGGTGAGCTCTTAAGCAGTCAGTTGGTGAGCTCTTATAATGGTGGTGTTGGTGGTTACGTCTTGTTGATTTTGTTTCAGCACTTAAATCTGATTACCCATTATCCAATTGTATGCCAGGGATTCTAGCACGTGATTTAGACTTGACCGTGCTTCAAGCTATTTGAAATATGGGGGGGCCCCTTTTTATGAACATAATGCTATTAATTTCTTTTCTTTTATCTTCATAACAATTTTGGGGACCCCTAACAAGTTGGACCCTAACTTAGAGCTTAAGTTGCTTTTTGGTAAAATCCAGCACTGGATAAAGATACTACTGCTGTGTTATGTGTACTGTATTTGTGTATATAGCAATTTCCTTTTCCAAGTAGAAATCCTACACGGAAAGTAACATACACTGTACTAACAACTTCTTACAGTTTAAATTTCAAAATTCACAATAGTAGATTTAACATGAAGCTTGAAACTTGTTAGGCTGACTCAATGAACCGAAACCCGTCCATTTTATTTATAGTTTTCCAAAACCCAATTTAAAAAGTCATACCGAAAGTTTCGGATAGCGGAAACCCAATCTGTTTTTTTTAATTATCTTCCCCTAAATTATTTATTATTTTGTAAATTACTCGAACTATTTGAAGCCTATGTGTGAAATAAAGAATTTTGTTAACATTTATCTAGCAACGTTAACCAGACCCGTACAACATGTAATGAAACCCATGTCACTTACATCGTGATCATAGTGGCGCAAAAAAAAAAATAAAATAGGTGAACGATTTACATCACCATTTCTCTCAACTTGTAAGATTATTTTGTTTACGATTATTCGTAAATGCTTTCAGACCCAAGGCACAGTGTTGCCTCAGGACCCTAGTGTTCAACGAGACCAGGTGTTCCACAAACTACGGGAATAAGTAACTAGTAGGACACCCGTGAATCGATCTCTCTTAAGTAAGTGTTCCAGTTAATTACTTAGAATCTGCGTAGTGTTCCGTTAAGGAAAAACTTTGGATTAAACTGCCAGTGGCGTAGCTAGTGTGGGGGGAGGAGAGGGGAGAATTTGAAAATCCCCCCGGGTCCCCACTCGAGGGGGGCCCCAAACGAGTTTGTTTTTGTTTTTTTTTGCATTAAAAATTAAGTATTACGTAATATGCAGGGCTCCCAAAGAGGTAAAGCCCCCCCCCCGGGCCCCCAAACGATACAAAATTCCTAGCTACGCCCCTGTAAACTGCTCTAGCAGAATGCTCACTCTAGAAATAAGTGAAATTCAACTTTGTTACAGGATCGCAGTTTCACCTTTTGTTTCTATTCGCTCAATAGCTTGGCTAGTGACGGCTAGTCCAAGAAACGAATATTATAAGGAAGTAGATTATAGGTGGCCTAGAAGGCTCAACTAAATTATTACATCGAATGATCAAACACTAGATCTCTCTATGAAGATCGACATCTTAGAAAGAACATTATTTTTTATTGTGGCAAGTAAGAAATATTCACATAAATATTCAGGAGTTGTTGTTTTTTTCCCTACAAACTCAGCAGCGCAGAAAAAGAAATAGTGAATGAAAGAATAGAAACATGACTGTCTTTAGCTCTATCTGTGGTCAGTAATTTGTAATTAGAACGGAAAAAGTTGTTACCTTTCAAACGTCTCCTCAAAGTGGACATTGACTTCTTCCTGGTCACTTCCTTCCTCAATATCCACCACTGAATGACCGTCATCATCCACAGGAGAAGAAAAGTCCAGAGACGACTTGGGAACAGCCGACATTTTGGGGAAGGGGAGGAGAGGTAGAAGTAACTTTACGCCATCACTAAATCACGTGGTATTGTATTCGCTATAACTTTATATACCATCATTATAACAACGAACTTTATTCCAGCAAGAACTATAACCAGGTAATATCACAGCAGTTGTTACTTCCGTAATAACCAAAACACGCTACTTCAGTATTGCATAGTGTCACACATTACAGACGTAGAGATCAATGCGGTAGTTGTATTGTTTTGTATTCCAGACAAGGCTTTTTTATTTATTTTCTGCCTTATTTAACCCTCTATGTACGTTATAACATACCCTTTAGCTCAAGAACTAATGATCCTTTGATCTAAGTAACAAAATTGAAAAATACATTTAGCATAAGAAAACGTCACATTAGACACAACAATCTGTGTTTTTCAAACCTCAAGAAAACCATACAAATGCACTTGTATAAACATGTCATATCTATGTTTATGAACGAGCACTTCTTCATATATAAATGCACTTCTCTAGGCATGTACGCCTATAAACACGCTTAACTCCAAAGCAAATACACAAAATCGAGACTTAAAAGACCAAGGGAGAGAACTCCTCTATTTGCCTTCACTTGAATGACTGGCAGACAGCCAGAAGCACAATTTAGCGCAAAAATCACACTCTCTCTCCTTCCTTGATCACTTGGACTGGCCATCTACCAACAAGGGCAATAACTGTTATTTTTTGTTGCGTTGACACAATGCACATTTTTTCCTGTTTCTCTGTTATGCGGAGTAGGGAGAGAGAGAAAGAGAAAGGGGGACGGTAGGTTTCTCTTCGGCTGATCCGCGGAATAACAGGTGGATTAAGGTGTAGATCTAGTTCAAAGGTAGAAGTGGATTTAGGTGTCAAAAATTATAGAGTGTGATAAAAAGTGCTTGATCTATACTTCACTTGTTGAATACATCAGATATGTCACAGGCCAGAGATATTGAGAATTGTTAAGTTTATTTTTGCTATTCCTCTATTATCAGTTTTTAAATTCTCCATCGGGTAAAAATCTGAAACCTGGGAGGATACAAAACTAAAAAAAACAAAAAAAATATTTCATATATTTTTCTAGACATTTGAAAGTTTATGTATATCTTTAAGAAAAGAATCACTATTAGTTGGTCACAAATGGAAAGCTTAGGTTTGACCGTTATAATTATTTAAATTATATAATCTTCTAAAAATTAAATTTGGTCTGGGGGTTTCGACAGTTTATATCTTGAACACAAATACGTCAGTGAGTATTCCCGCGTGACTTGATAAAGAGTTACATAAATAAATAGACTTCCTGGAACATTTTTACACGCCGTTTTATAAGTCAAAGAATTTATAGGTGATAATACTAATAGGCCTAGCATTGGACTTGTATATACTCTGAGTACACTTATCCTTTCGCTTGGTATTTTAGTCGGGGGGGGGGGGAGAGATAATTATGGCGGAGTAAAAAAAATGCTCCTTTTTTAACTTAACTTACAAAAAGTCGTCAGCTTCATAAAGGTAGAATTGTATATATAATGTTATTTGTGTCCTATATATACACAATTAAAATGCACTTTGACTGTTTTTACATATATCCAAAATTTGATGATCTATAAAGAAAAAAAAAGTCATTTGTGGTTGGTATTTATATAGTTCTATCTTTCCTAAATCTTAGATCTGTCAAAATCTAAATCTTCTTTCACACACACACACACACACATCCTATTAGCCTCCTTCAATAGCAGAGTGACTATGGTTCATCTCACTCACACACACACATATTAAAAAATGTTTTCTGTGTTTTCCTTTTACTTCTGGACAAAGTTGTCAAATATAAAGTTTTTATTTTTATATAAACTCGTTAACCCATAATGACGAAACAAACGTCGATTTGAACTCATTCAACTAAATGGATTTTTGTTATTTATAAACTCTAGTCTGTGTTGTGTAAAAATAGCATGCATTCTCCTTTCATTCGGTACCAAATAAAACATTTCCTGATATCAAACAAAAAAGTTCTTGAAGTTTCATCAGAACATGATAGTGAAATACAAATAAGCAAAATAAATAATACTGTCGTGACGAGGAGCATTAAGGAGAGAAAGAGTTAATATATTTCAGTACAAATACTTCGTTAATGTAATAGAAGATTGTGGCCCAAATTCCAAAGATAAAGAGAAAGAGTTAATATATTTCAGTACAAATACTTCGTTAATGCAATAGAAGATTGTGGCCCAAATTCCAAAGATAAACATTGACATCTAGGTATTAGTATTGTGTATTTATATTTCTTGTTGTGTGTTGTGAACTGATCTGTTCTAGTGTGTCAAAATGTCATGGTGTCCTGGTCAGCTTGTGTGTGTGTGTGTACTGTGTTATTGTGAACTGTTTGGTCATTCTTGTTCAATAAAACCTAGAGTCTAGACATGCCTTCTAGTTGTGTTACATTAGGTTACTACAATTTATTGAACAAGAATCCTGTGGACTAATTGTGTTTCAAACATTAAACATGGATCGTTTTCTAAAGCCTGAAAGATTGGTTGTGGATCCTAATGATCAGGACGCTCAAAGGATCTGGAAGCACTGGCTTCACACTTTCGAGAAATTCGCATCCAAACTCGCTGCACCAGAAGGTGAGAAGTTCGATCTTTTATGCAACTTTATCTCGCATGGTGTTTACGAACTGATATCGGATTGTACTGACTTTGAAACTGCCGTAAATACACTCAACGGACTCTATATCAAACAAACCAATGAGGTTTATGCTCGATATCTCCTATCGAATTGTAAACAAGAATCAGGACAGAGTGTTGACAGGTATGTTCAAAGGTTGAGATTGCTGGCTAAAGACTGCCATTTCAGAGCAGTCACTGCCCTCGAAAACCAGAACGAGGCCATCAGAGACGCATTCATTAGTGGCATGTCGTCACCAGAGATTAGGCAGAGACTTTTAGAGTACTCATCTCTGGACCTCGCAAAGTCATTGGAGGTAGCTAGATCTCTGGAGATGGCACAGAAACATTCTGTGACATATAACTCGCAACAAGCCGCTACTTGTCAAACACCACAAGCACAACAATCCACTACGTCGGAATTGCCGCTTTGCTCTGCTGTGGAAGACACAATTGATTCGACACCCGTTACCATAGCTGCAGCTCAAGGCAAGTGCTACTTTTGTGGAGGTGCTATCCACTCTCGTAGCAAATGCCCCGCTAAAGATGCAATCTGCAATAAATGCTGTAAAAAGGGACATTACAAAAAGGTATGCAAATCAAAATTTTCTACAGTTGACAGACCTAACTCTAACTCAGCAGCATATACAATTACAGCTGCCTCTTCGTTTTCTCTATCTCGAGCTGTAATGAAAATACAAGTTAACAACATTACCCTTGATGCCCTCATCGATACAGGTAGTTCAGACAGTTACATTTCTGCTTCGGCTGTCAGAAAGTATAGATTCAAAACTTTTCACTCATCAAAACTTATATCTATGGCCAACACTAACCTAACTGGTTATACTCGAGGCCATGTTATCGCTGACATTAAAAGTAAAGGCTCCACTTATAAAGACTTCAGACTGTACATACTTGACAACCTCTGTGAGGATGTTATTTTAGGTCACGACTTCCTGGAACAACATGAGAGTGTACAGATCACTTTTCAGGGGCCTAAACCATCAATGGTCCTAAATGGAATGAAAGCTGCTAGTGTCGAACCCGCTCCTCTTTTTCAAAACATGCTTAAAGAGTGTCGACCTATCGCCACAAAATCCAGACGTTATTCTGCAAACGACACTCTATTCATCAATTCAGAGGTTGAGAGACTCTTAAAAGATGGCATAATTGAGGCCTCGTCATCTCCATGGCGGGCCCAAGTCTTAATAACAACTAACGAACGACACAAACGAAGAATGGTAGTGGACTACAGCCAAACTGTTAATCGGTTCACACTTAGGGATGCTTATCCCTTACCTCGCATTGATGATATGGTCTCTCAAATAGCTAAATATGAAATATTTAGCACCCTTGATCTTCGCAACGCATACCATCAGATCCCTCTAAGGAAGACTGATCGCCCTTATACTGCCTTCGAAGCTGGAGGGAAATTATACCAATTCTGTAGGATACCCTTTGGAGTAACTAACGGGGTAGCCTGTTTTCAACGAACAATCGACAAGATCATAGAACTAGAGTCACTGGAGGGTACATATGCTTATATTGATAACATCACAGTTTGTGGTAAGGACAGAGAAGAGCATGATAAAAATCTTCATAAATTTCTTGGGGCTATAAAAAAATATGGACTAACTCTGAATGATGAAAAGTGTGCATACGCTTCCTCAAGAATAAGATTACTAGGTTATGAAGTCTCCCATAATGAGATGAAGCCAGACCCCGACAGACTACTGCCCTTGCGTCAACTTCCTCCACCCGAGAACTTGAATGCACAAAGGCGAGCAGTAGGTCTATTCTCCTACTATGCCAACTGGATAAGGCATTTCTCAGACAAGATCCATCCTTTAGTTCACAACAGAACTTTCCCACTCCCTGAGAGAGTCAAAGATACATTTCAAACTTTGAAACAAGAACTAGAAATTGCTGTTGTCACTAATGTAGACCACAAAACGCCGCTGGAGGTGGAAACAGATGCTTCGGATATCGCTATATCCGCCACCTTGTCACAGAACAAAAGACCAGTTGCTTTTTTCTCCAGAACACTATCTCCTAGCGAGAGACGTCAATCCTCCGTGGAGAAAGAAGCAATGGCCATCGTTGAATCGATTAAGAAATGGAGACACTTTTTATTAGGGTCACATTTTAAACTCACCACGGATCAAAGGTCCGTATCATTCATGCTCAACCCTCGCCACCACGGCAAGATTAAAAACGACAAAATTCAGAGGTGGAGAATAGAACTATCAATGTACAGTTTTGATGTGTGTTACCGGCCGGGAGCTGACAACATGGCCGCCGATGCTCTTTCTCGGGGATTCTGTGCAAGTACAACTACCACCCCTACGTCTTTGAAAGAACTTCACAACACTCTTTGCCATCCTGGCATAGTGCGAATGCTCCATTTCGTCCGGTCCAAGAATCTCCCGTATGCAGTTGAAGAAATCAGAACTGTTACAAACAATTGTCCCATCTGTGCAGAGATAAAACCTCGTTTTTATCAACCATCTGCCGGCAGCTTAGTAAAAGCCACATCACCATTCGAGAGACTTAGTGTTGACTTTAAGGGACCACTCCCTTCTACCACTAAAAATAAATATTTATTGACAATTATTGATGAGTACTCAAGGTTTCCTTTTGCATATGCATGTCCTGACATGTCTACTCAAACAGTAATTAGATGCTTCACAAACTTATTCAGCATTTTTGGCACGCCCTCTTATATACATTCAGACCGGGGATCAGCCTTCATGTCTGAAGAGCTACGATCTTTCCTCAGAGGTAAAGGCATAGTAACAAGCAGAACCTCATCATATAATGCCAAAGGAAATGGCCAAGTTGAAAAGTTGAATTCAACTCTCTGGAAGTCAATTCTTCTTGTCGTCAGGTCAAGAGGGCTACCTATTACACAATGGGAGCTAGCTCTAAACGACGCTCTCCATTCAATTAGATCTCTACTATGCACTGCTACAAACATGACGCCTCACGAAAGACTATTTGCCTACAAAAGAAGGTCCGCCTGTGGTGTCTCTCTGCCGACTTGGCTATCTGTTCCAGGGCCTGTCCTAATGAGAAGGCATGCGAGGCAAAGCAAATATGAGCAGCTGGTAGACGAAGTGGAACTTATTGAAGCTAATCAGAACTATGCCCACATACGTCTTCCAAATGGACGGGAAGAAACTGTATCACTACACCATTTGGCTCCGAGAGGCGACTCATCTTCAGAGACCGTAGTACATGATTTCGCTCCGAGAGACTTTGAGACATCTTCTGAGGTATTTCAACATCAACTGGCTCCTGGTAACACTGAGACTTCTCCGGGTGTCTCCCAACACTCAGTGGCTTCTAGAGGTGACATAGAGACATCTGCAGAGAACATGGTTCCGCCTGCTTTAAGAGCAGAGGAAAACATTATTGAAAACGGACAAAATTCACCTGCCAGAGATACGCCCTTACAGCACACGTATAATCTCAGAAGTAGAGCGAAAAGAAACTAAACGGGGGGTGAATGTTGTGTATTTATATTTCTTGTTGTGTGTTGTGAACTGATCTGTTCTAGTGTGTCAAAATGTCATGGTGTCCTGGTCAGCTTGTGTGTGTGTGTGTACTGTGTTATTGTGAACTGTTTGGTCATTCTTGTTCAATAAAACCTAGAGTCTAGACATGCCTTCTAGTTGTGTTACATTAGGTTACTACACTGTCGTGACGAGGAGCATTAAGGAGAGAAAGAGTTAATATATTTCAGTACAAATACTTCGTTAATGTAATAGAAGATTGTGGCCCAAATTCCAAAGATAAAGAGAAAGAGTTAATATATTTCAGTACAAATACTTCGTTAATGCAATAGAAGATTGTGGCCCAAATTCCAAAGATAAACATTGACATCTAGGTATTAGTAAACTTTAGTTAACATGAGGTTGTCATCCCTGCACTACTATCGTACCAGTTAAACCCCTCTGCCCCCTGCCCTGTATGATCTCGGCATGTTCTGTTCGTCACGCCTTTTATTCTTGCCAATAAAACAAAAATCAATATTAAATCAATAACGTTCATATGGGTGAAAAAAAATATTAATTTTAATAGCGATTGCTAGAGTTTTTTACCTCTGCTATTACGAGACAGTGAATAGAAGGGATTATTGTATTTTATTGTGTTACAATGAACTGGAGAAAGCCCGAGCATTCAGGTACTAGGGCATTATGGGCTGAATGGCGGGCATTAACGTGAGAGATCCATAGAAATCTAATAGAGTAGATCAAGAGCAGTGTGCTCTGTAAGCCTTAGCCCCTACACCATTATACAGTCAATAAGATCTTTTGGGATAGTGAAATGGGCTGGTCTTTTAATAAAAATTGGAACATGTTTTAGACAGGAAAGGAATAGTGATGTTTAGCGGCCCTAGAAAGGGGAATAGCCGGTATTAGTTTTGTCTGGTCTGTCTGTCCGTCCATACGTCAGTTCCGTTTGGATCTCAAAAAAACTAAAAAAGACATTGAAAATGACAGTAAAGGAATAGTGATGTTTAGTGGCCCTAGAAAGGGGAATAGCCGGTATTAGTTTTGTCTGGTCTGCCTGTCCGTCCATACGTCAGTTCCGTTTGGATCTCAAAAAAACTAAAAAAAGACATTGAAAATACGATATCGTGATATTTTAGATCTTTAAAATTTCTAATGGAAAAGTTACTTTTTTTTTCTTTTCTGAAAGCAAAAAGTTTACCTTAAGCATTAAATTTTTAAACTATTCACCATTAAGTCCAAAAAACATGGGACACTATTAAAAGAGTCTACTTTACAGCTTGTATCATTTGAAGTAGTTGGTATTTAAAAAAATGTTTCTTATAATTTGTATTACTAAATTACGTATTTTCTGTCATACTAGCTACTTATATTTATATTATATGTTTTCAAAGAGAAGAAATTTATTTAGGAGGTATAGAAGTCGAACATAAATTAAAACAGCATCCAATATCCAAGTTTCAAGTTACACACGTGCAGTGCAGTGCCATATCACCGCTATCTCTATTACAATTACAGAAGAAAGAAAAAAAATATTTTTATTTTTTATTTTTTATTCAACTTGTTTATATATATAATAACAGCAACCGGGTTGCAAAAAACATTTTTAGAAACTTGAGACCCAGTGTAGAATGGCGCGATCTTCTGATGCTGGAAATGAGAAATGTCAATACCAGGTTAATGTTCAGCGGAGCAAACTCGGAAGAATAAAGGGATGTAATTTGTGTTCTTGAGATTTATGTCCCCATAGCACGCACGTGTGAAATGATGTGAATCACATTGTAAGCGATGCGAGGTTTACCTTTGTTTATTTGAGTGATTTTATTGACTTTCTTCCTTCGGTTAAGTTGATGACGGTAACAATCTCGCACAAAACCATGCAGGGATTTGGCAGAGCAAAGCATTCGTTAGATGGCGGCGACACACAACATCACCAATGAAACATTTACCTCTAGAATTTCAAATCATGCCTGTCGCCACAAGACAACCAATCGACTTCACAAGACAACTGACTGACTAGACTCTACACAAGACAACTGACTGACTACACAAGACGACTAATGGCTACACAAGACAACTAACGACTACACAAGACAACTAATTGACTGCACAAGATAACTAATTGACTACACAAGATAACTAATCGACTACACAGACAACTAAAGACTACACAAGACAACTAAAGACTACTGTCACATATGCCATTCTGGGTTGATTTCTATATTGGTATTACACGAGAGTTATTTTTAGCTTTTCTTTGTCTTGATAGAAATTAAAATCTATTGGCTAGAAGTTGCATCAGTCGGTTGCATCAGTCACATGACAACTTCCGCCGAGAGACTGTAATTGCGTGAGATTCAGTCTGTGCGTGAATGTCTTACTGAAAGGTTGTGTATTCTAACATCTCTAAGTTTTATTAAGAAAGAAGCCTATGTTATATTATTATTTCATCTTGTTGATCTACTATTGTACATAAGCTGTACTTACGTTTTATTCAAATAAAGTTCCAGAGTTTCGTTTTCTACAAAGAATCTTTTACAGTGAATTCTAGTTCGACATTAATTTAATTATTTTAATAGAAGATAGAATCCCCGGCATCACAAGGACATTACATCATTCAACATTGAATAGACCTTGTGACAACTACACTAGACAACTAACGACTAAATAAGACAACACAAGAAAACTAATTGACTATACAAGACAACTAATTGACTATAGACTGGTCGCACAAAAGAGAGAAATAGAATCTTCAGTGTCTTACTGAGAATCAATTTGTAGTCAAAGTATTATCTGATGAATAGAGCGTCTTACATTTTCAAGTTATAATTACATTGAAAAGTTGCCTCAAAAGATAGTAAGAGTAAATTGCTAAGTTATACTGCCTTTAATTTACGGGCATATTTGAGAAAGTACATCGTAAGCCTAGTTACAAACCCTCTTATTAGCTTCAAACTATTCGTGTTTCAAAAATCTGGGTGGACAACTGACTGGTATTTTTAAAAGGGCTGCATAAAGGAGCGCTATATAAAAGATTTAATTATTTATTAATAACGAAAACATCACAAGAAATCCAAGGAATGAGAAAGTTTAGACCACCATCAGCTTCGTGAAGGAAGAATTGATTTGAAATAAACAACTTTTCTTTCTCCTTTGTTTGTAAAGTTTATTTTTTTGTTTTTGTATGCGTGTGTGTCCTCCTTTTAAGGACTTTTTTGTCCTCTTATAGAGGTGCAAGTATTTAGTAACACTATAAATAAAGAACTTTGGTTGTAATTGATAGAGGACTTTGTAGACTCCACCATTAGGTTTCCAATTTGTGCATGATTCAAAAAGTCATTTAGGTAGCCTACTTATAGAATAGATTCAGTCAGGCATGTCCTGCGACTGGACGCTACAAATGTGTGAAAGATCATCTCATGGTATAACAAACTAATATAATGAAATTGTATTTTGTGTTACGACATGGGCGTGTAGTAAGGGACGTAACACAATTATATTTCGATTTAGAGTTCGTAATTTAATTTTGGTTATCTTTCTTTTCTTTTTTTTAATACTTTACTTACATTTTGGAAGATATAGAGTCTAGAGATTTGCTTAATTTTGTGGGTTTTTTTTAATTCAAATACCCTAACATGTTAAAATTATCGGGTCATCATTGAAATTATAGTCTATTTAAACATGTAAAAATATAGAGACTATCTATTGACAGGTATTTTATTTGATGCTGATGAACTATAAATTATCATTTATATTACTATTACTATGTTACTTAACGTGTTAAGGGAGACAATGCAGTAAATACACAGTTCTCCAAAGCTATACGAGTTATCTCTCATATAAAAATAATGGCAATGCCCTCGATTCCGAAAACTAAAGACGAGCAGGGCCGGTCTTAGGCCACTGTAGCCTATGTGGTGGCAGTGGGCCCCGCGCTTTCATAGGCTCCGCGCTAATTCTATGTGTAATTATTAATTGCAAAATATATACGAAAAATTCCTGGAAATGTTTTGCACTTATTAAAATCTGAAAACTCATAAAAATCTCATGAAAAATAGACAGAATTGTCATTTGTTGGTGTCATTCATTGCAGAAAACACTAATCCTAAGCGCGATAAAAGAAAAAAGGCATTGTCAGCTTTCATGTTAAAATGTAATAGACTTAATCGGGCAACTTTTCACCTTAACAGGACGCTCCGATACCTTATTTTCTTTCATAGTCACTAGCATATAAATATTCCATAGGTTACAAGATTCGTACAGTAAAGCTAACTTGATCGCAATTTTGTACTTAGAAAACAAAGGAAAAAAAACATTTATTTTCTTATACAAAATCTTTATTTTCACTTATTATCCCTATTCTCACCCAGACTATAGGCCCCGCGCAATCAGTTTCGCATAGGGCCCCGCAAGCGTTAGGACCGGCCCTGAAGACGAGGTCAGTGTTTCGCGTGTCTATGTAAACCCAGTTGTGACCTGTATATTTTTTCTGCTTCTCGTGCAGTCTATTTAAGTTTTCTTTCCGTCTTCAACAAGGGCTTTCCATTGGGCTGGGGGATGTCTTAGGCATAGGCAAAATGAAATGCCTTTGATTGGTGGGGGTTTCACACAAGGACTTTAGAGAAACAAATTGTGAAACCGTGTGGCAGTCTAAGAGCTGAGCCAAAGGCTCTTCGAGCTCTTAGTTTGAAAAAAAAACATGTCTGAATCCTTCCGAACGAACAAATATCAAACAGTAAAAAAAAAAAAAACCTGTCTGACCACAGGTCTGTCTTGAAGTGATCCGAGTCAATGCCTATAGGATTTTACTGTTTCCAATACCACTGGCAATCCTGACGCATGGACTAGAAATCATGGCCGAATGCCAAGTAATACCGGGGGCCGCCTCCATTTTCTTTCGTTATACCAGGCTAACCGTGTGAGACTCGCAATTGGTGTAACGGTCCCTTGAGGAACGGCGCATGGATTTGTGACAGTGTCGTGGGAGCTTTCTTTCAACCCCACAACGTGAAGGGGAAGACTCTCGTCCACCAGTGGGAACCCCCACGGGAGTTATGTTTGTTACTTTTTAGCCTAGTCACTTCCTCTGGTAGCCGTTTTCACGCGTGCGCCACGTTGAGGCAAAGTAACGTGCCCGCGAATCGCGAAACCTGGATCATATCTCAAACGTACAAGAACTCTGTATGGTTCAGTCTACCAGCCTAGGTCTAAGTCTACACTATGATTGAAGATTTATTCACATATTTCTAGATCTAAATAATTTAGACTTCGTATGCTAGAACACCATTGCACTTAGTTTAGGTGAAATGTTAAAACGTTATCTCTAGTCTATTGATCATGAATCGTCCATGAACCTATTCATGCTATTGGGCGCTTGGTTTGCGCTGAAAAGTTGATTTATAACATCTTTACGAATATGTTTAGGAAGTTTAAGGAATGCTAATTGAACGCTAAGGAAATTGCGCCATAAATTTACCTTATTTGAATATATATATACAGGAAGGGTTTTAATTCACTGTGTATTTTTCTATCTTATTTTTGTATTTTTACTATTTCATTGGGGGGCCATCAAATTCACGTGACCTAGGGCCTCCAATCACCTAAGACGAGCACTTCTCTGGGCCTTAAATTGTATGTCCCGCTGCTTTTCTAAAATTCCTCCAACTGTCCCTTTGAGAAGCCATCTGCTGCCAACTAATCTCTTCTATGCCAGAGAGGGCAAAATGGCGACTGAGTTCATCTTTATAATGCTTAACAGGGCCCTCTGTTACGCCGTCGTTCTTTAAGATCGCCAAAGAAGATCGCCTTTGGCATGGGTCGTCCTCCATGTAGAATAAGTGCCCAGCCCAGCACATATGTCCAATGGTAATTTGTGCCTCTGTACTGTACATACCGGCCTCCAATAGAGCGTAGTTGATTGTTGCCAGCGTATGCCGATTATGGAGCGAATGCTATTTTGATGGAAGCGTTTGAGTAGCCTTAAATGTCTTCCATTGAGCCCCAAGGTCTCAGTGTGGTGAGTACCACTGCTATTAAGACATTGATTTTTGTTGCTAAGTAACTAGACCTATTCCGCCATACTCTTAGTTTGATAGTTACAAATCATACATGTTAATTCAAACTATACATTGATATATTGTTTTTGCTTTAGTAAAAAAAAAAAATATTATCCAACTAAAAAAAAAGATTATCCCGCCCACCATCCTACCTAATAAGGAAAAAAGTGAAACGACTTATATTCCATAGTACCACATTACCAAAAAAGTATTTAAGCTCCTTTAAAAGGACCAACTATACCCCCCCCCCCCCCTTTTTTTCAAATGAATGCGAGGAAATTCTCTCAGTGTCATTTTATGTTAATTTCTTTGAGCGAAAAAAACAACAAATTGCACCTATTGGCAGGCCTACCTTGTGTCTTTACAAACGTTACAAACGCAGATCCAACTTTAATTAAGCCTCTCATTATTTGTGACCTATGGAGATAGAAGATGTAAAGCTAGTTTCTATGGCCCGACGGTTAACAAGGATATCACGTGACCAACAGCCTTTACTTACCCAACGTATATCAGGTACTCAGTCGGTGGACTGATGAGCGTCTCTAAAAAAAAAGTTTAACATTCGAGTCTACACCGGGATTCAAACTCGAGACACCTTTCCCACATTGGCCACCAGGCCACCGAGTTATTAACAGAGACTTAATATTAAAATATGTCTGGTAGTAATCCCTTTGTATAAGTATTTGTTAGCAACAGTTCCGGTCAGTGTTTGATTTAATGAAAATTAATCTTCAACTCTTTGTCATGGAAACTCGGCTGACTTTTTTGGAAATCAAAGGACCAGATCGATTTCGTTTATCGACGACGATACCATTCACGGCAACTAAAATATTCTGTTATCAGCTTTTTCTCTCGATGCGGTGGGAGTTGTCGATACTGTCCAGACGTTTATGGCTACCGATACTTGTATAGCTACCATTGGCCTCTCAAAAATTCTCTTACAGTCTCACAAGAGTAAATAGAATGGGCAGTAAAACTATCTTTGGAGAAAAGTGGGAGTGTTGATTCTAGACAGAAGAGCCACCTACGGCATTACTGGGCAGCATTTACAATTAAGGTCAAGTAGAATCAAAATGAGACAACTAGCCAAAGTCACGTGACTTCTAGCAGGTGGACCTAAAGATTGAATGACCTTTAAAGTGGGCCAAAGAAGCGTTTCTCAAACCGTGGGGCGCACTACCCTATGAAGCTTATTACATTTTAAGTCCCACGACCCACCAGACCCCATAGTTGGATATAGATGTTGCGAACATTTTTTTTTGTATAGGGGGCATCACAGACAAAAGTTTGAGAAACTTTCTCACCCGAATATTTGGCAATATTTGACATTGGATTAGACTGTCACTGAAAGTATTGCCCGGCTTTGTCTGGGTTTATAAGCTTGAAATATCAAAGAAATATTTCAACCATAAGAACATTTGGGATAAGTGAATGTCAAATGATAGTTATTGAAAGCATTAAACAAGTAAAATATATTTTTTTTATAAACCATCTTTAAAAAAAAAAAAAAACTTAACAAAATAGGGAAAACTCCGTCCTTAAAACTATATGAATTACAAACTGTTAATTGTTTAATTAGTTACTTTTTATTGACTTGTGTCTTGTCTATGTCAATGAATAATTGTGCGAAGTTTCAACTTGACCCAAGAATGGGTTTGGGAGAAATAACGTGTACACAATTTTTACGAGACAGACAGACAGACAGAGAGATAGAGTAAGTTGATATAAGCTTTGTAAAAAAATGATCTATAATTAGATATGAAATATTTATTAACACAATTAATTTATATTTTTTAAAATCCAATGTTTACATTATATTTAAATAAAATCGGATTGGATCTGATCAAATCAGGTCGGTTTTGACCGAATCATCATTAAAAAAACAATTGACCACCATGAGACTTGAACCAATGAAATTCACGCTACGCTTTATTAATTTCGCTGCCAGCTTCCAAAGTTTCCAGACATTTCACTTTTGATCAACTTTGACCAACACCATACACCCACGCGGAGAGTGCAAGTTAAGTACAGAGACTATTAGTACGATTTTTTAAAGTAAAGTTTTGGCTCAAAATGAGTCGAACATTGTAATACCACTCAGATACAGGAGTTACACCTCAAGAAAAGTGTCCAAATACTCACCCTATAGAATCAAACAGATCATCGTCCCAGTACTCACTCGGCTTCTTCTGGATAGATACTTCCCCGTGACTCTGGCGGACAATGTCCTGAAGTTGTTTGCGAGGACATTTAACAGAAAACAAATGAGATAGCTGCGCTTTCTTTTCCCCCGGAATTTCCACAAGGTTTTGGTATAATTCTGATTCCATTGAAATGTGCTTTCATAAGATGTGTTAGAATGAAATATTAAAACTAAACGCTTAGCATATTCTTATGGGAGCACCATCAAATCAGAAAATAAAACTGAATAATAGAAATAATTAGGTCATTGGTTGTTTCTACACTGATATTAAGGATAGTATTTTGTGAAATAAATGTATTTCATAAACTAGTACAACTCTTGTACATGCTGTTCAAATCACGAAAATATATTACAGCCAAGACGGCAAATTGTGTTCAGTGTATCAATAAATACCTTTAAATTTTTGATTAGGTCATCAGCATGTTCAATTTTATTTCCTTTTTTTTTTAGAAAGCTATATAGATTTATTCCTTTTATTGTCAACTTTTGACTATTTCAATAATTTTTTTTTGTTGTTTTTTTTGTGTGTCAGCTTTTCCTTTTCACTAAAAACACGGACTTCGAAATCTCACAAGCGAAGTGGTAAACAAAGTCCAATAACTTTCTTCAATGTGAAATACACAGAACTATTTCCGCTGACTAGTAAAAATAACATTAATATATTTCATGAGTAGCCTATAGCACGAAAATGTAAACACTATCAACCTTTACATTATGAGTTAACCAGGAGGCACCAACTTTAGCAACGCCTCTGATCTAAACCTTAGAGGGCCTATATAGATCTAGTAGTAGATCTAATATGCACTGAAAACACAAATGCAGCTGGTTGAATGCAAAGTGCACTAAGAGTAGTGTGAAGCAGTTTAAAATTTACTACACTTCGTTATGATCATGTTTTCAGTTGGACTATTGGATAGGTAAAGTAAGACCTCTTGTATCGATCGTAGAGTGCTTTCATCTTTACTGTTATAGCTCCATTGTACACAGGGGTAGGGGTCATTGTCTTGTTGATTTATTGCCCTTTCTCATACACTGTACAGTTCTCTCTACTTATCTCTCTCTCTCTCTCTCTCTCTCTCTCTTACCCTTTCTGTCTTCTCCTTATATCTTTATCGCTATCTCTTTCTCCCTCTCTCCCTCTCTGTTCCATTCTTTTTTTTTTTACAGATCTTTTATCAATTAACTCTGTCTGCCTAGTGAAAAGTTTAAACATGTTATTTCTTCCATACCCCTTCTCGAATCAAATTTAAACTTAGCACAAGTATCTATTGAGGAAGAAAATACCTGAATCAATTAAAAACATTGACTAATGGTGTATCAATTACTGATAATTAGTTAATTTTGTTTGATACCGACAAAGGAAATTAATCCTTCCGTGTTCACATTTATGGCTAAATATGTAGGGTTTTCCCCGTGAGATACTTGTACACGTTATTTGTCCCAAGCCAGTTCTCTGGTCAAGTTGTAACTTTATAAAAATGATTAACTGTACCTAACAAAACATGAATTAACTCTTTCTCTCCTAACTGACGATACCAACGTTGATTCCAACAGAATGTGGTAAATTATTACGGAGAGAAAGAGTTAAGTTAAAAAAAATAACCAATCAGTCATTTAACTAATTATTTTGTTTGATATCAAAAAAGGAAATAACGTCTACGTTATTGAGAGATATGGCTGTAAGTGTGGCTTTGTATTTAAAAAAATGGATTTGTAAATATACTGTGAGTACATATTAACCTTGGATTATGATGGGGTTAAGGTTTGAACTCAACTAACTAAAAAGAAAAGTTTGTGCGCTATCAAGTATTTTTATAATCTCTCTTTATCTTCCTTATATTTATATTGGTCTTGTGTGTATGTGTGTAGACTGTGTGTGTGTAAGCTATGTGTGTGTATATGTGTATTAATAGTCTTCTATTACAATTTGTTCGACCTGTAAGCTATAAATGTGCATGTACACTGCATGTAAATGAGCAGGGAGATCAATTCTTCACCCACTCTTCAGACTAATACTACATTAAGTTACGTTTTCCCCCATGACAATTAACAAAACAAACACAAACACTGATCAGCACAAACATGCATCTCACTTCAAGAGTAAACGAAGACACACAACAGCGTCAACTATTAAACAAATATTAAATAACAACTATTAAATAAAACCTCATAGAGAATCTAAATCTAAGTATATTCCGGTATAGCTAGATATAGATCTAGCATATTTTTTAGCTACAAAAATAAAAACAAACAAAAACCCAAATCTGAGAGAAAACCCAAGATATAAGATTACAGTCTAAACAATAACAAGATGGCTGCGCCTTGAACTCCTGCAGAATTACCTTAATGAGTTATCCAGGCCTGTCTCAGGATGATCTAATCTGTGCATCTGCGTGTCATATCCACTTGTCTACATTTATGACACGATTAGGACTTTGGCGCGGAGAGTAAGTTTCATAAAAAGGTCAAGTTTTGACTTAAGAGACTGTGACGTATTAAAAACAAGACTAGGATTCGAGGAAGAATAACGAAAAGTAAACAGACTACTTCTGACAGCTTTAGAGAGCTGCGGGTTTTATGGACGATTTGATGGTTACCTTCATTATTTAACTTGTTAATTGACATCGTTATCGTCGAGTACATTTGTATTGAAGGCCTTTCGCCCTGTAGTATTTCGTTAATCGGATTTTACCTTCGTTTGGACTTACCCACACTACTTAACATTGGGGCTCCAGTTTGACTCTAGGCGGCTAAAGGTAGCACGGAAACCAGCTACCATTCCCACTATTGCACACAAGAGATGGACATTGAGCACACTGGAGCATGCGCTCTACAAAAGTGATTAGGGTTTGAACTATTATCAACTATTTCTTTTAAAAAGGGATATAAATCTTTGCTGCAGGCATCCCCATGAAACTGTATATAGAGAATGAGCTATCCAGTTTTACTGACATATCATTATTTTTCTTTTGCCTGATAATCCAAATAATGATTATATAACAAAATGTATTGTGTATTGAGCACCTTGCTATACGGAAGTGAAACGTGGTCAACATACTCATGGCAGGAAAAAAAGCTGAATGTCTTCCACCTCCGATGCCTAAGGCGGATCTTTAAAATAAGGTGGCAAGATAAGATTACCAACGAGGAAGTGCTACGAAGAGAAGGTTGCCAGGACATCCGCTCTGTTATCAGCAGCAGACGCCTTGACGTTCGTAGAATGCCAGTAGGTCGACTCCCACAGGATATTCTGTATGGCGATCTAATAAAAGGCAGAAGAGCCGCTGGTCGCCCACTCTTACGTTATACAGATGTATGCAAACGGGACATGAAGCTCTTTAAGATCGACACCAGCAACTGGGAAGAGGTGGCACAAGATAGATCCACTTGGAGAGAGAGCATAAAGAAGGGGTCTTTGATTGCAGATGTCATACACAACAGAAGCAGAAAGAAGGGTGAAAGTGCAACGGCGCCTGGTGACTACATATGCCCAACCTACGATCGCAGCTGTGTATCAAGGATCGGCCTCTTTAGTCACACAAGAGCTTGCAAGGGGAAAAGATCGTCTCTAGAGACGTAAAATGCCACAGAACAAAATAACATTGACTGTGGGAGGAAAAAGAAAGACTTTGCTAAATGTAGAAGGGATAATTAATCCATGGGGCAGACACAACAGTTTTATGCATGCTAAATGGAAAAGATCAAGCACAATATTTATAGAAAATCCTTTTTAAAAAAAAACAAAGCTTATCTAGGAGAAAAACAAATTCGCACTTACAACTATATCTCTCAATAGAGGAGAAGTTATTTAACTTATTCGATAACAAACATAATAATTAATTTCCACTAATTGCATTGATTCCTGTTTTGTTAGTTCAAATAAATAATTGCTCAAAGTTTTCACTTGATCAGAGAATTGGTGTGAAATAACGTGTTCAATTATCTAAGGGGACGAAATCGTACATATTTATAAAATCCTACATATTTGTATCTGTCAATGCTGAAGGATTAATTTCCCTAGTTGTTATAAAAGATAATTAATTATTAGCAATTAACTGATGTATTTATAATGAGTGTAATATGTTTCCACTCGATCTGAGAATGGGAGAAATAATGTGTACATATTTTTAACCAGACAGACAGTTAGGGTACATTGTTATAAACTTTGTAATACATATATACTCTTCATATAAGTGTACTATACAGTACCTATATACAATCTTCTTGTTCTCTCTAAACAAATCTTCAGTTGTTTTTTTTCCCTCCGCCATTTCGTTCTAACTCTAGTTCTATTGAGAAACTTTTAAAGTTGGGCATGTGAATTAAGTTTGGTGAGATTTATGTCCCTTGGTTCCCAGGAACATGTCGATAATGCAATCTTTATCGATATCATAAATATAAAACATCAGCACAGAAGGCGTGTAGGTCTACAGACTGGATCAATGCTTTTATCAACAAATTTATTCTACTTTTAAACCAGGACTAAGAGGTGTGCAAAGAATGTGAGCACGCATCGCTTCGAGACTATTTTGTCCCGGACAAGAGATACAAAAGTTGGGCCTTTAAAACGAAAGAGGAAGCCGAGGAGGCTTAGGGAGCCGCGTGCACTTGTTTTACGTCAGAGTTGGAGGTAGTGCACAATAAAAGACGAGTCATCGACTTAGACTGAGAATGTTTACTTACAGTACTCGGTTCACACCACGTGACTGTGTGGTAGAACTAACTGTAAATCTCAATTCACTTTTTTATTATTATTATAGCTTTTATATAGCGCTACTTTCATGCTTATAGCATGCTCAGAGCGCTTTGGTCCAATCTCATTTGTGGACCAGTGGGGAGGGGAGGGGTATCTAGGAGTTGGTTTTCCGTGCTGCCTTTGGGCGCTCAGTAAACACAACTCTGCCCGAGCCGGGTGTCGAACCTCGAGCCCCCTTCTAGGGTAGCCAAGCCAAGCCAAGCTCAAGCCGCACTTAGCCTCTCGACCACACTTCCCACTTCCTTTATTACAACGCTTATATTAATTCACTCTCTATTCTTCATACACGTTTGGATTTTTTCAATCCAATTTTTTGATCACTTCTACTCATCAAATCGTCATCAGATTTAGCAAATAAGCTCTTGATCTATGACAACACATGAACCAGACCACAAAAAATAAAAAAATAACCAATGTTAATCAAGTAGACGTCATTAATGAATTTTGTTTTTATTAAGAATATATAACAAGCTAAGGGGGATAAACGCTGTTTTTATACAGTTTTTTACTATATATTTTTTTATAATTACCCATCAAAAGCACAACTATGCTTAGGGCCCTTGGTCT
Source organism: Biomphalaria straminea (assembly GCA_021533235.1). Taxonomy (NCBI): domain Eukaryota; kingdom Metazoa; phylum Mollusca; class Gastropoda; family Planorbidae; genus Biomphalaria; species Biomphalaria straminea. The sequence goes on from JADKLZ010003886.1 coordinate 15,089,733, forward strand.
ACATGTATAAGTTCAGAATGAAAAAAATGGTTTAACATCTAGGGGCTCTTGAAAACACCTTAGAAAGAGCTCCGCAGATCCATGAAAACATTAGCTGCAGGGTCGAGACCTTAGCGGAAAAATGGTAGGCTATTATTAAGGCCTCCGTTGTTGGTTTCTGCAATGTGGAGCGCTCAGAGGGATCGGGTCTGCTACTTTATGCAACAAAAAGTACTATCGGATGAGAGAATAGTGCAACAAAATCTACAACCTATGAACACGTGATAGTTTCATGAGAAGACTTGACTTTAGATATATAAGCTACTGCATAGATCTAGATCTAAGAGGTTAGCAATCAAACATTGTTATCACTTGATAGTCGTACTAAATATGTACTTTGAAATATGTTTCTTCTGTCTTTAATGCATTAAGTATAATAGTTTGAATGTACAGGTGGCTGTAATAGTTTGAATGTAGTTATGGCTGTTATAGTTTGAATGTACAGGTGGCTGTAATAATTTGAATGTAGTTGTGGCTGTAATAGTTTGAATGTACAGGTGGCTGTAATAATTTGAATGTAGTTGTGGCTGTTATAGTTTGAATGTACAGGTGGCTGTAATAATTTGAATGTAGTTGTGGCTGTTATAGTTTGAATGTACAGGTGGCTGTAATAATTTGAATGTAGTTGTGGCTGTTATAGTTTGAATGTTGAAGGCACAAAGAGAAAAAGAAGGGTAGGGACAAATCTCATGATTTAAGAGAGAGAGAGAGAGAGTACTGAGACAAATCCTACTATATAGTGGAATCCATTTAATAGGGCCAGCTGATTACTAGAACCTAAACGATTGCATCCCAATTAGGTCAAATTTAACTGTTAATGTCCTATCCGGCTTCACACATTGTACCAAATTGTCTGTTATATCACCCCGCGACATCTTTTCAATAAATAGCTTTACGACAATGTAGTGTAAGTAAGAAAGATAAAATCTAGTGTTGTACTTGCGTCAAAGTCTTGTACGTGTACTATATTAATATCGCAAACTGTGCTCAATTAAAACCTTACCTTCGCCTTGGCTCCATCTAAAGTTTCTCTTTAAATCACATCGACACCTGGCCTGTCACGTGCAAAGGTGCTGCGAGAGAAAGTCAAAAGTAACTGTTATATTATTCACAGTCCTGACAACCAGGTGACCTACTGTCACTCGGGACGGCGACGCATAAATCGATAACAAATGCTTCTCTTAAGCTCATCCTTAGGACAATAGGAAGGGTCAAGCAGCACGCTTGCCTGGCATAGTGTTTAGTTAGTCTAGGAAGACATATAAGAGTATTGGTCTGTTTATTCAGTAAGTATACACCAGATCAGAGAAGTTTTAAAGGTTTCGTCGGATGTTTCGCACTGAAGTGTTAATACGGTACAGAGTTTACTACACAGGAAGTCAGGTTGTGATACGGTACAGAGTTACTACAGAGGAAGTCA
>JADKLZ010003886.1:15091591-15131699 GCA_021533235.1 Biomphalaria straminea
TATGTATGTATGTATGTATGTATGTATGAGCCGAATGGAAATCAAAACCGCTTGACCAATGTTGATAAAACTTGGCAGAAATGTTCCTTGGGTACTAACGTAGGCCGTAGTGTATGTATTGTAGCCCTAAAACAAACGTAAGACCCTTAAAAAAAATAAAGTTGACCAAGTCTATTACAACTATACTATTTTATGGATCTAGGCTTTGTTTAAAATGTTGACATGAGAAAAAGATCGAAAGGATTTAGATCTAGATCTAATTTTAAGAAATACACTTTGCACTTATAGGTTTTTACTTTGACGCATGAAAATACAAAATATAGTCTAATGATTTTATTATTTAACAAAATTAAGCTTCAAATTTGTGTTTCAAAAGGCTTTTTACATAAGTTCGTTCTTTATATCAGCAAGCGTAGATATCCTTACGCACATTCGTTCATTAGACATTCACGAAATGTTACACATCGCTCTATTCAGCGAACAGCGAACGTGAAATGAGGTCACGTCGCTAGGTCTAAAATTGTAAGATGATAGAACTTCTCTTCGCAACGATAGTTTTATACTTTAGCACATGAACACACTTATTATAGTCCATTCATTTCATATTTTAATCAAATTAACATTGAAATTTGTTTTTCGAAAGCATTTTTCATGCGTTCGTTCGCGAAGCCGTGTTTAGATATATTCTAATAGTTTCATTCATAGCGTACATCTAATTAAAAAGGTCACGCAATGAACACATCGTGAAATGAGGTCACGTCCCTAGGTCTAAAACAATTTTTTTTTTACTTTCACACATGAACATACATATTAGTGTCTATTCATTTCATTAGTTAATAAAAATTAACCTTCAAATTTAAGTTTACAAAACTTTTTTTATGTAAAATCGTTCGCTCTGAATGTAGATCTAAATGGCTTTGAGCGCCTTGACATACTTTTCCGTAACTGCGGCACTATTAGGCCTACATGTGTGGCGCGCAGTGGTACAAATGAAATGAACGTCAAAGGTCATAATTATAATATCGCGCATTATAAAAGCATATTATTAAAGTAATAAACTACTTACATAATACAATTTACTTTTCATTGTATTTTTCAAAGCATTTAAGCCTACAACTACTGATTCGGTTTACTTTTAAGTCTTTATTTTCAATTTACTTTTTTATTTTCAGATTTACTTATGCGCATTTAGACCTGATAACTTATGAAATACGGCTAATGTGTCTACATCAAATGATGCTTATTTATCTAGGTCGAGTTCACAGTGCTAATAGTCTTTTATTATAATAGGCTCAAAGTTTTAATTTATTGACTAGATTGCTGTGGCATTCAAATTGTTTAGATTCTAGAGCTATACCAAATTAAACTAACAATGTTACATAAACAATTACATTCACGCGTTGGATTTGCTTTTAAAATATAGATCTATTGTATTGTTTTTTTGTCGCCTACACGGCTAACACGCCCACAGTATTCACCAAGGCAACGCGTATTGAGGTCACGACCTTTCGCCTCTAAATAAAATAAAAACATTGTTGGCTTTTGACTAATAAATGCGTTATTTTTGGATTTAACTCATTGAGAGTTCAATATTTTACTCTCTTAAATATACGATTAAATATACTTTTACTGAAGAAAGTCTAGATCTACTTATTAACTTGCATATTATACATAATAATAATTAAAAAATGCATTCTTTAATTTAGCTGTCTACATCAGGACATGTGTTATATTTATATAGATAAACTGGTACAAAAATAAAGTCTTTTCATTTCCAATATTATTCAAGTATATGTAGGTCTACAAGCAAATGTTTTTATTTGCAAAAATGAATTTAAATTTATGTCGATTAGCTAATTTTATAGCTACATTATACTATTTTTACATTTACGCATTCCGCATTCGTTTTACTTATAACATTATCATTTCATTTGTTTACAAAACACTCTTAGTGACTACATGACAGTGATACGCAAATTAAGACCCGCGGGCCGCGGGTAACATATGGCTAGTATATATATATATATAAATGTATACTAGACTAAGTTCCGACATGCTATTAGACCGGGTGCCAGTGGGAAGGGGGGCTAAAATTCTCATTTATATGTATCCGATTCTTGACTTTTTATTTGACCCTCTTATTACAAATCAACTCTGTCTGTCTGGTAAAAAGTTTGTACCGGTACCAGTTTTTTTATTCCGCAACTAATCTCGGATTAAGCTGGAAATTTCGCAAAATTATAACTTTTACTTGCTAACACAAGAATCAAGAAAAAAATAATCTATTAGTTAATTAAGTATTGATAATTAATTATTTTGTTTGGTATCTCGAACAAGGGAAAGAAATATACTTGACTTAATTGGTGGTATATTTGTGGGAGAGAACTAGACAAAAGCCCATAGCCGTGGATATTAAAAAGCGAAAGAGCAGCTGGATAGGGCACACCCTGCAAAAAAACAGTTACCATAGTTGCCAGGCAGGTACTTGACTGGAACCCACAAGGAAAGTGGACAGACCCAAGCAAACCTGGAAGAGGTCAGTCATCAGTGAAGCTAAGGGTACTGGAATGACATGGGAGCAGATGAAGACCGAGTTTTAAACTTTGTGAAAAATACTCAATACAATTATATTTATAAAATAGACAAACTCAAGTTGATATGATATTAAATTAATGTAATAGATTTTAGAAATAATATTTTTAACAACATTTAACTCGCTACAAAAAAAAAAAAAAAACATTTTAGTCTTAGGTTCTGGAGTCGACCCTCCTAACTAAGACCAATGAATGCAGTGACACGTTTCTTGTATCATTCACAACCAATCACTAAACTTCATCCCGCCGTCACCATAGAAACACACAAACACACTCCATACAAGAGACGATCTTAAGATATGCAGTGTTTAAGATATATAGATGTCTGCCTATGGTATGTAGTGGCCTTTTAAGATATTTATTGAATAATTTAAGATATGTAGTGGTCAGTTTAAGACATCTAGTGGGTTAATTTAACATTTTGTAATATATTTAAGGCAAGGCAAACTCAACGAGACATAAATGTTTATTCACAAGACACAGTTACACAAGACATCTTCTCTTTACTACAGTGTCTTCATTTTCCACTCTCTAGCCTTGAGCGGAAATCGTTACTCTCCTCTGTAAACATCATGTTCTAGTCCGTTCACTAGAAGTGCGCATCTCTGCACTAGCCTGAATGGCGGTGCGCATGGCAGAGTCTTAACATTGCCCCCGTCTTAGCACTTTTCGTCTCGAAAAGAAACACTGCAGCTGAAGTTTGACAGTTTAGGTGGAGGTCGATCAGTGGGGGCCACAGGCGGCAGGTAGGGTGTTCCCCACAAAGCCATCCGCATTGTTTTCCTCCAGTACCGCTTTCTCTTTCTCCAGTTGACCAGGCTGTTGTTGAAACGATGACGTGGCCGTTTGACACACAGAGAGATAGTGTCGAGCACTGTTTTCGACAGCTCAGCCGTTGATTGGTTACGCTGTTTCAGCAGACCCTCCCGACAGACGCCTCTCATGGAAGCTACACGTTCACATGCAGCCACGTTGCAAACAGAGTCCAATGCACCGCAGTCATCCTCAGCTTACAGTCTCACGTCCAGGAGATAAGTCTCTTCAATTCCAAATGGAAGATGTTTTCCTTTTGACAGCTCTAATGTAGAGTGGGTTGACTGAAATTCATTTATGCCAATGTCAATGATGATGGCAGAACTACATATGCCATGTTGATAGTTTTCTTGGCACCCAAATTCTATGTGTGATGCGCCGCACGTACAGTTCATGCTCAAGTTCTGGATGCAGTAGTCGAGCTTCACATTTCCTTCGTGAGCACCGGCAGATAAGCAGAGGTCTTTAAGGTCTATAGCAATAGGCTTAGACGCAGACCCAACGTTGTCTCGATCTGTACGGCTGATTGGGGTAATGGTAACAGGTGCAACAGGAACACAAGCAGACTCAACTTTGTCTTGATGTGTCCGGCTGATTGAGGTAATGGTTACAGGTGCAACAGGAACAAACGCTTTGGGCACATAACAGACTTCAGTTTCTTCATTTCTCTCTTTCCTTTCGAGATCGTCGCAGCAATCGTTGTCACGTTTCTCGTCTTTAAAGTCACAACCACAAGACTTGCCCACAACACAGACACAGACGGCGCTCCAATCCCCAGCGTCTCCGTCACCACTGTTTGTGCAGCCACAGTCCTGACCATGCAACTTCTTCACCAACGAGTCCACAGGAACTGCTCCTTCATCAACAAGTTTATTCCTCCTTTTACTTGCGACTCAATTTGACCAATTTGGTCTATTTGGCCTTCTACTTGTGATACCATTTCATCTATCTTGTTCCCCATCCTGTTAATTTGATCACACAGTGCACCAATACCCTCATGCATTTTGCCAATAATCTCATAAATCTCCGGTTTAATTTCAAACAAGTAAGCGTCCGGATCTTCTTCTTCATCTACCAAGGCTTGCGGAGACGAGCGGTAAGCACCTCCTTGGTACCACCAAGCTTCTCATATCGGTCACGGAGTTCCTGCCTAAGTTCTTTAACTGAGAGTTGGTCTAATGTTTTCAACGATGTCATTGTGATCAAGTCCTACCTCCTCTCGTTGAGTTGCCTATAATCCCACTTCTGACACCATTGTAATATATTTAAGGACAAGGCAAACTCAACGAGACATATATGTTTATTCACAAGACACAGTTACGCAAGACATCTTCTCTTTACTACAGTGTCTTCATTTTCCACTCTCTAGCTTTGGGCGGAAATCGTTACTCTCCTCTGTAAACATCCTGATATAGTCCGTTCACTAGAAGTGCGCATCTCTGCACTAGCCTGAATGACGATGCGCATGGCAGAGTCATAACAATATGTTAAAGACAGCAAATGATGAAATGAAATTTTACTAGCCTTAGTCTAAACTCTAAAACAAAAATAAATATGTTTCTGAAAAAAGATTTGACTCTAAGCTCTAAATGCCAAAGAAGTACAGAGGTGGAGGCGAGCAATAAAATCTTCAACATAACATAATGTAATGTACATTTCATAGGAAAGTCAAGGTTAATTATTGTAATTCTAGGCTCAAATAAACCTTGCATACAAAAATAGTTTCACAGCTCACATGATCAAACCTTAATAGTTTGGATGTGCAAAATTTCTATCTCTTGACATAATTGGCTGTATACTTCTTAATGCCACATCTTTTTACGACCACAGCTAAGTCCAGGCATTCATCTCATTTCCATGAGATGATCCATAGTCGTTTCGTGATTAAAGGAGGATATATATTTATATATAGAGAGAATTATTAATATTGCATAATAAGAACAAATTAAATTGTTTTTTAAACATATTAATGTTTTTCGAACCTTTAAAATACACATCTAATTTTTTTTAATCGATTAATGACTGTCTTTGCGACGTTATTAAAGATTATGTCTTACCGTATATCTTCGCTGTCATCTAATTTAGTAATTAGGTTCAAATCCCAAAGGTGTTTCTCTCAGAAAATTCGTTATCCTTTTAAACTCAGTTTTATATAGACGTGTCTTTTCTTAGACAACCGAATGACAGAAACGGAGATTATTTTTCCTTCAAAAATTAATTCCTTTCCGTCGAATGTCTGGGCTTTGTTTAGAAAGAATCAAAACTCAGATGACGGACTTAAGAAAAAAAAATGAAAGTCGTCAAAAAGGGAAGGGGCGGGAGAGACAATTTCAGCAGACGAGGAATTTGTCAGATGGAGAGACTTGTGATCTCCTGACGTAAAGCACTTCCGGTATTCACAAAGCGCCTTTTTTTCTTTTAATCTGCATTTTCTCGATCAGTATCGATTAAATTAAAAGGTGGAATCGATACACTTCTCGCCCCGCCTTTCACAATGACAATATCGGGATGGATTTATTCAAGTCAACTTAAGAATTTTTTTCTGTCTCCAAACTCACGCAAACACACACACACTCTCTCACACACACACACACTCTCTCTCACACACACACACACACATACAGACACACACCTCGTCCCAAATTGTATTTGTTCTAACGATCTTGCTCAGAGAAACCATTGGGAACTTATCGTTATTCTATAATCAGCTGATTTCACTGGCTGCTTGCTACACTGGAACTCCATTTTACTTTCACTGGCTGCTTGCTACACTGGAAGTCTATTTTACTTTTTTTTTATTCCCCAAATCTGACCATTTGTCTGCTAAATGGACGTAGCCTATTGGAATTCATAACTCTTAGTAAATAGTCTGCCTTCAGTCGCCTCCAAGTATCCCCTCCCCCTTTTGCGATACAGACATTCTTATTGACATTGTGGGAAAGTGATTTAGAAACTGTAAGCTGGTCGTAGTGGCTTAAAACAAGATATAGCCTATATTTAGGCATGTGTAAGTCATACCAGACTCTTCGCCTACCAATATTTTGTTTACAATACAGTTACACTGAGATTACCAAGCAGAGCAACGTCAGAATTCGATTAAAACAAAAATATTTTTTAAAAAATTACAAAAACACAGAGTCAAAATCGGCCCCCTACTAAGTATACGTTCAGGCAGACAAAAAAAGGTCAGGTTTCAATATGTTCAGAAAGAATACCATCCCATAGAAGACCTTCACATAGAGGACCTTCACATAGAGGACCTTCACATACAGGACCTTCAAAAAGAGGACTTTCGCATAGAGGACCTTTACATAGAGGCCCTTCTCATAGAGGACCTTCACATACATGACCTTCACATAGAGGACCTTACAAGTGATACATTCAGAAATAGAAAGACGAAGAATGGTAATGATAAAGCATCTTGACCAGCCCAAAGTGTCTACATGAGCACAGCGTCCCATTGACGAGAGGCTGAAGACATTGTGAGGAGGTGTTCCTTTCAAGAGACAAGATCAATATCCAAGTGACAACTCTGATCAGACATGACGTGTACTAGGAATGTATAATCATGCAAGTCTAGTTTAATGTGAGACAGACTTGGCCTGTATAAAAGGTGTATCCACTGATTCATTTATATTGCCTGGATTGGATGGGGGGGGGGGGGTCAATGTGTAAGGAGAGACCTTATCAAGCCTACCCAACCCAATGCTAGCTTGGCATTTATATGCGTGATATTATGATCTAGACGATGACTTTCTTACAAAAAAAAAAAGTTGATAAGGGAAAAACACTGATTCGTTTCAGAAGGATATTGAAACAATGTATTAGAAGAAAAAAAATGATTTTTTGAACATTCTAAAGCGGGAGGGGTAAATGTTAAAGGATCTTTTTTATTGAAACCTGTAAATATGACTTCGTAGTAAAGTCGTGCGAGGTGTTCTTTCAAAGAACTTTTACAATTTCAACGAAACTGTCATTGTCATGTCTAGGTCTTTGTTCTTTTAGAACCGGTGTGGTCAAACTATGGAACATGTGTCCAAAAATAGCGCATTGCACGATTACAAATGGCCTACCCTCGATTTAAAACAAAATCAAGAGATAGCAAGCCTGCTTTCAAAATATAATTTAAAAAAAAAACGATTTCAAGAAGTTGTGGGGAAGTAGAACAATTTAACTCACTGGCTAATACTACCCCCAAATTGACCACATGGTTGTGATACTAGACCAATTAGCCAGACCATGATGGCTTTATATTATTTTAAAAATTGGATATATCCGTGTTCATCATGCAGGCTCTGTCTTTTTATTATTCCTGGACATATCAGCTGACACTGGTGGTGTTGACAAGTATCAATCATTTTTATAAGGGGAAATAATGATAATTTCAATCTATTTGAAGAGCTCCATCGAAAATTATCATTTGAGTAAACCATTTCATGTCTGTACTCAGCACAATGACTAGTGTAGTTGCTGGAACTCAAACCTTGGCTTGTAGCTCTTCGGGTCGTCCTATTGTTATCATCAATCATTTCTTTTCTTTTAGAGGTTGAGTGTGGTGCTGTGCTTTTTTTGTATAAAAAAAAAAGTTGCATGTAGGCCTACTCAGTGATTAAACTTTTATCTAATAGGCTAATAAATTAAACATAAACGTTAAAATACAAGAAAAGTTATAATTTTTTACACACACTGAGAAAAGTGCTGGAACGCCGTACCGGTGCGTACCGTCACAAAAAAAAGCACTTGCAGTTGCATATATATTTTTTTTTCTCCCACTTCCTGCTCTCGGATCAAGTTGAAATTTTGCATAATTATTCATAGTCGATAACAATGCACAAATCATCACAAAAAATTAACCAGTTAGATCTAATTCAGTTTAATTGATTAATTTTGTTTTATAAATCAGAAAAGGAGATAAACCCCGTAATTTTAAGATAAGTGGCAGTACTTAGAGGTTTCTTCCCTTAGCTAAGCTGTGTATTTAAAAAGTATTCTTTCTTCTATTGCTTGTTTTGTTTGTCTTGCCTGTACTTCAGTTTGTATTGTTCCGTGTTCCTATGTTATCAGTTGTACATTTACAAATAATGAGTGGAAAGTATCGAATGCAAAGAAAGAAGTGTCAATAAGCTTATCTTGTATTTTTGTAAAATCTTTTCCTCTGCAACTGCTACTATACTAAAATATATATATGTATATTACAGTGTATATTATACTTATAGTCTAACTAATCGATTAGATCCAAATTGCCATACTTTAACTGACTGAAACGGGTTATAGGCTACGTTTGTGTGGTAGGCCTACATCTGAATTATAAGAGAAAAAATTGGCACACTGGAAGCATAAGGCTGACATCCTAGTTATATATTTTATTTTAGACATCTACTTTTACTATTTTCAAACACATAACAGTGTCACTATTTTTTTTCCTACACTTCTTATCTCATATAGGCCTATTACAGACGTTAGTTTAAAAAAAAGAAGATAATTACGTTCTATGCATTTCATTTGTCAATGTAGTTATCCATGTTAATCAATGACTTAAACTTTTCTTAGTCGTTGTTTTTTTTTTCTAATGGCTGATTCAGGCAACCCATTCCATTCTCTAATGACACTAAAAAGGAGCACTTGTATGGAATAAGAAATAAGCCTGTTTCCGATTCGTTTGTTATAAATCTAACACTTTCAGAAACCTAATATTGACTTGTGGATCCATTAGGCTACTCTGTAGCATATATGGTTACCAGCTACAGCCGTGACATTCAGGAGTGTAACTACAATGTTATGAAAAGTTTGGCCAAATCTATTTAGTTGGAGAAACTAAACACGGTCTATAACCGTTACCTGTTTCACAGTTGAATATATTATTATGAGTGATGTCCCCTGATATTAAAAAACAAAACAAGCTGTCGTCGAGGTAAACATCATGATGGCGGAAATGTCAGTCATCGAGGACGAATTGAATTAACTTTCAGATTAATCAACTTAGAAATGATTGGCACAGTCCTTGCTCCTTATGCTAGAACAAATTTGTACGTGATCTCCTTCTTCTATATCATAGTGCTACTAGAGATGGGAATGGGTAGCCTGAAAAATCAATGACTTGGACGTGTCCAACAGTCCACTGACACTGTCTAAAAGTGTCTTGGACTCCCTTGCCTTGCCGCCCTTGGCAGAGCTTCAGTCATCATGTTCATTGATCATAAGATGATAAGTTATACTAGATAGTTATAGATCTAACTAACATTGTCATAACAAATCATTTAACAAAACATGATAATTGATTAGCTCTAGACTACTCTAGAGTGTAAATTCTTATTTTACTCTTGACACTCCTCAGACTACTCACTCTAGGTCCTAGGACATGCATCGGACATAATCATCTCTTTTTTTGAAGTAACATCTGTGATATATAAGTGTAAAGGCGATATGATTAATGATAGAGTTTAGATTTACTGTGTCATCGAGCAGTACTTAGCACAGAATTCTAATTCATAAAGCGCTGGCTGGCGAGTGTGTAGGTAGGCCTATGTCTTTCATGTGTGAATTTTGCTAGTTTGTAAAATATTAGTAAAATGTTTTACTTGTTTCGGATGTTCCTTCAGAGTTGAAGATAATTTACTTCCTATTCCAAATCTCCCGCAGGATGGCAAGGGATGTTAGTGGGTAGGGTTTGAACCTGGGATCATCAATAAATCCAAACAACAATCCAGCGTGCAAACCACACGACCAAGCAGCCATCTTGTATTTTCATCTATATTGTTATTGTTACATTAGATTTGCTGAGATGGTCAATTGTAGTCAAACAGAATTTCTGTTTGATTGGATCAATAAAAACTATCTTGTTATCTTATCATACTCATTATCTAGATAAAGATTCTACTACTACTAGATCTAGTATTTAAGTCTAAGAATAATAAAAGTTGTGCTAGTTCAACTATCTACCACATAATTTGCGAACAAAAGAAACTACCAGCTGTCCAAGAAAAACTCATAAGGTGCATTGGTCTGACCATATACCTAGCAGATACTGAAATTCTAGTTGTCTCACAAAAAACAGTATCCATGCTATAGTTAAAATGTCCCAACTTTGATGGGCTGGACGAGATGCAAAGCAAGGAGCAATAGCACCTAACCAACAAAAAGCTGAGAGAAGCAGGCCTATCTGCAACTGAGCAAACCTACCCATGCCACATATGTGGCCAACCTTTCAAAGTGAGGATTGGACTTGGTTTTCATAGGAAATGAGAAATGTGCTCATCTTTGACCATGAAGGAGGCGATGACAATTATTTCAATTGTTTAGTACTAGATCTCAACTTGTTACTTTGTACTATCTGTTATGTTTAGTACTAGTAACTACTACTAGTATGTGCAGTATCAGCCTTTCTTTCAATATCCCCCACTCAATGTTTTAGGCTTTTTTTTAGGATTATTTTATATCTAACTTATTTGTTTTCTATCTGGGTTTAATATTGGACTGCAGTTTTCCTTAAATTTTTGTTTGAAGATATAGATCCTGATCCTGATTGTAACCATCATAAACTCAGTTAAGATATCATGCGGTAGAAGGTCAAGATCTTTTAAAGAACTAAGTACTGCATTCTAAACTTTTTCTTACAGAATCTCAAACTACGACTTCCATAGCGGCTTTAACAATAGAATGTATCTAAATATGAAAATTTTGTTTTATTTTTTTAATTTGTTCAGGTAAAGAGAAATAGATTTTTATTTTTGTAAAATATTTGTTTGTTCATAAAAATTTTTACATGTTTCAGATGTTACTTTCGAGTTGAAGACAATTTACTTCCTAGTCCAAACCTCCGGCAGGACAACGGGATGGCAGCAGACAGAGTATGAACCTGGGATCATCAACAAGTCTGAACAACAGCCCGCTCTTCCAAGCAGCCACCTTTTTGTTTTTCAATTCATTTTACAGAATTGCTTAATAATGTAATCATTTATAAAAAGGTAAAATAGAAAAGAGCTATATTCAGTTGTCAAGTTTTTTAATATATTCCTTTTTTTCCTTGAAGAAAGGCGCCCTAAAAAGATTTAGACATAATACTCAAATGAAATGGGAAGATGTTTGCGTTTCATATTTCACACTTTGTTTCAGATATTAAGATAATTCATCTTAACTCACAACTTGAGAATGACAGGGGGTGGCAATGGGCTGGTTTTGAATTATGACCATCAGCACTAGACATACTCAACAACCAGGTACCCACTCTATTTGATAACATAATCATAACAAAATTTAAAATGTTTACTAAAAAGTTTGAAAATCTGAACATGAAAATTAACCAATTAGTCAATTAATTATTGGTCATTAATTATTTTGGGTGATTTAAAAAAAAAATACCTACTAAATTATTGAGATATATAGTTGTAAGTGTGGAGTTCTTCCTCTTAGATAAGCTTTGTATTTCTTAAAAAAAGATTCTTACATCTTGTTTGCCTTGATATTCCTCTTGCTTAATTGTATTGATTCAACATAGAAACTATTTCAATAGGTTGATTAAGCTGGAAATGTGTTTCTGATTCACAACTGATATGGCTACCAAACAACCCAACAGACGTAAGAAAAATATAAATTTTTGTCTAAGATACTTAATTTTCCTAAATGACCTAGTTTGTTTGGGCTTACAGTTAGAAAACATTGCCTAACTCATTATGCTTACATTTTTAAATTTTATTCATAGTGGTGGTGTGAGGACTGTAATTGTGAGCTACGAATCATTTATTGTCTTTTCAATGACATTTGTTTCAGCTGTTTTAAAAAAGCATATTTCAACCTTGAAAATTCCTGTTAGTGCTGATCTAACTGATAAACAAAAGGTATGTAGAAATGAGATTTACAATCACACCTTACTAGATTAATGTTGGTTTTCTTTTCTCTAGACAGAATTAAAAGTTGCAGGTTATCCAGTAACTAAGTTTTATTTACAGATCAAACCCAGCCAGTCTTCAAGCAAGTCATTAAATAATGGCCCAAAACCAAGGTAATGTAGGAACTGTATAATTAATATGAACAGATTTGTTGTTGTTTTTTTACTTGTAACAGGCAAAAAAAAATATTTTAAAATGGCATGGATGCATAGATTTATTCATCATAGAAGTCAATACTTTAGTTGAAGTTTTTTGTTTTATTTTTCAAATTAGAAATATGTGTCAACTCATGTAATTAAAGAATGTTTGTTTAGGGCTCCAAGTAAGAAAACACAGTCTCAGTCACCAAGTGTTACTGTCAAACCAACAACAGGTAATGCTATTTTATTCATTACAGTATTACCATTATAAAATTAATTTAAGATGTGATACATTCATTCTCCTAATTTATAAATTTTTAGCTAATCGAAAGTATAGCATGTGTTTTAAATAACTTTTGTATATTTTTTGCTTGGAAGTCAACTCAAGGCAGACAACTTATGATAAAGAAGTGGAAGGAAAATTTGATCGTATTTTAGAAGGTGACTTTACAGATTTGCTTCCCCTTCCTCGCTCCACTGTCCGCATATTTCTAAGTTCTACCTTCTCTGATATGAGAGCAGAAAGAAATGCACTAGCCAAGCTAGCCTATCCTAAACTTAGAGATTTCTGCACAGAAATGGACCTAGGCTTCCAAGTAAACATTCTTTTTTTTTCATGATATTTCGTACTTAATTTTGTGTTGTCAGATTTTTGATTTACATGTTTCAGATGTTCCTTCAGAATTGAAGATTATTACATCCTAGCCCAAGTTTTCCGCAGGACAGTGGGAAATGGGTGCAGGCAAAGTTTGAACCAGGCACCTTAGAGGCAACAGTCTAGAATGCATACCACATGACCAGGAGAGTGCTAGATATAATGCTAAATGAACAAAAGAGTGAAGAGGATTGTTTACTTTCTAAGGCTTAAAAATTATGTCTAGGATTTATTTTCTTAACATCAAGATTCTTTTTTGAATTTAAACTCCTAAATAATCCTACTAGTAATACTACTAAATCTACTATGACTTACTTAATCCTGTGTACCCCAAGGGGAGTAGGCCCCTATTGCGCTGCAACCACACCTATCCAACTAATTTGGTTCTGAGAAGCTTTCCTCATCTACTCCAATGTCATTTCAGTACCCTCAGCTTCACTGATGACTGACCTCTTCCAAGTTTGCATGGATCTGCTTACTTTTATCTTTCCTTGTCTATTACATGTTAGATAAAATTTCATATGGCAGTAAGCCCTAGCTCTACATTTAGTTGAAAATCTTTAAATTGACTTCTGGAAAAGCAAAATTATGTCTAAGGTTCATTGCTTTCACTTACATTTACTTAATTTTTGTAGTGATTATATCTACCCCAACAGCAATGGGAATAACAAGTTTTTAAACTTGAACTACATTGCAGTATTGTTAGTATCATAGAATGGGGTTCAATGTAAGGAAACATTTTTTGTTACAACAGGTTGTTGATCTGAGGTGGGGCGTGACTGCTGAAGCTACAAACAGCCATTTGACGACTGAAATATGTCTGCTGGAGTTGAAGAATTGCCAAAAAGTTTCAGTTGGACCCAATTGTATTGTGAGTCCAAATACTATAAGCTAAGATGTTACCAATTATTGTACCAGACTTATCAGTTGACTTGTTACACATTTCTTTTAAACATGTACCTTTTGATCACAACACCATATATCTCTGTACTTGTATTTAATCTGCTTAGCTTTACCCTCTTAATCTCTTAATGTTGTTGTCTACTGAATTTGTCTTACAGAATCTTCTATCCCATCATTTGTCAATCAGTTTCTGTCTGTAAATTATTCATGTACTTATTCAGTCATGCAATGTATCATAAGTTTGAAACCAATTGGCCAATAGTTCACTTTTATGTAGTGTAGTGGCTGTGGTGGTCGAATGGTTATAATAAGTGCTTGGCTTTCAAACCTGAGGTCCTGGGTTTGAATCCTGGTGAAGACTGGGATTTTGAATTTCGGGATTCTTAGGGCACCCCTCAGTCCACCCAGCTCTAATGGGTACCTGACTTTAGTTGGGGAGAGTAAAGGCGGTTGGTCGTTGTGCTGGCCACTAAACACCCTGGCTCGTTAACCGTTGGCCAAAGAAACAGATGAATTTAACATAATCTGCTCCATAGATCGCAAGGTCTGAAAGGGACATTTTACTTTGTTTACTTTTAGATACTACAATGAACTTTTTACAATAAAAAAAAACATCAATGTAAAATTTGTGTATAAGGCTTTATAATCAATATCCAAATATTTTGTCCACATGAAGAAACCATAGTGGGACATATCTCACTGAATTTATTTAACTTTTTTTATCTCATGCAAAGGCCATCATTGGAAATCGTTATGGATTCTGCCCCCTGCCTTATAAAATCTCTCTAGAGGAATATACCATTCTCAAGTCAGAGGCCAAGGAACTAGGATTAACTGACTTTGATCTGATTGATCAATGGTATTTTAAAGATGATAATTCAATACCGCCAGCCTATTATCTGCAAGTAAGTTTACAACTAGAACTTAATGCACCAGAATTGAGGTATTGATATTAAGTAAATTATAGTAGCTAATTCAATTTTTTTTATTTCTAATGGTTCACAACATCATCATTGCTTTTTTAGCTTTGTATTCAAAATCAGTTATATAAGCCAAACTCAATCCTTTTTTCTGATGCACATTTAAAAGACTATAATTTTCTTTCCTTGATTTAGCCAATTACCTCACAGCTGCCTTACTTTATAGACAACTCCTCACAGTTTGAGAGTCAGAAGAAAGCTCAAATTGAAGAGTGGAACAGAATAGAAAAGACAATGCTGGCAACACTTTACAAAACTGCCATTTCTGCTTGTAACAAACAAACAATTTCACAGGACAGAAAACATTTTTATCTCATGTCTGGTAAATGGATGGTTTTTTTTTACAAAGCTTATATCAACTTACTCTGTCTATCTGGTAAATTTTTTTTTTATGAATTCAAGTTATATTAATAATATGTAAAGAAGTTCATGTCAAAGTGGATCATAATTGTGAATCAAATAATGTTTTCTAATTAAGTTTCTTATGATAGCCAATCATAAATTAATGTGCCACTACAATAGGGGTAATTGTGACGCTTACCAATGTCTGTACATACTTGATGTAGGCTTCATCCTTTACTTACTTCTGTGGCTAATAACAAAGATGTCATGTAATTTAAGTATCCTTTTCATTCTGTTAGTCAAGGCTTTGATTATGTTTCATTACAAATGTACTGTTAATTTGCTATTTTATTGCATTACCCAATAATCTGTTGTTGTTTGCTTCCTTCTCTTGTTTCATCTTGTTGACATTTAGATTTATATTCTGGAAAAATTCCCATCCAATTATAATGAGGAAAAGGTGACATTCTCTTTCAGGGTAGAGGAGCCAACCATTTATTGTTTGACTCGCTTTTCTTCCAGACCTGAGGTCAATGCTTTTTTACTGTTATAACGTCACAATGTTTAAGTGCTGTTGTCTCACTGCTGGGTTCATGTGTTCTTGAGTTTTGCTATTAAGTTGCGCTACACATTTAGTACATGACAAACATAACTATTATACAAAGACTTGAGTCTGATCTCAGCAGACAAAATAAAGTATACTTATTGAAAATAGTACATGATAAAATACTGCATCATCTTCAAGAGTCCAGCTACAGATCACTGGTTAGATAAGTACTTAAGTTCAAGTTGAATAATCACAATCCAATATGACAAAGTACCCCTAGAATATGTGTATCTCACATCAAGTACAATTAATAATACTAAATCACGTCCGCATCATGGGGGGTAACAAATGGCAACTTTATTACATGTATGCAGCCGTGAGTACTGCAAGCAATCAACTCAAATTGAGTTAAGTATTTCTAGCTTCCTCTTTCTACTCAGAGGTTTCTCTTTTACTATCTCCTTTTTGAGTCAAGATGAACAAATAACACTCAATGTCGAATGAGGTTGTGACAACTGTCCATAACTTTCTTTGGAACTATCTCTCTCCTCACAGTGCAGTCTAAGGCTTAGTCTTCTCAGTATTCAGTCTTGATTACTTTAGTTACTGAACCCAAGCAAAGATTCAACAATTCACAAAATAATTAAAGTAAAAAAAAAAAGCACATAGACTCTTCTTATCTTTCCAACAGTAACAGAGCATGAAGCCAGAGCTGGTATTGTCACTGCCTTCGACCCCAACAAACATGGCCTAGTATTCCTTAGAGAGCTGGATAACTTTACATCTGACATGTACAAAGACCAGAATGCAAGCCGTTACAAAGATCTGATTAATGATTCAGATAAGGTAGGGATTTGTTTTTCAAAGCAACACATATTTTATTCAAATGAAGAGTTATTGCTAATTGAATGATAGTTAATATTGTTGATTCAACTAACTTTAGATTTACATTTCAACAGATTGGTTTAAATGGCAAATATAATAATTTATAAACTAATATGAAGATATCAACTCTTCCTATAAAACTTTATTTTGGTTCTGCTGACTTTCAATTATTTGTATTTTTCTTCTCAGCCTGACACAGATATAAATGCAGAAAATTTGTTGAAATCTTTTAAACACGATCTCGTCTCTAATCTGAATGAATCAAATGTGATGTCATATAAAGTTCCCTGGCAGTCAGGGGGAATCAACCCTGAACAGTTCCCAGCACACAAAGAGTACATAGACCAGTTTTGTTCTGACTTTGTTACCAAAGTCAAGGCAATGATACAAGCGGACACCTCAGCCAAGGAGTCACAGATCAGGCAGGGAGAGTATTACTCTTCCTTTGAAGAAGTTCTCCATCATGCCCACTTTTGTCAAACAAAAACCGAGACTTTTTGTGGTCAGAATGAAACGCTTAACAAGATTAAAGAATACATTTTAGATCCAGCCAATCGTAAGCCTTTTGTTATTCATGCTCAATCTGGCGCTGGGAAAACATCTGTCATGGCGATGGCCAAGAATAGCTTGAGGATGTGGATCAAGGAAGACCATGTTAGCATCATTCAGTTTCTTGGGACAACCCCATTAAGTACAGATATATACAACGTCCTCTTCAGTTTGTGTGGCCAGCTAGCAGATATCACTGAAAGCATCATGGAACCGCAGAGCTACAGAACTTTGAAAGCATTGGCCATGTATTTGCCACGATTTTTTCGTACCATTGGATCCATACTCAAGAAGCCAGTAATCATTTTTCTGGACTCATTGGATCAGTTAGATAGCAAGCATGATGCTTACACAGCATGGTGGCTGCCAGTGAATCTTCCATCGAATTTCAAGCTGGTCATCTCAACTTTGCCTGACCATCATGAAATATTGACCAATCTCAGGAATCTAGTTGGTCTGGAAAAAAATTTTGTGGAAGTTCCACTCTTGCCAGATGTCACCAGTAGAGAAATAGTAGCAAGATACCTGACTTTTAAGAAGAGACAAGTGAATGACTATCAAATAGAGTTTCTTCTGGAGACATTTAAAAAGTCCCCTAGCCCTCTGTTTTTAAAGCTGTTAATGGACCATGCAGTACACTGGTGTTCCTATACGCCATTATTGAAACTTATCTTGCCAGATTCTGTCAGAGTTGCTATTAATAACCTTTTTCAACAACTTGAAATTAAATTTGGGTCAAAATTTGTTCAAGGTGCTTTAGGACTTCTGACTGTAGGGTATAATGGACTGAGTGAAATTGAGTTGGAAGATGGTCTCTCATGCATGGATGATGTCCTGAATGAAGTTTATAGGTTCCATGATCCTCCTGTGCCTGGTCTAGTTAGGATACCACCAGTTATGTGGGCCAGACTTCGGTATGACATTAAAGAATATCTTGTAGAGCGTCAGTCACAAGGGCAGACTACTCTGTCCTGGTACCACCGACAGTTTAGAGAAGTGGCAACTGAGCGATATGCTAATGGCATCACAGGTCAAAAGTTGCATCAAGTTTTATTTGAGTTGTATGCAGCTGAAGATGGGGTGAAAAGAGTTATAGTGTTGATGGATAGAAATAACCTTTACATCCCTAATGCAGACAGAAATACAACACCCCAGGTGACAAGCATCGGAAACAAAAGAAAACTGGAGTGTCTCTCCTACCATCTAAAGCACTGCCAGAGCATCCAAGATCAGGATTTTGTCAAACAAACTACTTACTGCAACTTGATGTTCCTAAGGGCCAAAGTCACAACTGTTGGCATTGAGAAACTAGTGAAAGAATTGGAAGACTATCAGAGCATTGTCCAGGATGATGAGGTGAATGTTATAATGAAATTTATTGTCACTTGTAGCAGTACTCTCAAGGATCCTGTTGTAGCTGCCTTCAACATACTTGCACACATTCCAGATGAAGCTGAACATAAAAATATTTTGCTCCTCAAAACAAAAGCTAGGCAGTATCTATGGAGTTTGAACAAGACTGTATTACTGCCATCCTATGCTTGTCTAGTCCCCAGAAGTGGAGAACCAGAGAAAACTTATGTTGGCTTCAGTCATTTTTTAGGCATCAGAAATGAACTCATTCTATTTGCTAGTAGCTGGCCTTCCATCAATACAGAACAAGAGAGCTACTTGGCAGATCATTCAGCAACCTTAGCATGCATTGATATGAAAACAGCTGAATTGAGCAAGCACTTCTGTGAAAACATTAGCTCTGAGCCATACATTATGGCAGATGGCAAAGTTTTGGTTTATTTTTCAGTAGCTGAGCTGGCCATGATCAAATTAAACATTGAATCTGGGAAATGTAACAAATTTCTCCTTGCTGATATCTTTCCTGGACCTCATGGAAACAAATTAGCAACTCATTCCTGTTTGATTTCTGGGTCTATAGATTCAAAGTTTTTGGCTATTTGTTTAGGAGATGGACTTGTTGTTGTTGAGGCTCAAGACATGAAACTAATCTGCTTGCTTCGACAACCTGTCAAAACTAATGTCACAAACATCCATTGTAGTAGCGGACCACCTCTTATTGTGATAGTGACCAGTGATGATAGAGAAATAACCTATTGGGATGTGATGAAGAAAGAAATGATACGACATATAAAAACATCTGCAAGGATTGAACCGAAATGCTCCCACTTGACACTTGAAGATGAATTCCACATTGCTTACAGCAACTTTGAAGAGGAGCATTTCATTTATGTCAACAAAGTCAAATATGAAGATCTTTCAGAACCCTTACAAGTTTCTAAAGTTATTCAGAGGATGAAAGTGTCGAGAATGGACCAGGAAATTTACATTCTCATTGGTGGTACTGAAATTAAAGTCTTAAATCTGGACAGCAGGCAATATGTTAAAACATTAATTCATGAGACTAGCATTGTTTCCTTCGATGTTGCATGGGATGAAGAGAAGCTTCTGATAGCTGATGCAAACAACACAATTATTCTATTTAATCATAAGTTTGATGTTCTAATTTCACATAAAGGTATCTTAGGTCAAATTAACTATGTTGGCATTCTTCAAGGTCAAATGTTAATTGCTACCCTAGACAATAAAGTCAAGATCTGGAACATGAAAGATTTCTTTGCAGCTATTTCAGTGGATGAAAGAATTCAATCTTCCACTTCCAGTCAAATCTTATCACATCAGGATGATGTCACATGTTTTGTCATGTCCAGTGATGGACAACTTCTTCTAACAGCAGGGACACATGAAATTTGTCGAGTTTGGTCTCTGCAAGACTGCTCATTTATACGTGAGTTCAGATTACACTTGAAGCCAACTAAAATGGTTAGCGTAGCAGAAAGCAAATTTGTTGCCTATGACTGTGAAATGAAAAGATTAATTTCTTTTAAGCAGGATGGAGTTCATATAAATTGTAATTACCCAGATAATGTCACCTGCTTCACTATTACCAAGGAAAATAACAGGCTTTTGTTTTTGACTAAAGGGAGTAAGCAAACATTGTTTATATATGATATCAAAAGTAACATTTACTTGAAAAAATTCCATGTCAACATTAATTTTAACTACCTAAGTGCAAAAATGTTTTTGTCTGTTTCGGAACGTTATGCAGTTTTCAAATGGGAAGTTACACCAGAAGACTTCAAGGCAATCTCAGCTATGTGGAATAAAGGGACCAAACTCCCAGAACAGAAACATCCTTTCAGGTTCTCCGCTGTTGATTTGAATCAAGGTTCAGGGGTCCCACTTCACGTTTATCACCAACTTACCAAAGTTCCACAGCTGGGCATCGCTGTAGAGCCATACAAAGGTAACTTAATGATGCTCTCTTCCAGACGTTGGGTTGTTTTCTGGGATATCCCAACAGGCAACTGCGATCAAATGATGTGCAAGTCTCCAAGAAAGACAAAAATGTACCGCCCAGATTGGCTTGGCCAAGACTGTGTCGGCAGCAATGACATCATTACCATGTCAACAGATAGGCAATATGTTGCTGTAGGCTCTCAAGATGGTTATGTGTTTGTGTATGATGGAGAGTCGGGCATGCCTGTGGGAATGAAGGCTCCAACAACCAGACATCCATCTCCAGTAAGTTGTCTTTTTTTTATGGATAAATGATAATTATGTCAAAATTACATTTCTTAGTGATATGTAGAAGAAAATCAAATATCTTTAATATATTTAAGAAACATATTTGATTTTCTTCTACATATCACTAAGAAATGTAATTTTGACATAATTATCATTTATTCATCAAAACTAGTGTAATGGTTTTTAAGATTTAGAAACTACAGTTAGTCTAGCTAATTTTTTTTTGTGAAAGAGAAGCAAAACACATTTCAAAGAATTTACATATTTATCGCATGCATTAAAATGTTTTTAGAAAAATTGTATGCTTTATTTTATGGTTTAAAATAAAAATTACAACAGTAGCCATAATTAAGAACAGCATTTTAAAAAGTTATGAACTGAAATCATTTTCTATAAAAGTATTTAATTTTATTTTAAGTTTAAAGATCATAATTGGATACAAAAACACTTCTCCAGAAATGTTTAACTTGAATTCACATCTTAGCTACTCTCCCAATGTACCAGTTTGCACATTAATGTTAAAATGCAGTTTGATGTTTTTCTTTTTGAGTCTAATGAAAATTTCTTAATCCGAAATTCCTTTAAAATATAATTTATTATAAACCTAATGGGTTTTTTTATTACTGTACTGTACTTTGAATGGGTCTTCATATGAAAGGTAAAATCCTGGTTAGTCCATGTCTTCTATCCAGTTTCATCTTGTATGACACTGGACCAGGGGACAATGGGGGCAGCTCCATTCAAAGTATTTTCCTTTACAAAGAAAGTATTTAGCAGATTTGATGTCTTACTTGCATACACAACTACTTGTCTTGTGATGGTTTTTTAGATATAGTCTTTTGTTTTTTTTTTAAATTGTTAAGCATTTGAGTATGTGGTAAGGTCTATAGAATGCCCTGTTAAAAAACAGAAGAGTACCCCTTTCACACATTGCAATCTATTGGACAGATGGTGTAAAGGTCATCTCTTTTATGGCCGAGGGTTAATGAAAGTGCCATGTGGCCAGCACAATGACCAACTACTTTCCCAAATTAATGTCAGGTACCCATTTGAGTTGGGCGGACTCGGGCGTCTTTAAAATTCAGCTCAGAATCACTGCATTTGCCAAGATTTGAACACCACCTCTCAGTTTGGAAGCCAAGCGCTTAACTACTCGGCCACCATGCCCCCCAGAATACCCTTTTACCTGCATATTTTCTTTCCTTCTGTCATTAAGTCATTTTAATATTTTGTTTCTCTGTTTTTTCCATCTTTTATCATTCACTTTTAGCTTCACTATTTATTTTGTTATTTATTTCATCTACTGATGACTTCTACTTTTTAATTTTTTGAATAATGCAAAAAGTGTTTCTGTATCTGCCAGGTGAATCAGGTTTGTTTCAACAGCTCTGCTTCCCTTCTGGCTTCCTCTTGTACTAGTGGCTACCTCAAAGTGTGGCTTCTAAAGACTGGGCGGTGCATTTTTTCTGTGTCCATTGGAATGGAGCTAAGACAGTTAGAGTTTAGTCACAATGGGAAGAAACTTATGGCTGTGACAACTGCTGAATTGAGTCATGTCCTGATGTTTGATATCACGAAAGCTTAAAGATACTTTTGGATATTTTATGTAGATCTTGTTAAAAAATAAAAATTAATGTAGTATTGGAAGAAAAATTAGATTTGTGGTGGACTGTGCTTCAAGGAAAAATGTTTATTACTTCCCCTAGGTAATTGTTTTGTTGTGTGTTTTTTTTGTTCTTTATAATTTATTTTTTCTTGTATGTATTTATGTTTATATAGTTATTTTTTAATAACCATTAATATTCATACCATATTGTTTTAGCAGCCCCTCTCCCCTGCTATTGTTAAAGAGATGATTGTCATGTTTAGAGCTTAAAAAGTGAAAGATATGATTTTAAAACTACCTCTATCTTACTTAGACTAACAGCAAATTTTTCTTTTACTTTAGTCTTTTGAAAGCCTATAATTTGTTGTTGTTTTTGTCAGTATAATGTATACCATTTTTAAAGATGATAAAATACACTTTGTGTTTTTCTGTACCTACATGTTATTGCCACAAGCAATTTCTAAACTTCTCTTTTAAAAATGAAGATTTGTTTCCCATTATTTAATCAAGTTGTTTTCAAAGTTTTGTTTGGTTAAAATAAATGTCTTTCTTTTAAACAATCTGATTAACTTTCTGTATTCCTAGACAGAATTGTTTTTTAGTATCATGATTGTAAATTATTTAATGTAAAGACAGTGAAAGGCTTTATCACTATTTCTTATTGCAACATTTTTACAAAACTTATATCCTCTCACTGTGTCTTGATGGAATCTCATACACGTTATTTCTCCCACTTATAGCCTCTCACTGTGTCTTGCTGGAATCTCATACACGTTATTTCTCCCACTTCCCATTCCCGGATGAAACTTTGCACAATTATTCATTGTCGATGACATCATATAAATCAACTTTAAAAAACTAACCAATCAGTTAATCAGTCGGTCCTAATTAATTAATTTTGTATTTTACAGAAAAGATAGCCTACTTAGCTTATATTGACTAATAGTGATATGCTAAATGTAATTTGCAGGACGCCTACTGGGCACAGGGCCCAATTTTGAGCAATCAATAAAATCTGCCTAAGGCTGACCTTGCTTATTCTAGATCAACTAAAAATTAATTACATGATTGGTTTTAAAAAAATTTAATGCAATGTCACTCAACATTAGTTTTTTTTTATATATTTTTTTAATTTTTTGTTTATATTTTACTTGTTAATATTTTACTTGTTAATATTTTACTTGTTAATATGTTTGCTTTGTTTATCTTGGGTAAACTTTTGTTCAACTTAGTTTAACTTTTGGTAAATTTTTGGTAAACTTTTGGTTAACTTTGAAATAGTAAATGCTTTAGAAATCCAAAAGGTGTTTTAATACCACTATCTATGAACTATTGTGGTACTGCATTTATAAATAAACCAGTAAGTAGTTTTCCTGTATGTGACATTGAAATGACATTAGTTTCTTTTAAAATTGTTTTTACACATACCTTTTATAATTCACTCAAATTATAGTTTGATATATAAAGAGGCTTTATTGTTGGATTTAAATCATGTAAACTGTGATACATTTAAAAGTATTTAATTTTAATTGTATTTTATTCCATATATTTTCCTTATCATTTATTTTTTTGTTAAACTACAGATTTTAAAAATGGCTTTAAAATCTACAATCAAAGTTGATTTGTTGATTTATTTGTATTTGAATGAAAGATAGTTTAACGGAAGATGAAAAGTACATGAAATAGTTATTTTTTGAAATTATTTCATTAATAAGAGTAGTGAGAATAACTACTTAGAATCCCATACTATTTAATAGTAGGTCTATAATCAGCAAGAGAGATAACTGTTATTAAGTTTTACTGTGAAATCACAGAATGAATCATTGGGCCAGACGCACTGAGTGACTGAGTGATAAAGTGCTTGGCTCCTAAACCAGAGGGTCCCAAGTTTGAATCCGGATGAGACTGGAACTTTTAATTTTGGAATTTGACATTTGTTAAGGAAAAGTAAAGGTGGTTGGTCATTGTGCTGGCCACATGACACCCTTGTTAACCATGGGCCACAGAAACAGATAACATCTGAATAATCTGCCCCATAGATCACAAGGTCTGAAAGGGGAACTATTACTTTAAAATAAGGCATCCTTAATATTGTTTTTATTTTTATTTGGTTCATGTTGACACTTTGCATACTGGGATAACAATGTACACGTATCTTCTTTTGGCTTTTGTGATAAAATTTAGAATACCACTTTTATTTCTTTTAGATTGTCATTTTAAAAACATTGCAATTTATTCTTATATGTGAAAGACAAAGAGATGATTATTCTTGTATTATATTTTTATGTATCCTTTACTTTACATTTATAAACATTATTCTTATGAAAGCTGTTTTCCATCCCATCATTCATTTCTAATATCACCCTAATAAATCAAGTCCATATTTCCCATGGCATGATCATGTTATCTCCCTTGCTGCCAGTACTTCTGCTGGAACCCAAAGTTTTTCAAAGATCTGCCTAAAGATAAACTGGTATGAATGAAACAAACCCAGATATTTCATACCCAGCAATCAGAAGCTAATGTCTGTGTGTCCCTGTAATGGGTTTTTACAATCAGTTTCTGTATTATTTACATAGTTATGGACAGTTTTATTATGTGCTAACAGATAGATTTACTGATAAATTTTGTGTGTGTGTGGATTTTTTTTTTCTAAAAGCATGAGATAAGAATTTATTTGGGCCAATAACAGCAGTACTCTCTATTTATAGTGCGTTTTTTTAAGTCATAAAGTTAAATGATTACATATAGTGACCTTTTTTTATTCTATTCTAAGAATATTGGTCTTTTAGCATTGTTTCTTTCAAAGTCTTACAAAGCTGATGGAATTATAATTAATGCATTGCTTTAATTTTTTAAAAAACCTCTATGACCACTTATGTTTTGTATTATTTTGTTAGTCTACACACTTGTCTTTCAAAGAACTTGGATCAAACATACACATTCTTGTTGTATCATACATCTAACACATTTTGTTATTTGTTACATCATTGATTTAAAGCATGTTATTATTTTTTATATCATTTTTGTAACACATAATATTATTTGTTAAATTATTGAGTTAACATGTTATTACATCTTTTTAGTTGTTGCATTTTCATTATCTCTTGTCTTAACATTCTGTTGTTTTTATACTTGCCATGTGGGTCTAATTGTGCCACTGGGTGTAATTTGTGTAGTAAAAAAAGAAATATAATAAACGTTAAATGCTTTGGCATACAGATAAAGGGCAGTAACAATAATATTCAAATGTATGACATTGACCAATTTTATGTCAAACAATTTAGCTCACACCAGCAGCAATGCACACCAGTTCACATACACAAGCACCCATATTACTCTTAAAAGTACTTCTATTACTCTTAAAAGTACTTCTTTTACTCTTAAAGTACTTCTGTTACTCTTTTTTTTGTATAATGTTGCACATTATTCTATTGTTGTTGTTGTTTGTGATGAAAATATAACTTTCATTTTAAACTTTGTTATTTAATCAACTGACCTATGTAACAATGTTGACCTATATATAGAAACACACATCCTGGAAACGCAACAATGAAAAGCAGCAAAGTTGAAGTGATACATAAAACATTGACCATAGCTTTCAATATAGCATAATCAGCAATAATGCCAATAACAAAAATAGTATTGAATGTTACATGTTTATGTTATTCTTGGGCTAATAACATTAATAACAACAGTTTGAAACTATCCTCCAGTAAGCAACATCTATCAGCAAGTAACATAATCCTCAGGAATTTATACAGATTTTTATAAAGTCTAAATATCACATCAATAAAATTGTTCTGTAAGAATATGTTTTCAATATTATTGGCCTCTGTTAATTTTATCTCATCCTTGGTGACCTGTTTTAAAATTAATAACTTCCTAAATAAGTAATGAAATTCCATTTTTTGCATTATACAAAATACAAAAATATATACTGTATATATAATATTTTTTATACATATTTCACAATTAATATATCATTAAATACTAAACAGTAATTATCACATATATTTACATTTGTATTAGGTGTGATTTGAAGTCTATACCTTCCACATAGCATTTATTTGTATGTGTCAATCTAATAATTTGAAGAAAAAAATAAATAACAATATCTATTGTAGGTCTATAAACAAAAATATGAATTATTGTGCAGTAGATATCTCATCATTTAAAAAAAAAATATTCCTATAACTTGTATTTTTTATTTTATATTTTGGTGTTTTGGATTCTATAAAAGTCCAAAAATTTTCAAGACTTCCATGTTTTGTTCTTGTTTGTTGTCATGTTGTTTTCTGTACAGTAGAAGTTATTTGTTCTATTAAATGTTAGTATTATTTATGATAAATTAGAAATTAAAATTAGATTTTCATAAATGACAAATCTGATAAAATATAAAATATGTCTGATGTTGGATTACTCTAACATTGATTCTTCAAGCAGTTTTCTGATGTTTGATTACTCCAACATTACGCTGATCGAAAATTTTGAATCTGTTTCGGTCATAGAGAATAGAACTCAAGGTGTTGTGCGTCTTGGGAAAGACTCGGCAACAGGCCATCTTGCAACACAACGTGTCATCCTTCAATCAAGATGTAGGCTGGGACCTGATCCAGCTTCCGGAAGAAATCTGTGTCTATGAATGTCACTGTAATTTATTTTTATTTTCATTTTTTTTCATGCACCCATACATCTATATATATTTTTTAGGCCAACACTTCCTTATGTAGGATTATATATATTATAAAGCTTGTTTTTCATCTATTTAAAAATTCAGTTTTTAGGACCTTCTTTTTATTTCAAGAAGCACTGTTCTCTTCCTCCGTGCACAGAAGATGGAACTCGATCATCGTCTGGGTACCTCGAGTTTCCCGCGCTCCATTGAACTAATAATCGTTAACTCTAATAGAATGTCTGCAGTCTGGTTGAACGACAAAATAACAGTGTTCACTCCACAGCCCCGGGGCTTCAAGGGAGGGGCGTCTTCGCTCAATGCAACACAGAGTTATCTGTCCTGTATAAGAAATGGCACTGAGACGCCAGAAAGAGAAAAAGAGTTGTATAGCCTCTTTTTGAGGTCCTCCATGTTTCTTGTTGTCATTGAACAAGTGGAAGGGGGCCCTCCAGCCATACACTCGTTTGAAACAGACGTACACAGGCCCCAATTCACACACACACACACTCGAATCAGAGCAGTTTTAGGAAGTCTGTGACTTTTTGAGTTCACTGATTTTCTTTCTTACCACCTCTCTCTTCTCTCTCTCTCTCTTCACTCTCTTTCTCTCTTCCTCTCTCTCTCTCTTCCACTTTCTTTAATATGTATCCTTTAAGCTTCCTGGTCATGTGCTATGCGCTTTGGACCATCGTCCCGGGTTCGAACCCTCCCCGACGCCATCTCTCGTCGTCCTGAAGGAAGTTTGGGCTAGGATGTATTCATTTTTTTTTTAATTTACATCCGCAACATATAGGGCCTAATGAAAAGCACTGTATGTGTATATGTTGTGCTTTTGTCTTGTGACGGTACCTCGTACCGGCACCTTTTTCAATCTGGGGAAAGAATATTAATTTTCTTATATTTTAACGTTTGTTTTTAATTTATTAGTAGTTAAAAGTTAGGCAATCCATCACTGAGTACCGGCACCTATTTTTTTTTTACATACATTTTTTTGTATATATATGAAATATATTCCTAGCATTATACCTGCAAATATATAGACTACAGATGCTACTTCAAAAGGAAGAAGATAATTAAGTCCTGCGCTCTTTATGTGTCAATCCAGTCATAGATGTTAATCAGTGACTTAAAAATTCTGCTAAGTCATTGGTTTTCCTGGCCGATTCAGGCAACCCACTCTGTTCTCTAATGGCAATAGGGAATAAGGAGCACTTGTATAAATTTGTCCTAGCATATGAAAAAAGAAATGTGCCTCTTTTTTTACCTTGCTGAACATTTTATGAGGTTTTGTATTTGTGACTTCCGGTTCAGTGTGTTATCTCTCCCCAATCAAACTTCATCTTTAAATTAGTACCGAACATTTTATGCTGTGTGTTTTTTCATTAGCTATCTATGATCCTATGTAAAACCATTTACCACTCATGTATTGGATGTGATACGCGCACATCAAGAGTACTATCAGCTAGGCCTACTTGTCAACTCAAATGTATGCTTAGCTCACTGAGTCTATATTAACAACTGTTACTTAAATATGTCATTTGTGACTTTCGCGTGTAAAGGTGTTATTATAAAATATAATCTAATTTCATGTTCGTTTGTCTAGCTGTGGGGCTAGGGCTTCATAGCCCTAGACCGCACTAGATGGAGAGAGACAGTGACCAAGAAAGCTATGGACAGCGAGAAAACATGGGCCTCAGCTCTTGAAGAAAAGCGTGCCATACGAAAAATGACCGGCTCCTCTACCACCAAAGCGAAAGCCACTTTGAGCTGCAATATATGTGAACGGGAGTGTCTATCCAGAATAGGGCTTTAGAGTCACATGATTAGAGTTTCTTACCAAACATCGGACCCACAATGTCGCCTTCGAGTTTGTTGTTTCCACTACATATAGACCTATATAATAAAAATGTAGAGGGATTCTATATCAGAAAAATATCATTAGTACCCGCATCATTAGTTAGAAGTTTGAACTTATTTTAAGAAAAGGGTGGGGATACAAAGAAGTACATAGAGATTAAACCAAAACATGTTAAAAATAAGCTGAATGTCATCTTACAATTAAAGTAAAAGTCAAGGTTTTTTATTATTATTGTAGATATGTGTCAGTTACATTATTTACATTTTTTCCCCTCACTTCTGCAAATGTAATTCATCTTCAGATAATTTACATAGATTTGGAATGAAAATACAAAACACAGTGAAAAATATTTCATTCATCCTTTTTCATAATAATTCAAATGTATAATTCTATATTATAATTAGAAACTTCGATTAAAAATATTTATAAGAAATCTTTTTTTCTATTATTTTTTTTCAAGTCACAGCATTTTTTGACTTCACGCCTGCTAAACAAAACTCCGGTTAAAGCACATCTTTTAATCCTACTATGGAAAAAAAACTACCATAGCAATATCAGATCAAAATCAAAAGTTGATTAATGGTTATTTGAGCGACTTCAAATATGGCGTAATCTTTCACCTGACTGGTAAATATATGCCAGCTCTTATTGCTGTCATCATTATCGTTTGCTGTAACCAAACTATCGCCTGCAAATAGAGAAGCTGTATTTAATGTGCATTTAATGTTACGCGACACCCACGATCTCAGCAGATTAAAATAATGTTAAATTCAGAATTAAGTCCTGACCGATTGTATTACGACCTCGATTCATTTCGATATTTACTTAAAACAAGTTGATTAAATTTTTTTGTCTTCCAAGCTAGCTCCTCCCTTTCTAGTTGCAAAACACGGATTTTCTATATTAAAAAAAGAAATATCAAATGCTACAAATCCGATGCTAAAAACAATGTTTCTAAACTTTTGTTTACAGATTTATTTTGCAATGTCTATAATTTTTAGCAACCTATAAGATAAATATTAAATTTAAAATTTAAAATTAAAAATTGACGGGTGTTCACAACAGAAATGGTTTTTCGATGTTATAGATTGATCCCAGTTATCAGCAAATCAATGTTATGATCATAGACATATATATATGTCTATGGTTATGATATTTTCAGGCAAACTTTTTGTTTATTATGGGCGTGTCTTATGAGAACAGAAACACTCTAAGTTAGCTCCCATTGAAAGTTCCATAAGCTGCTTCAAAAAGTTTACCCCTAGAAGTTCAAAGTTCAACATTTCGTAACCGACACAACTTGAAATAATCTCCATGGTTGATGTTGGCAGGGAGGCATGCAGTTACTAGATTTGTGTTTGTGTGTAAAAAGCTACTATTGATAGGCCTACTCATTTAGTTTTCAAGCGCCGTTCTTAGTAGTTGACACTAACATATGTCACCTTTTAGTGAGCGGAGAGATATATCATATACATATATAACATCGCTCAGTCACATGTACTAAAAACTCAAAAGATCTAGGTGTAATAATAAATAAATCTGTTTGATTTGTAAAAAATTCTTTCTAATGTTTGGCTTGATTTTAAAATAATTTCAATATTGGGATTCCATGATAACTTTTCATTTTAGAAGCGTGGTCGAGAGGCTAAGTGCGCTTAACTTGGCTTGGCTACCTAGAAGGGGGCTCGAGGTTCGACACCCGACTCGGGCAGAGTTGTGTTTACTGAGCGCCTAAAGGCAGCACGGAAAACCAACTCCTAGATACCACCTCCCCCCTCTGGTCCACAAATGAGATTAGACCAAAGCGCTCTGAGCATGCTCTAAGCTTAAAGTAGCGCTATATGAAAGCTATAAAAAAAAAGACTAAATGTGGCTCAACAAAAATGGCTGAGACGGATTTGGGAGTCTGTTACACAGATCGGGTCTCAAACAAAGGAATCATATGCCAAACTGGTAGTCGAACATTTAGTGAGGCTGTAACAGAGCGTCGCATAAGGTTTGCGGGACATGTTCGGCAACAAAATGAATTACGCATACCAAGAATTGCGATGCCAATACGAGGAAAGCGCAAACAGGCGCGGGAGGACCTCCGCCTAAGTAAGATGCATTAAAATTTAGTTCTCATTTTGGAAAACATTTTTTTAGAAAGGAGGGCTTTTACAAGTACAAATACATACGCACACATACACACCCCAACCCTACACACACACACACTACTTAGACGAGATATTGCCATGAAATCGATGTATTAAAAATGTTAGTGTGGAAATGGAACGAGTGTAATTAAAAAGCCAAATCAGTTTTTCTTTCATCACTAATGTGCATCTTCCTAGTGAGCTGCGTTCAAAACATGGATAGAAAATATAATTAATGTCATCAGCTAAAGACTAGTAATTAACTGTTAGCATTATGCCTAATCATTGCTTCTGTTTTACCTGTTAGGAAGTGAATTGGAAGGTTGAATCAGTTAATCTCTGTAAACAACTCAGCTTTTGGAGGCATTTTGTTAGAAACATTAAACGATCTACACACAGAAACTATAGGCCTACAAGTATGTGTCTATATATTAATTAATGTATCTATATTTCTGTGGTCTTCTATGTCTCAAGGAATCATATCCTCCCTGTGCCACTTCTTGTGTGACTAAAGAAGCCAATCCTTGATACACAGGTTTGGCTGTATTGATAAATTTATGAAAGAACGAAGGTATCAAATTTGTATGAATAAATGTATCGGTATTATATGAATAGATATGCATGTGGACAGTGGCGTAGCAACAATGTTGCAAAAGGGGTTCATTGCACCCGGTCCCTTTGCTAATAGGGGTCACACAGGCACCTTGGAAAGATAGTGGTTTATTGCTTTCAAGAGTATAGGTTAGTATACATTATTGTAAAAACTTGGACCCGATTTAAATGTCATGGCAATATTACTTTGTTTAGTTGGTACACGAGTACAAATATGTGTACGTAAATGCACGGGCGTATACAGGATTGTTCGTTTTCTAAACGGATGGAACTTAACATAATGTTGTGTGCCACGGGGAGCTTGCTACGCCCCAGTATGTATATGAAATAATGTATGTCGATAAAACTGCGTGGCTGTGTATACAGTCTCTTTAACCAAAAAAGGTGTATTTTTGTGTGTATGTACATTTAATAAAACACAGTCCTTGTCTACGTCTTTTTTTTTCTCAGACAGGGCCGGCCTAAAACATAGACAAACAGCCGCCTAGGGCCCTCAGTTGAAGGAACCTCGTAGAGGACTCAAAAAAAATATGAGAGAAAAAAATGAGAAACTCAAATCAGATCTCAAATCTAGTAGAGCGCCATGACTCCATCTTTAACTCTAATCTAACTCTGACTTTCTTACGAAAATTGAGAAATGTGAATTTGAGTTTTTTGTTGATTTAAATCAAGACTTAGGCAGGTTTTTTTATAAATTGCGTAATTTTATTTTCTCGCTGTTTCTCTTTGTATTTAATGTAGCCTACACTCTCTTTTCACAATTTATTCATTCGGTATAGACATATTTATTTATAACTTAAACACTGCCTTCAACTTCAAAATTAACTCGTGTTAAACAGTCGTGTTTAATTTCATGTTTAAATAAACACATTTTTTTTTTAGCCTCCATTTTATTTACTTTTAAATCATCGCCTGTACACCAAGAAAACAACGAACAATTCTTACTTTTTAACTGCTTATTAACATAAAAACTAATTGGCAAGAACACCACTATAACGCTAACAATCTACAGAGTGAACTCTGAGGTCAAACTCAAATAGTTTGTGTGGCCCATTTTTTATATTTCCTCCTAAACAAAAAATTGCTCATATTGAGCTTCAGCTGTCTTCTTAGTTTGGTGGGGGCACCATACATGTTCCGTCGACGCCAATCTCCATCCTTCATATTTGTCAACACCAAACTAAAATCAAAATTGTTATCCTAAATTATCTACATCTCTGTATTTTATGGCATTATGATTGCTTATAGATAAAATACAGACCTACTTATACAGATGTTTTATACAGTTCTAAATATAGAACGACTTTCAGCTGCAGCAATACTTTTATGTACTACTACTCTTTGAAGTTTTAACAAATAATAATTTAAAAAAAAAAAAAAAAGAAGTCTGATTGTGTATGTGTGGTACTATGGGGGAGAATATCGTCAAATATTTTGCATTAAAAATTGAAATGAAAAGTTAATGTATAGTGTGACTTCACAGAAATGTATAACATTTAGGTCGGCATTCCTTTTCAACGTTTTGTTTGGGATAAGGGAGGGGGTATTCATAAGACCTGCCAAAGTCAAACAAAGGAACCTGTTAGTTAAAATATTCTCAAAGTTTGCCTGAAATGTAGAGACAACCTAGGTGTAACAAATAGTAGCATACTAACTAAAGTAAAATGTAAGACATGTTAATTCCATGTATTTTCCTTTTAAAAAAAGTATAATAAAACTACAAACATATGTGAAAGATAACATAATCATAACATAAATCCTTAACAAACTGCAATGATTAATTATAGATAAAAACATATAATATCACAAGGAAGCTGATATTTTTTCCCCACTGAATATCAAAGCTAATCAAGGCATACATGGTATCTGTGTTGTTTTTTAATAGATGCCGGTATTCAGTGATTATTGCCTAACTTTTAACTACTAAAATTTAATAATGTCCGTTAAAATACAACAAAAAAAAGTTTTTTTGTTTTTTTCAAAAAGGTGCTGATACGCCGTACCGGTGCGTACTGACAAAAAAAAGCCCTGCATGGAACATGTATTTTCTTCAAACTACTGCTTATCTTCTTACTTCTAGTAATTTTTTTTTGTTCTGTAGCTGATGAAGGCCTCGTGGCCTACACGTCTGATAGAGTTATGATAAAGCAATTATACATAAAACACTGAACCATAATCTTCAAATCCAAAAACAAAATTAAATAAAATACGCAGAAAGACACAAAGATAAGGGATATTTCTCTTCCCATACGCTAGGACAAATTTTTATAAAAGCTCCTTCTTCCCTAGTGCTATTAGAGCATGGAATGAGTTGCCTGAGCTAGCCAGGAAAACCAGTGATTTGGCAGAATTTAAGTCACTGGTTAATATGCATGACTAAATACACAACGCGTAGGACGTAATCATCTTCTTTTTTGAAGTAACGTCTGTAAAGTAGAAGAAGAAGAAATTATATATATGCATGTTTATTATATTTCTATATGGATGTTTGAAGCAAGATGCCCATTTAATTTCACCCATTAAGCCGCCATTTTACATTTTTATGATTATAAGTTGTTGTTTTTTTTATTTTCATCTTTAGTAAAATTTTGGAAATATCTGCAATTCACCTACACCCTAACCCTAACCTTAACACTAGCCTCTTTGAACTCACCACACACTTGCCCAACTACTTCAATAAACCTTCCATGTCTTTGATCCCGGGAGCCTACCGACAAGTTCAAAAGAGAGAGGACTACCCCGGATAACACAGACACACTGCCGAGCAGACACACTCACGCTCAGACATAAATTCACGATTCAAATTAGAATATTTACTAATATACTCGTTGTTTGAACTTTGACACCGCACATTTATCTAAGACACATGCAGACACATCACATTTATCTAAGACACATGCAGACACATCGCAGGCTAATGCAAGACTTTGAGTCTAACTTTTATGGAGGACACTAACAGCTACAAACAAAATCAAGGAATATTGGAAAGCAATATGTATATAAGAGAGAGGGGGGGTTAGAGTGAAGGGTAATGCTACAGTGCCCAAACACTCTAAATGTTATATACAGCTATATGCTAAACTTCGTTGAATCTTACCATGGTTACAAAGTGCAGTATGTTTGTATTTGTCTCTTTGGCGCTATCGGTTAGCATGTTCAACTGTTAACCGAAAGATCGGTGGTTCAAGCCCACCCATGGACTAAATTGTTCTTCCCATGTCATGTTTGAGAGAAACCGTGTTATGAACACATTTTTCGTTTGATAACGCTATAACGTTTTGTTACTTGTAATGCACAAGGTTCCTCAATGAAAATAAAGATATACTATTTTTGACTCCATCACTTACAGTTCATTCACAATTCATTTTAAAAAAAGGCTAAACTATTTGTATAATACAGTCTATACTGTAAGTTCAAAGGCAAAGTGGCAAAGTAAGTATTATAGTTATATAGATTCAAAGACATTCCATATATATATATATATATAAGACACAAGATATATTTGTAAAAAAAATACCACACTATCATAAACATGCCATATGTATTAAAAGACACACAATATATATTCAAATACACCATAAGATTTCACAGGCACGTCATATATTTTCAAAGACCATACACACATTGAGACACACCATTAATAGTCAAGACATTTGATAAACATACATCTACAGACACACTGCATTACATTTGTAAACACATTTAAAATTTGTTAACGAACTTTTATGTCTCATCACAGTCTCACCAAAGTTTCATTATAACCCGTAGTGATAACACTCACAGACAAAGATATAACTTTCCTTTATTAAATTCACACCATTCGCTCAGCATACCAGCAGAACAAATCTAGCTTGTAGATTGTATCGTAAAACATCTCTATAATGTTTCGGTATCATTTTTTTTCCTTTTCTGTATACTTTCCCCTAATGCCAACCTTAAATCTCATAAAGCACCCTACCTTTCCTTCTTTCCTTTCCAAATCATCTCTTTCTTCCAGACATCAAAAAAATACGCCTACTTTCCGTCTTTATCTTATTTCTGCCAATTTTAACTACAGCCCAAGTCCCGGCCGTCATTAAAGCCGTGGTATCGTAATAGGCATAATTTCAAAAGCCTTTGAAGTTCCTACGTCCAATTAATTTACTCCTGCAGCCGTCCCAATGGGGAGACGCTCCTGCTACAGAGATGATAATTTCAACAACAAAAAAAGTAAATAAAAAATCTGGAGAAAGAAAAAGAAAACAAAACAAATCGTTGGATAAGGTTGTCATAGAAGTAAGGAACACACCCAGATATACGTTTACTCTCAGTGAAGACTAGATCCAACTGTCACTTTGACTTTGGCTACATCCAAAATTATAATAGCATAAATACAGTTGGGCTTGAGGCTTGGACTGGTAAGATGGAATATTCCTATATAGTTGAGTAAAAAAAAGTTTCAGGATAAGCCAAATTTATATTTATTCGTTTTAAAAGAGTGACAAGTTACGGAAAAAGATTTCTACTCAAAATGGAATTGTCCAGATGGTGTAGAAGAAAATTAAACCTATCAGATTTTTTTTTAACAATACACGCAAAGTCATCGCAGTTTTTTAAACAATGACAGATAGTTCATTTCGCCTTTTTACAGTGAGTGCGACACTTTACCTGAGAGTGGAGAATTGGGAGGAAGGTCTGAGGTGAACATCTTTTCTCCTCCGGAGGGGATCTGAAATTTTACTCAAATATGACTTAGATTTAATAATTAGGATTAGTCAACAAAAGCTCATCTCCCCACACATTGCGAAAAAAACAACAACAAATAAACACTATAAGTATTTGAAGATCTATACATGAAAGTAAATCTGTTGGCATATTTTTAATTTATCTTTGTAATTAATGTTCTTTTTTTCAGCCAGGAATATATATATGTCTGTGGAGGGGGGGGGGGGAGTGAAGTAATTTACAAAGTCAGGCACGTCCTTCTTCATTTTCCACCTTTGATTTCTAGAAACTTGAATCTTCTGCTAATGTTGACCTGAAGTGACCCGAAGTTAGATCCTACCTTCAAAAACACACAGGACTGTCCACAGAGCAATAAAGTGTTAGTGAAGGCTTTAATACATAGCAACTTACAGAATTCAAATTATTTTATATATACAGCGAATATCTTACATTTAAGTTACATTGATATTCTGCTGTTCGCAGTTATAAATTATAATGTTTCATTACAGATCTCTATTAATTGAATTCATGTGAAAACATAGTTTAAGTATTGATCATTATCAATATTTAAAAAAAAATGTAATTTAATTAATACAACAATATTAAAAGTAAATACAGATAGATCTATATAACTTTCTGATAATTGATGTACCTCAATGTTGAAGAACGGAAAACAACTTTATAAAAAGCATAATTTTTCTAGTAAATAATATCAAATCATGGGAAATCGTTTAAAAAAAATAGTATCACAGACACACATATACAGAATGTGTGTGATCTTGTAAATGATAACTCCTAGGTCCAAAGTGTACTTAAAGATCCAGACTTGAAGATCTCCTCAGAACGTATAAGTCTCAGAAAGGAAAATGTCAGTTAGTGAACAAGTTTGTTTTTAAATCACGGTAACATTCACCTATATACCCCCCTTCTCCCCCTAACCCTAACAGCAGTGAGAGAGTTACAAGCATGTAATAGCGCTAAACAAAAACAATTGGTAAAAATATTTCTAATCTCACAGATTTATTATTGTTTATTATTTATAGATCTATTACAAATTTAATCAGAAGACTGGTCCAAACTAATTGATACATTTACACTTTATATAAGCTTTTTTGTTTTTAAAAAGTATTTGTTTTTTTTCCTGCTAATTTTATATAATTTCAATATAACACAACATATAGCGCCTTGTTTCAAACTGACTCATTCTATAGTTTCCTTCAAGTCCTGTTCATCATCACTCTATTGTCGGATGGAAATAATAATTGAAACCTTCAAATTTCAGTGATTATTAATGGCATAATACTATTGGCTTTTTTTTTTCACCCCGTCAAAAAAATATTTTTTTTTTAAACCTGGCCTTTCCGACTTCATTCATTGACGAAATATGACATCATCATTATTGCAAGTGCCAGGCCTAGAGATTGCATAAATTGAGAACATAGAAACAGACGAGATAAAAAGTGAAAGCAGTTATCGCCCCGTTTGTGTGTCCAGAAGCTAAATTGTTTAAAACCAATCAAATTAAGGGCCACCTCGCTCGTTCCGTTGACTTGGTCCACGTTTGATGTCTTCCACCGTGTCTGCCTGGTCATCTCGCACGGCCAATTCCCATGTGTGGACATTTCGTTTCCTGTTTTCTAGAATTAGTCGAGACGTGCTAATTGCGATGTGCAGTTCGAAGTTGGACTTTTCCTATCACATCAGCAGATAGTGTGCGAGGGACCGTCTTTACATTTCATTACACAACACAGTAGACTAATTTTAATTACAATAATTAAACATAGAGTGGCTTCTTTGTTTTTCTAGAACATTCTTGGTAATAGTAAAGCGGGTCCGTCATAATCTTTCATCGCGATCATGTTTTACAAAGCTTTTATTAACTTAGTCCGTCTGTCCGTCTGTCTGTCTGTCTGTCTGTCTGGTACAAATGTTGCACACGTTTTTCTCCCACTTCCAATTCTCGGATCAAGTTTAAACTTTGCACAATGGACTCATTCACCAAATGTAAATAAACACATTTAGCCACGTCATAATACTGATAAAATAGTGAAGATACGGATCACGTGACGGCCTTACGTATTGCGTAATTTGTATAGAACATATAGAGAAAATGTTGTTTGTTTACGTTTGGTGAATGAGGCCCATTATTCATAGTCCATGATAATACATAAATCAATCAAAACCTAACCAATAAGCTAATATAGTATAGTGATTATAATTAATTTTGTTATACTTAGAAACGGGAATTAAACCTTACAGTATTGAAAGATATAGCAGTGATGGTGCTGTTCTTCCTCTTAGATAAGCCCTTTTTTAAGTGTTTATTATATGTTGCTTTTTATTATCATTAGAACTTTGCCTATTCTGTTTTAGAGACATCAGTGGAAATCTTTTGTGTCTAGTGGTAGGCACGTTTCGACCAAAGTCAAAGATATGGAGATAAGTTGAGCTGCAATAGCGAGGATTCGACTCACGAGCAAGAGAATTATTAGAGATGTTTAACCATGGAGCCCAATCCCTAACTAGCATGCATTTGGGTGTTTCCGGTTTACGGACCACGGAAGTAGTGATAAACGAATTATTGGAATAAACAATATAATAATTTTCTTGTTGTTTTTTTTTAACACTGTAGCATGTCTATTTTTAGTAGCACAAAGTAATTGATATTTTGGTTGGTAGTGTATCTGTCAATGAGGCAATAACCTGCCCCAATATTGTCTTGTGCAGTCTATTTGTCTGTTTGTCAAGTTGTGTCTAACAACACGTACAACTCACATACAACTGGCGCTATAATGACCAGCTAAAATATTTGTTTGCACCTAAAATCATTATCATTTAAGTTTCCGGCCTTAAACTTTGTGTGTGTTTCAATTTCTTCATTTAGTAAACACTTTCGTCAAAGTTGTAAGTCAAAAACCAAAAGAAAAACTTTGGATTCATTTCTTTTGACAACTTTTCATTGTCCTATTGAGCTGAAATAGTACACATAAACACGCGCTCCACGACAACATCTTTTAGTGAAATTTCAAAAAGATCACTTCATTGACGATTGAACTAGTATATTTTTTAAAACTTAAATAGATAGCATATAAAAAAAATTGCAGCCATTTTATTTGCGACTCATCTAAATGTCAGTCTTCAAGATTAATATTGTTTTCTTCTCTAGCCAAATTTAAATTTATTTCTTTTGTTACTCTCAAAATAAGAACGGACCAACTTATGAGTTTTTTTTTCTAGTGTGACTAATGAACTAGTAATAAGTAATTGTTCTTCTAACCACAAATACCTATCATTGGAATACTGTAAAGTCTAGTAGCTCTAGACATTCGCATAACTAGTTCGGATAAGGGGGTGAAGAGAGGTATTGATGTTCCATTTTTTAATAGTTATTAAAAGAAAAATATGTACAGGAAGCTGAAAATTGGAACCAGTGAAATCTGCCCATGTGGAGTGTCACCAGCGAATGCTGACCACGTCCTTCAAAACCGATCTCTTCATGAAGAGGTCTGAACAAGACACTGGCCCACAATAGAAAGAAAACTATATTAGAGCTCCCTGATTCGGAAACCACGGCGCAGTTCATCTCATGTATTGGTCTAGTCAACGAAACGCTCCAACAGTT
>JADKLZ010003886.1:15152132-15172212 GCA_021533235.1 Biomphalaria straminea
TGAACATTACTGTGTGGACGTAGACATTACTGTGTGGACGTGAACATTACTGTGTGGACGTGAACGTTACTGTGTGGACGTGAATATTACTGTGTGGACGTAGACATTACTGTGTGGACGTGAACATTACTTTGTGATCGTGAACATTACTGTGTGGACGTAGACATTACTGTGTGGACGCAGACATTACTGTGTGGATGGGCGTAGACATTACTGTGTGGACGTGGACATTACTGTGTGGGCGTAGACATTACTGTGTGGACGTAGATATTACTGTGTGGACTTGAACATTACTGTGTGGACGTAGACATTACTGTGTGGACGTGAACATTACTGTGTGGACGTAGACATCATTGTGTGGATGTGGACGTCATTGTGTGGATGTGGACACCATTGTACAGACATCATTGTGTGGACATCACTGCTGAAACTACTTTTTTAATCTTGAGACATGTTATGATGAAAATGTGAATAATTATGAATCCGAGAAGTGTATCCTTTTATATATTAATATAAAATTGATATGTCATATTCTATTACTGTATTTTCTGAGCAAAAACGCTTATTGTTTTTATAACTATTTGTATTCAGATGTATTACATAGCACTTATGTTTGATGTAAATCAAAATTAAATTTTAGTCATTGTTTTATTTATAGGAATTAAACCTTAAATCAATGTTATTTAAAAGCAAATAAATATTCTTTTAAAGTTGTTTTCTTTCAATTTATATACCTTATGGATCTGAGCGTGGTCTATCATTTCCCATTCTATTTCATTTTCTACTGAGTTTCAGACAATCAATTTTTTTCTATTAACAATTCAGCTAATGATTCTGTGCAGGCTTCTACGTAAGGAGATACTCTAACAGCTCGTTTACTTTTTTAAAAATTTTAACTATTTACCAAAATGCACAAAAAAAGTTTTTGAGTTGTCTGCGATCATTCTCAATGAAGCCGTGATTAAAAAAAAATTGTCAGACAAATTTAATTTTAAAATAATTATATTGGCCAATTCTGAAAATATCTTTTTCAATAGCATAGAAATCTTAAAATCTCCTTTCAAATTCACCCAAAAAATCTCCTTTCAAATTCACCATAAAAATCTCCTTTGAAATTCACCTTAAAAATTATATATATATATATATATATATATATATATATATATATATATATATAGAGAGAGAGAGAGAGAGAGAGAGAGAGAGAGAGAGAGAGATCATCTATTGCTTATGAACGATATGGTTTCATTAAAAATAAGAAATTATATATATATATATATATTACTTCTATGTATCAACAAAATCACAAATTTAGATTTAGACTCATCATTCGATAATGACTTTTTTTTTGTATTTATTTTCATTAAAGCATTTAGAGCGCTGAATCACAATTAGTGAAATGAAAATACCTGAAAGGATGATGTTTATAGTAACCTTATATTTCGGATTTGTGGTTATGAAATGGTAAGTTTTGATTGCATAGCGTTTTTATTAATACAGTAAATTGTGTATGGAAGAATGTGTTTCAGTGTTTGGTTATTTCAATAAAAAGCTATTAACTCTTAAAATAATAATTACACTAACTTACCTGAATGTTTGTTAATCCTTTTAATAAATTCTCTTCCCTAGTGTTTTCTTCTTTCTTTTTTTCCAATTTAAACCTAGGAACGTGATAGAAACCAATTATTTTTTTTCTCATTACATAATTTGAGAAAATCTTTTTTTTTTAAGTTTCTACATAAATACAAAACTTTAAAAAAAAGATTAACCACTTCCCCTATTTCTTTCTTTTTTTTTTTTTTTACTGTAATAACCTATACAATTCCTTTCGTCTGTTAAAAATGAAAATTGTAAATTAAATTAAAAAAAGGTTGTGTTTTGTTTTGTTGCATCAAGTCTTAAAGCTTTCAAGTTTTGTGAACACCTTTGAGACCGTCTCAGCGTGTCGATTTAACTGAGGGCAAAACAGCAACAATTAAACAACAAGTTCACCAGCTGTCTATACAAGAAAGGAACTCCTTTTTTTTTTTTTTTCAACCTCTTCCTTCGTGGGCGTCTTGCGCAATCCTACATTTTTTTTTTTCAGTCAGAAACACGGCAGTGCCCACCCAGGATTCATTACTGTCTCCGCCTTCTGAGAAAAAAAAAAGTCATCGCCTGTGTCGAATCTAGGCTCCGACTCTGAAACCGTCAACAGGATCAAGTGAGTGCCGCCTTCTAGAATACATTTGGTGCCGCCTCAACTTGGAGCCGAACCATCAAGGCTAGACTGTAACTGGCTAACTCTAACCAGGAAGTGCTTGGAGGCATGAAGACGCGCATCAAAGAAAGTTTTTTTTATATAGACCTCTTTTTTTTTCACCTTTTTCACTCTCTTTTATTTGTTCATTCTTTCATTTTTTTTTCTTCCAACCTCGCTTTGGTAACGGTATACTCAGTAGCGGCCAAGATCAAAGGATCTCTCTTCAACCTTCAAACACCGAGCC
Source organism: Biomphalaria straminea (assembly GCA_021533235.1). NCBI lineage: Eukaryota > Metazoa > Mollusca > Gastropoda > Planorbidae > Biomphalaria > Biomphalaria straminea. Next base: position 15,154,619 of record JADKLZ010003886.1, read on the forward strand.
TTGCTCAGAGATAGCTGTTTTTTTAGATGTAAGATGTAGGGTCGGAGGGGATGGGACTCGGTAGCTGACATTAATATTCGCTAAAATGTTGATTACGAAAATATAGATCAACGTTAGCGTTGTTGCCTGGTGCGGGTGTGTCCCCCCCCCCCTCCACCAAATATGTATGTTTGAAAAAAAAAAAGGGTCAGGGAGTTGCTTGTTGATTGGTCAAAGAAGTTTGCGATAAGAAATAGATTTTGAGAAACTATATTAATCAACAAATGTTTTTAATGAAATCCTTGGCGATGCGTGTCTAGCCTGCAGGTCTTCATATTGTTTGACAATCTCTACTACTACTACTAGCCTGCAGGTCTTCATATTGTTTGACAAAATCTACTACTACTACTAACTCTACTACAAGGGTAGAGTAAATGTCTAGTAGCGCTTTCGAAGTTCCATTGTTATCAATATTGCCAATGTTAAAATGTTATCGCAGTTGTAAAGTTATCAAAGTTATAATGTTGTGAACGTTGTAGGTAATGCTGTCAGCAGAGGCGGCCTTACCAGTGCGAGGGACACTGGGCGAGTGTCATTCGCGGGCCCGGTTGCCATAAGCGTTGACTAAATTTACCGTTCCACATCGTGTTAACAGGCTCGTTCGCCTCTAATGCTGTAGGCCTTATTATTACTATAGAACAGGGGTGGGCAACCTTTTTCAACCGAGGGCCGCATTAATGAAATTTGGGAACTAGGCGGGCCGCATATATATTAATATAATTAATATATATATATATATTTATATATGCTTCGTTTGAAAAGATTTAAGATGCACATACATTTCATGTGCAAGCAACAAATTACAATGCTTCCTATCATAAACATGAAGTCTGTCTTCAACTCTTCATTATAAATATTAGGAAGGGGTCACAGTCAATGTCCACCAAGGAACCTAACAATTTTTCCTCGATATCCAATATTGATCTAATGATTGGCCAGCGAATGCTACTGTGTTACCGAACATCAGAATAATGTTTTAATACCAAAGCTTCACATACTTTTCGGAACTGCCAGTCGTGATCGGCCTTGGATAATTGGAGGCCATGAGCGAAGTGAATTTGGTGGCTCCGAATAATATAAGAATATACAAAATAAAGGAAAAAAAAGTAAAATTATGCAATTTATTAAGGACTTAGTGTACTTGGAACAATAAAATTGAGTAGAAGTTTCGCTATTCCTTTTCTGTTAGATGAAACTGTAGTTCCTGTGCGAGCCATTGAACAATTTTGGACCTTAGCAGCAACATACTTTGACTATGCATAGTATGTCTCCCTAAGCTTAATGTTAATATGTATGCATATTGTCCCCTCTTTCTGTGAATTTAATGTAACTTTGTGTAAACTTTCTAGTTACTAGTTTATGGTTGGAATATTTTCTTTATTTTATTAAAAAAGGTTGTTTTTCTCAGTCAAAGCTCCATCAGTTGTTACCCTTGCCATCTTGTACAAACCAACCCAACTCTTTCAAAATAGTTCTCCATAGCATTAAAAAAATACTGGCAAGGGCTTATGTCTTTTACTGAATTTATATAGTATTGCTATTAAATATAATCTACGTTTTTGTTTTTGAACTCTTTAGAAAGACGTTTAGAGACAATGTTTTTTTTTAGCCTCTTTATCACAAGTGATAATCAAAATTTTCAATAATTTCTATAGAGATTTTCAATGATTTATATAGGTTTTCGCGGGCCGCATAAAACACTTCGGCGGGCCGCATGTGGCCCGCGTTCCGTAATTTGCCAACCCCTGACCTGCTATAGAACATACTACCGGTACCTTACGTAATTACTAGCTATGCCTTATTTCAAAACTAAAAATGTTAAGAGCTTTCATGGTAATGGGGATCATGTAGACGCCAGGAAAGGCTTCCTAAAAGTTCTCGTCAATGAGAACTGGTCTGGTTTCTAAAGCTGACGGTGACAAGGGAATCTCTTATCGCCCCCCCCCCCTCTACCAGCCCCAGTCTCGGGGTCCATAAGACCGCCTCTGGTTGTCAAACTTGTAATCTTGTCAATGTTGTAATGTTGTCAAAATATTAACGTTTTTTCAAAGGTATCTGTTATGGATATAGTCTCCATTCCATTATCTCAATCTATTTCTTGTGTTTCAAAGCGTTAAAATGCGCTCTTTAAAAAAAATGTTCTTTAAAATAATATTAGTACGATTAACATGCAAAACTAAAATATAGATCTATTATATTTTTTTTTTATTTTAAAATACAAATGAACCAAAAATGTACAAAATGGACTGTAATAGCCCCATGCCTGACTATCCATTTTCAGATCAGAAAACTTTAAAAAACAATGATAGTAATCACAGATATTTTATAGCGAAGGAGGAGATATCGCCAGCAGACATTTTTAAAAGTTCGAAACGAGCGCGAAGATCGGCAAACCGGAAGCCTTTCCAACTTTACTCTTCAATATCGCTAACTGATTAAAGCATGTGATTGGTCAATTTACTTCAATGAGAGATTGTGACTCCCGAAGTTCATGAGAGATTGCTGAAGAGAGTAAATTGTAGAGAGGTCACTGTGCTAGGATTGGATCAGGCAAGTGGAAAGAACTCAAAATAAGGCATACACAAAGTCTTAGATGAAAAACAAAATGTTTTTAGCAGCCCCCAATAGGGGAATAGACGCTATTCGTTTTGTGTGGCCTGTCTGTCCGTCCGTCCCGTTGAATCTCGTAACTAGATAAGATATCGAAAATCTGATATTTTAGAGCATACACAATTCTGATGCAACGGCTATTTTTTTTTCTTTCCTGAAAGCGAATTTTTTAAAATCAACTATGCGAGCATTGTTTTCATAAAAATACACCTTTTTTTTACAGCTATTTACTATTAATAGTAACAAACACTGAAGGCTATATATTAATATTAACAATATTTTCAACACATTTATGCAAACGGTCTTAAATATTTTGTCAATAAAACCTTTTGATTACAAATATATTTGTTAAGTTAAATACGTTATTTCATACTAATTACTGCTTTGGAAAAAAATAATTGGTTACTTTTTTAAAGAGAAAAAAATCTATTTAGTATGCATATAAGTAAAACATAATGAGAAACAAAAATTATTAAGTAGTTTTTCATATGATCGTGTGAACTGTACAATTGTACATATCCAAATAATACCGAATTTTATAAATTTTCTTCAGGCTTTGAATAAGAGATTAACCTTTACAAAAAAAAAAAGATCATTTAGATAATCAATATATGACATCAGTTAGGCCATGTTCAGATCTAACTTCTCATTCACTATCACCTATCCCTTTTTCTGCTGGACCGTTGGGCACCACACAAGATATGTCAACCTTCTTTTTCCATTTTTCTCTGACATTTACCTTTGATAGAACTTGATTCTGATATTCTTTCTGAAAATATTGAAACCTGCTTTTTTACCTGCCTGGGTAGGCCACTTCGGGGGCCGATTTTGAGTTTGTGTTTACACACAAACTGTCTTTGTAACTTTGTTAATTCTGTCTTTGTCCTTATATTTTTTTCTTTTAAATCACAAAAAGTTAGACACTGGCATTATCATGAACGACTCGGAAGGTCTCGTTGTCAAAAGAAAACTGGTAGCCTATGTTGAGTCCGAGATTTATTTCTATCAATACCTTGATGTTTAATGGTTCCAATAAATGTGTTCGATCAGCTTTAAGTTCGTACAGGATAGTCGTTGAAGACCACTTTCGTTATCCAGGATGGCTGAAAACTTGGAACTGCATTGCTCAATATGTCGCTGGTAAGACTAAGAGAGACTTCAATGTTCAACAAAGGACTGGCACTGATTTAGAAGCTCAAAAAAAACATGAGAAGTTTTAGGCCTAAATTTAAAATAGTTTGCTATTGAATTATTCCGTAGAGTCCACCGTATTAATCTGTAACTGATAGCGTATCTAAAACTTTTTCGCTAAATTATGTGTCCAAACCATGGGAAGATATTCGTTGATATAATAACACAGAAATAGTTTCATGACAAAGACAAATTCAACAACAACAAAAATACTTTCTGTCTATCCACTACTTTAGGGATTTCTTTCCAGATTTTTTTAAAGTTAAGCGAAAATACGTTTTTGTGACCCGAGAGAATAGACACATTAAAACAAATATAAAGAAAATACGTTTTTGTGACCCGAGAGAATGGACACATTAAAACAAATATAAAGAAAACTTTAAAAAAAAAACTAGATAAGGGAAAGAGCTGCATATTTCCAACCATGTATCTCAATATTGTAAGATTTATTTCCTTTTTTTCTATATCAAACAAAATTAATTACCAATAATTAATTAAAACAGATGACCTTTACATCAACTGCTCTATAGACCACTAAGTCTGAAAGGGAAACTTTACTTTAATTTTTACTTACTTAATTAATTAATTGGTAATTTTTGTGTTTTCAGGTTTTGTTAGGGACAATGACTAATTGTGTAAAATTTCAACTTGATCCGAGAATAGTAAGAGGGAGAAATAACGTGTACAAAATTTGTACCAGGTAGACGTGAGGTGTTTTAACCTTCGTTTAAAAATAGATAATTAAACATTACGCCCTAAAAATAAAGAACAGAAGAGTTCGCTTAAAAGAGAGATATTGCGAAGTGTGGACACTAGATGAGGATCTCTAGAGACTTTTCGCCATTTAATTATATCTATGCATACTTATTTCATTTCTTTCTTGTGTGTGTGTTAAGTTCACTAAACAGCTGCATCTACTGCTTGGTGTTTCTAATTGAAATTCGATCTACTTCAGTCAAAGTTTCCCGTTCAGCCAATAAAACTGTGTGTCATGGTTTCTTGGCTGCCTCCAGCTTTACACAATATAGTCATGGCTTTGAAGGGGGTGGGGGGGTTGTTTCATCTGTCACCACCGTGTACTGATGTCTAATTACAGCTTCCTGTTCCATGTCGTGTGTACAACTAAATACAATTATCCTTATTAATTAGGCAAGAGCTGGATCCCTGTTGATTCAATGGGCAGTTGTGTTAAGTAACATTTATATATAAATGTGCAAAACGTCACAATAACTAGACAAATCGGACAGAAACTACCAGCACAGCGCTGTGGAGCACTCTAGAGCAGGACAAAACACAAAGAAAGTCTTTGGTCATCCACTGAACCCAAACTCTTTCCCGCACGTCTTGACCAAATCTTGCTTCTGGTAATGGATGGGCTCTAAGGCGAGAGAGTGAGATCGACGTGTTGCGCGAATCGTCCTCGATAAATCAGAATTTTCAGAGTAAATGTCTTAAACATCCCCCATATATATATATATATATATATATATATATATAGTCGTGATATGCTGCCATTACTGTGTAAAGGCTGTATTGAACTAATTGAGAGAGTATTTCTGGAGTAATTTGTTTGTTTTCAATTTAATTATAGTTCTTTCCCCTCTCTGCTATGTGCATTTATTTACTTGTAGTGGAGGGGAGAAAAAGAATGTGTGTGGGGGGAGGGGGGTATTTCATCTTTGCTCATTAAACGCTTCCGTTATTTACCCAGGGAACCAAGTTATCTAATACCTCAGCCGTGGACAATTCTTCTTCTTGTTTGCTTGGGTTGTCTTTCTTTGTTCCTCGGTGCGTCGCCAGGCGACGGACGATTCGCGGTGTAATCCCTTTTGTTTTCCTGGGAGTTTCCTGCGTTGACTCTTTTTGGACTGAGACGGTTTTCTTTAAAAAAAAAAAAAAGTATGGTTTGGGACAAAAGAATGTGAGTTGGTAAAGATAGATGGCGAGGCGAGCGTTGGACACTGTGACGTAGCAAATGTTTTGTTCTCCACGTCATCAAAGTTTATTGTTGTTGTTTATTCTGCAAAGTACTGAGTCATGCATTGATATAATTACATCAGAATGAAATAATGACATGTTTTTTTCTCCGAGATGTCGCTGCCTGCGCACGCCGTGCTTTTTTTTTAGCTTTAACATTACATTTAACATTACAGACAAAAATACAAAGGTTAATGATGGTTTTCGGTTTGTTGCGAATTTCCAGTTAGATTTTAAATCTATCCAACGTTTCTTCTCAGAACATTTAAGAAGTAGGAAGATCCTACGTGTGGAATTTCAATGCAGTCTTCGGCCCTTGAGGATTTGTTATAGATCAATCAGTAGAGTTGCATTTCCCTTGTGAGAACATATACTGGCATTGCTCAGTGACTATACCCGTTGATTTGTTCCACGATTTTTTTTAAAACTAAAAACTTGCTTGAAAATTCTATGATGCCAAACAAAGCTATTAACAACACAATTTTTAACAATCTATAATAAACCAATCTCTCCGATTTCCTGCCACAATGTGTAGTTAAAAAGATGAAATTAAATCATAGTTTGTAACACTCGTGCACACACACACTCGCTTGGCCCTTGAATTCTAGTTTCCCTGATACTCGTGCTTCGCTGCGTTATACACGTAGCATTGACATTGTAGGCCAGAAAACTTTACTTATCCCTATCTCCACAGCTAAACAACTTGTAACTCTTTCTCTCCGTATTTATGTTCCGCGTTTTGACGGAATTTTTCATTTTACATCAATAACGTTTTAATTTGTTATCAGAAAACAGTTTTATTTCGTATAGATTATAGAATTAAGGGGGGATGCAGTCTTTTTTTATATAAAGAAGGTAACGTTTATAAAATCAAACATTAATTTAATTTAATGAGTTTAAATCAATGATGCTATCGTCAATTAGGAAAGAAAGAGTTAAGATAAATAGACGCCAACATCTATTTCATAATTTATTTTCACACAAGACTTTCTCAGTTTCTGAAGAAAAAGAAAGCACTAAAGATGTTCAAACTGTAAGGATTGTGGTCATACCATTTGGCGGCTAATCGAGGTTTTATTTTCTAGTCGTATTATTAATGGTAAGTACATTCATATCACGATTATTTGCTTTAATGGTAACACCAATAGTAACAACATAATAGTGCAGGGCGTAGCTAGGAATTTTCCATCGTTTGTGGGCCCGAAGGGCTTGACCTCTTTGGGGACCCTTCATTTTGCGTAATATTTAATATTTAATGTAAGAAAAAACTCAATTTGGGCCCCCCTTAAGTGGGTCCTGAGGCAATTTTTAAATTCTTCCCCCCTCCTCCCCCATTCTATCTACGCCACTGTAATTGTGCTTCCGTTTCAGTGTGCAGTATTATTTGTTTCGTTAGAAAACTTCGAATTTTTACCAGGTCTTACCATCTGTGTAATTTAAAGCTGGGAAACTGTGAAATTAAAAAAAAAAGAGAAACTGCTACATTACTTTAATTGAACTTTGCACTCTGCTTACTTTTTATCTCTCCTACAGCCGGCCATAACATTTTACTGCAATCAATAAGCATGCTTGATTGAACGAAGCTTTCAAATAATTTATCTTTGTCAATTTCTGACTTTGAAACAAAAAAAAAAAATCAAGGCTCACTTAGACCTGATGAGGATGGCTGGCGCGTGTTTTCTTCATGTGGGCCTAACTGTAACCAAGTTACAACGATTCTCAGTCTGACACGTGATTGTTGCTCACTGGTTGGTTTGGAAGTTTGTAGGGTCCAAACTGACGGTATAACCGAGACCATTCGTTATAAAGGGCCTCAAGACTGACCTAAACGTCACAACATGTGGGCAGTTTAGACCAATATCTCGTTCACATGTTGTACAGACGTGTGACGTGGCGACGAGCTATTGGTCTAAACTGCCCACCAGCTTTGACGTTCAGGTCAATGTCCAGGCCTTAGATAGCTATTGGCCCCGGCGAAACGGAGCCGATGGAGGCGTAAAAATTTTTTATATAAAACTTGAAATGAACTTGAACTTTATTGAATAAAACTGAATGTAAATTAGATTAACCCAAAACACACACAAGTGCTAGTGGCGTAGCTAGGGTTGAGGCCCCAAAATGAGTGTTCGAAATTATTATTATTTTTACATTAGATATTTAATATTTCGCCAAAATCTCATGTCATGATGTTCAATATAAAAATGCAGTGGCCCCCAAATAGGTCAAGCCCCTTCCCCCTACAGCCCCCAAAGGATGGCTAATTCCTAGCTACGTACTGACAAATACACACACACACACATGCAAATTTAACTTGAAAGTCAATGTAGAAAGAAGACTGAAATGCAAAGAAAAACAAAGTAGTACTCACTACAACAACACGTCTCTAATGTCGCTAACGTCTCACGTCTCTAACGTCTCTAACGTCTGACGTCTCGAGTAAGTTCTCTCCTTCGACTTTTTTTTTCCCTTTAATCAAACCAGACCCCCCCCCCTCTCGTGGTTTCATCAAACACTCTTCAGCCAAACAAGCAAAATAAAACTAAAAAAAAAAAAGCTTATCTAAGGGCAAGAAAACAGCACTTGAAATTATATCTCTAAAAGATGTAGTGTTTATTTCCCTTATTTGATGACAATCAGAATAATTCATTACCAATAATTAATTGAATGATTGGTTGTTAATGTTTGATTTGATCGATCTTCATTTCGGTACATTAAATAATTGTTGGAAGTTTCAACTTGATTCGAGAATGTGGGAGAAAAAATAGTGAACATTTCTATAAGGAGACCAAACACTACATATTTAGCCATGTCTGTGAATATGTTGTCCATATCGAACAAAATAAACAAACTTTCGGCAGTTGATTTTTTTTTCATTGATCCATGTCTTGTCTATACCAGGGGTCGGCAACCTTTTGAGTCGGAAGAGCCAAAAATTACATTTTACAAAATTTCAACGTTTCTAAGGAGCCACAAGATTTTTTTCTTTCGAGCATTTCTTTAAACTGATAATGGTATCGTGCTTTCAACAAGATGCTGTTAAAAATCTTGATTAACTAATTCATTACCTCAACTATTTCGTCCGGAAATGTTGGGCACAAAGCGCTTCTTGGTATAACGTTAATTTCATGGTTTAATTTTGCGCCAAAGAATGGTAGTTTCTCCGTTATTTTTTTTTTCTCTCCTACTTCTGGCTCCATTAATTGCTATTGAAAGATTTTTTTATATCGGTTTTATTTTCTTTGATGTATTTTCAAACGACATTAGAAATGACAAAAAGTGGCCAACTTGTGCTGTTTCTTTTATGTCGCAAGACTCATCTATATCAAATGATAAAACAGAAGAAATTTTTATATCTTCCACCTGCAATTATGTTACATTTCAAGAAATGGAGAGTTGTGCGCTAAAAAGCGGGTAGGCCTACAAGTGGTTGAGAGAGAATCGAATCAGAATAATTTTTAAAATGTTTTTTTTTTAAATAAAATAGATAATACTTGATTAGGAAACTAAAGAGCCGCAGTTCAACATCCAAAGAGCCGCATGTGGTTCGCGAGCCGCAGGTTGCCGACCCATGGTCTATACACTCTATACCAATGAATATTTGTGCATAGTATCAACTAGATTTGAGAATCTGTGTAAGAAAAATAACTTGTAAGGCCTATTTACTAGACGGACAGAGTATGTTGAAATTAAGGCCTACAGTCCTCGTGGTAACATTGTTAAAAACAATTATTACTATTTAATTTTTTTTATTTTTAAAATCAATTATATAATTTATATAGGTTACTCTAGATTCTTTGTGAGTGAAAAGAAATTAAATCATTATTGTCTATGTTTAAACAATTAATGCTTAAATTTTGGTTTTTAATTTGTGATTATTGATGCATCTCTTCCTCTGTGTCTTCTACCTTTCTTCCGTCGAGACTAACATTAAATGATATATTAATGGAATTTAAGTACCTGAAAAATAAGCCTGAAACAGGACAAGATCGCAGGGCTCCTATCACTTAATCTTACATCTCCGGCAGACACCCAATTGGACAAGGAAAGGTTTGGGCACTATAGAACCTTCATGTCTGATAAAGTACGTTCTTTCAAAAGAAAGGGAGATAATTACGTTCTGTGCTTATTCGTGTGTTAATCTAGTTGTACATATTAATTAGAGACATATACTCTTCAAAGTCATTGATTAGCCCGCTGATTCAGGCAACCCGTACCATGCTTTAAAGCACACTATGAAAGAAGGAGCACTTATATTCATTAGTCCTAGCATATGTAATAAGAAATGTGCTTAGCAGTTTTGGGGTGCTAGTGGTAAACGGTGATGGGTTCGTTACATTTGATTACATTTTTTTTCGCTTTCTGTGCTTCTTCTTCTTCTTTTTTCCTGGTACTGTTCCCCAAAGGAAGGTCTTTAAGAGGCTTGAGGACTTGTGATATAGCCATAGAGTTTTGGCTCGTTGTTCGTGTACTGAATATCTGTTTCTTCTTGTTGTTTTAATCTTGAGTTACTTACCACTCTCATGCACTGTAAGAGTTGAGATAGATTTAAAGTCATCAAAATTGATTGTTATTCTACTACGTCCTCCGAGACAGTTTATGTACAAGACCTTCTTGAGATACTTGAATTTTAAACTAGGGCATTGAATGAAGATGTATTTGAAAAGAATCATTCATTCATGTTGAATTTGTATTCAACAAATGGCTGCTCACAATTTTTAGGCCTACTCTTTTTTTTTAATCATCATTTAGAAGTTTTACGTTAACAGTGAACAATAAAATGTCTGGAGTTGTTTGATTTAATTATTGGCTGAGCGCGCCGTTATTAATTTAAGCAGCAAAGTGGTACGGGAGGGTGGAGGACGGGTAATACACTGTCTACATTTAATTAAAGTTGTTGTTTTTTAATCAACTTTTATTGAGAATGGTTGTCTTTTAAAAAGAGTCATAGGAAAAGAGAACGGTATAAAGCTCCTCTAACATATGTTGATAATGTGGATATCCATAAATTGAAATCCTAGCTGAATGGTAAGCAAATGACAGGATGAACAAATATGAACTTTTTTTTTTTTACATTGACATGTAAGGTACTGTTAATTTTGGTTTTATTTCGTTACAAATTAAGTACCGGTAAATGAATGAATCTTATTTGATTTCAAACTATCTAACATTTTTTTTAGCTCTATCAGAAAGCAAATGGCAGTGGCGTAGCTAGGGAGGGGGGGAGAATTTGAACACCCCCTGAGCCCCCTCTTGAGGGGGGCCCCTAAATTAGTGTTTTTTTTTACCTTAGAAATAAGGTATTACGCAAAATGTAGGGGGGGGGCCAAAGAGGTCAGTCCCCCCGGGCCCAGAAACGATGGAAAATTTCTAGCTACCCCCCTGGCAAATGGTTAAGTAAATATAAGAAAAAAAATGTTGAAGAAATTGCCTTACGAAGTAAAAATCTTATTATCTTGGAATAAACTTCTTTTATAAATACATAATAAGCTTGTCTTCGAGTCCGAAGATTAATGAGGAATACAGTGTTTCCCGTGGCTGTGCAGTCCCAGCTGTGACCTACATATTTTGCCACATCCAGGGCAAACTTCTTTTATAAATAGACTATTGGAAAGGGGGGGGGGGTAACAACATCTAAGTGAACTGCTGCTTTTAGTGGATTGTAAAATAGGTTCACATGGATGGCTGAGTGGTAAAGTGATTGGCTTTCTTACCGAAGAGTTTCTGGTTTAATTCTTTTATTTTAAATTTCGTTTTTCCAAACGCCACTATGTCCACCTAACAATAATTGGTACCTGGCCTTATTTACAGAATGTAAGAAAGATTAATCGTTGTGCTGGCCACATGACACCCTTGTTAACTGTTGGTCATATAAACAGATGGTATTTGACACCGTCTGCTTAATAGAACGCAATGTCTAGTCTGGAAGGGGGACATCTTTACCTATCGACATCCACAAATTGTCTGCTCAAGGTAAAGCTTCCCTCTCAGACCTTGCGCTCTATAGGGCAAATGATGTAAATGTCATCTGTTTCTGCGGCCCACGGTTAACCAAGGTGTCATGTGGCCAGCACAACGAGCAACCGCCTTTACTTTTCCACAACTTATGTCAGGTAGAGCTTGGTGGACTCATAGGTTCCCTAAAGATCCCGATTATAAATATTATGACGCTCTTAGTTGTCAACAACATTCATCTCGTCACCATGGAAACTAGCAATGAGCGTTCCTTTTTCAAACTCTTTAAATTTTAAACACAAAACACATCCACGCACACCCAGAGCCACACACACACACACATACAGGTAAGTTGATATCTAGTTATAAGACCTCTATCAGTCTGTTGTAGCTATGAGGAAAAACATACCCCCCTCCTCCCAATATGTCCCTACTTCCCTTCGCTCTGGGCACCATTACTCAATAATCAATATGTGTCCAGAGCGGTAATTAACAAGTTTTAAATCTGATGATGTCAGCCAGCCAGGAGTATTGTTCATTATTTGTCAATGCGGTTGTAAGTGTTGTTTGTTGTTGTCAGTTTTAGTCGCCTTGCTGCTGCTGTTGTTGTTTGATTCCCATCTCAGAAAAAAGAAATTGTGTTTAGCTGCAGACCATCTACTGCGTTTATCGGCGTCATCGTATGCAATGAATTGTTCCATTGGCGTCATTTGATTCCTTCTTTTAGTTCATAATCAAAAGATGGAAAGGACAAGACGGGTGGTTAAACAAAAACTCGAGTAACAAAAAGTGAATTTTTTTTTAACAAAGCGTACATCAACTCACTCTGTCTGTCTGTTCGCCTGTCTGTCTGGTAAAAATTTTAAACATGTATTATCTCCCTTTTCCCATTCTCGGATTTAAATTAAAACTCTGAACAATTATTCATTAAACCAGACAAGGCACGAATCAATAAAAAAAAATCAAACCATTAGTAAATTAAATGTTGCTGAAATTTCGAAATTAGGGGAATAAATTATACTTTATATATATATGGATTTAGTCCCCTTATTTTTTGACACGTTTATTATATTGCACTTCCCATTCTCGAATCAAGTTGAAAGTTTGCATAATTATTCACAGTCTTTAACAATACACGAATCAATCCAAAAATTTACCCATTAGTATTAGCTAATCATTTAGTACTAATTAATTAATTTTGTTTCGTGTAACAGATAAACCCAGTAACTTTCAGATAAATGGCAATACTTAGCGGTTACTTCCCTTAGGTAAGCAATGTTCTTAAAAAAGTTTTTTTTTTCTTCTATTTCTTGTTTTAAAACTAAAATTGTACTTATAATAATATGACAGTGTAGCTAAGACAACAAGACGCCGCGGTTTTAACACGTATTTTGGTATATCACTACTTCGTCTTTTTTTTCCTCCTTAGTTATCAAAGACAAATATGATAGCAATAATTAGTTTACTGTAGAATTTGAATATAAAGTAGGAATTGAGTTTTGAAACAATGGAGGCAACATTATTTGAACTGGTTAGTATTTGAATGTGGATTATACCTACAATAAAAATACATCTTTTTTTTTTTATTCAGAACAACTTTAAACGCATGATGACCCCATAGAGGAAAAGGCGTAGTAAGGGGGGGGGGCAATGGGGCACGATGCCCCTGGTGCCGAACTCAAGGGGGGGGGGGCACACACAGCCTATAAACTCGAAAATGACTGCAAAGTCAAATCCTCGCTTTAAAAAGGCGGCCGCATACGTGGCATGGATATATCTGGTCAGATGCAGATAGGCCTACAGATAGCCCTGGCGCACGTTTTTCTCGCTATGCGTCTGCCTAGCGGGGCGCGCGCCGCAGATCGCGAGAAAAGCTGACATGAGGTAACAGTCATATAATCGGTGATATCTCTATATGTCAACGTTCAAATCCTTAGCATCAATAGCCATGCAATTGTCAGTAGCATGTTTTGCCATGAATATCTCTCTCAACGTCAGTTTGTCAGGCTATCCGAATATCATAGAAACGGATATCAAATGAAATATCTTGTATATTGAGAGAAACAGGTCGGCCATCTTCAAATCTGGGAAAACAAATATTTTAATTTAAAAAAAAAGGCCAAGTTTAGATCACTGCGATAGCGAACTGTCGTGATTATGTTCTTTATGTAGAAACATTAAGAGGCGTTTTAAAACATGAAATACATATACAAAGTAACGATACAGTTAGCGTTATACTGTTATGTATATCTCAAATATATATCTATCAAGAAAAGAGAAAGAGATGAAATCCATAGTATAATTTAACACAAAAAAAAACACCATTTTTCAAACGTTTTAAAAAAAAGTATTTAAAACTATTTAAAGACGATGATATTCGTAGACATATTCATATTCATAGATATTTTATCCTAGTTAATATAATTTATAAACTTTAGGTATGTTGAGCCAGTTCCATAACTTTGTAACTTTGAAAGCCTTTGTAGCACTTGTGGCAAAACAGATAAAAAAAATTATTGTCAACCTGTGAATAATCTTTTTGTGTGGAGCGTGTGTGCATGCTTCAAATGTAGCCGTGGGTACAATTATGGCAGATATTCTTTTTATATGACCCTAAGCTGGACAGATTCTGGTGTAAATACGAGTAAGCTCATTGAGCAAATTTTTTTTCTAATTTGTTTAAAAACAAAGCTTATCTAAGGAGAAGAACTGCATAATCGATGCCATATATCTCAGTTCCCTTTTTCTATATGTGGTGAGGTGGAATATTTCTCCAGCCCGCACCATCCGCCCCAATAGCCACACGACGTTTGCCACAAAATAGCTTTCGGGTGTCTGCGCTAAAAAGCAAAACATGTGGACACGGTTCCTTTCCGGCATCTCTCGCCACTGTGCTTCACTAAATGAAACTTTTGTTACCGGCCCCTGTCTTCGTATGAATGAGTTGTTGTATGGCTGCAGGTCTTTAGTCTGTAATAAACATATACATGCATTTTAAACGACTCTACACGCCTTGGTCCTTTTATATTCTTCTGTGCAAAACTCACTACATATTGTGACAATATCTCTCTTCTATCGATGATGAATGACAAATAAAGACTTCGCCAACTTTATCTTGAAGTGTAATAAGAAGTTGCTGTCCGAATAGAAGAGTAGACTTGTACTGCCGGGGAATTCAACTTGAATTAATTACAATTATGAACACAGACGATCTAGGAATCAAATGAATAACTTCCTCATAGAAATAAAACACTAGAAACTTTAATTCAAATATAACTTAAGTACAGCTTATGTACAAGGTACATATTAAAAATGAAAATACAAT
The DNA here is from genome assembly GCA_021533235.1 of Biomphalaria straminea. Taxonomy (NCBI): domain Eukaryota; kingdom Metazoa; phylum Mollusca; class Gastropoda; family Planorbidae; genus Biomphalaria; species Biomphalaria straminea. Next base: position 15,169,713 of record JADKLZ010003886.1, read on the forward strand.
ACTAAGGCTCTTTCTTCAATATTATTTCAGAACTAAACTAGAAACACAACCTATCGTTTAGAAAGCTAACTCCAGACTGAATCTGGCGCGTCCTATATCAGCTGACCTAACTCTTTAAAAAAAATCTTTATTTATTTTCAAATCAACCAATAGACTTGCGACATCATAGTTACGTCATTGAGTTAAACTTGAGGCTCTGTCAAGGGACTAGACTTTTTGGGTAATTCCTGAGGCTCAGTTAGGGATTTCTATTTCTATTTACACACAAGCTTTTAAATACAAATAAATCTATAATGGCATCTGTGACACATATATAAAAAATAAATATTTTTGACCGCTAATTAATTCATTAATTGGTTATTTTTTCCTATTGATTCTAGTGTTGTCGTCGACTATGAGTTATGAGTAATCAGAGCTTTTTTTTTTGACGATACAAACGTAATGAGAGAAATAACTCCACATATATAGCAACATCTATAAATAAGTAGCATTTATTTCCCTTTATCGACACCACATAAAATAATTAATTGTCTTGATGTTTACTTTTTTTTATTGATCAATGTTTTGTTAGTAAAAATTTATCCAAGAACGGATGTGGAGATAAAACGTATAGAAAAAAGTACCAGACAGACAGAGTGAGCTGACATAATCTTTGTAAAAAGGGGAGGGAAGTTAAAGTGAACAAGCTGGAGGCAAGTGATAGACGTATGACAGAGTGAGATATGTTTGGTTCAAAATGTTTGGGACAACTTATGTTTGTTTATACATCGACGTTGACTCAATGTATATTTGTCAATAAAATTTTAAAATTTAAATATTATCTTCGAAAATGAAGGTAGCTATTAAAAAGCGCCCAATTTTTAGGTACTAAATTTTCTGCCTTGTCAAAAAGTGAACACATTATCGTTGCCGAATTTTCCAATGCCCAAATTTCCTGTGCCTAAATTACCACTCGCTACATTTTCAGTGTCCAAATTTTCAGACAAAGATCGCATGACACCCTCGTAATACGTGGGCTACAGAAATGTTTTTTGTTTTACATGATTCGGATGTTTCTTCAGAATGGAAGATAGTTTACTTCCTAATCCAAACCTCCCGCAGGCAGACGGTGGATGGCAGCAGGCTGGGTTTGAACCCGGGACCATCGATAAAACCAAACGACAGTCCAGCGCGCAAACCGCACGACCAGGCAGCCATCCTGAAACATCAGAAACACATCACCTTTACATCATGTGCCCTATAGATCCAAGGTCTGAAAGGGGAACTGTATCTATAAAATGAGTACATATGAGCGAAACAAACAAAAGAAAGAGATCAAGTGTTTGATACTATGAATGCCCGTAACTCGCCAGGCACCGGGCAGCTTTGTACGAACAATAAAAATGTCTAAAAGCTTTGCCGCATGATAAGCATAGAATTTTTAACCATTTTTTTACGCTTCGGAGTATTATCACCCCCGCACGCACACAAACACACACACACCTTAGAGACATAGTCTGCTTCCGATGGGAATAACTTAAAAACATCTTTTGACAAAGCCTTTATCAAGTCACTCCGTCCGTCTGTCTGTCTGGTACAATTTTTTGTACTCGTTATTTCCTCCACCTCCCTGTTTCGTATCAAGTTGAAACTTTGCACTATTATTCATTGCTCCTAAAAAATCATGAATCAATCGAAAAATTTGACCAATTATTACAGCTAAGCTGTAGGGAGATGATAATAATAATAATAATACTAATAATAATAATAATCTCCGCCAGAGAAAGAATACTCGTTCTTTTGTAACATAATAATAATAATAATAATCTTTATCATCTATATGCAAATTGTCATACAAGTTGTTCATTACACCAAACAAACCATTATAACTTTAGAAAATAAAAATATACATTCACATCAGCAATACCCAAAGGCTACTGTGAAATGTTTATATCAGATAGTTGAATTGTATATAATGATTTGGTTGCTATAAAAAAGGGAGTTAAAGATTGCACAATTGAGATATTTCGCAGTCCAGTTCTTCCTCTTAAATAAGCTTTTTTAAAAGTTTTTTTTGTCTTTTGTTTGTTAGAAGGGCTTTTAAAAAGGGCTTTTTTTTTTCACTATGACTAAAGAGCAATAAAAAATTGGACGCTGTGGTCAGCGAAACGTATACATTCACTTGACTTCTCTCCTTCTCTTCTCGTCTCTCACTCTCCTTCTCTCTCTCTCTCTCTCTCTCTCTCTCCCTCTCACTCTCTCTCTCTCTCTCTCCCTCTCTCTCTCCCTCGCACTCTCTCTCTCTCTCTCTCCCTCTCACTCTCTCTCTCTCCCTCTCTCTCTCTCTCTCCCTCTCACTCTCTCTCTCTCTCTCTCTCTGTCTCTCTCTCTCTGTCTCTCTCTCAGTCTCTTCTAAGTGTGTCTTCAAATACATAGCCATAGCTTTAGCGGACTGAATCTGGTTTAATTTTTGTAGAATCAGTCATCTAGCCTCGGCCTACGTTACTTATTGGGATAAGAA
>JADKLZ010003886.1:15176411-15187264 GCA_021533235.1 Biomphalaria straminea
GCATATATATATATATATATATATATGCGGCCCGCCTAGTCCCCAAATTTCATTAATGCGGCACTCGGTTGAAAAAGGTTGCCCACCCCTGATCTAGGTGTATACCTAGTTCTCTAGCCAAATTAAAATTTTGTTTTTTACTTTAAAAAACTACAACGGTCAAACCAGAGTTTCCTCCGTGTGACCAACGAGCAAGTAATGTCGGCGATATACAACCAACTGTTAAACATCCAGGAAAATCGTTAGAGCCGTTGTTGAGATCCATGTCCATGTTCCACCCTCTTCGTCCATGATGTTGTGACGTATTGTAGAAACAGCAAATGTTGCACCATCTGATAGTACGTCAACAACTTCCATATCCAAATTAGCCTAAGGAGCAACTTTTCTCATCCTTCAACGTGGCTGGATACGTTCGTTAGAGAAGACTATTAGCCCGATAGGAAACATAACAGAAACCACGTTGGGATGGGAGGGAACACTGTTCATTGCACTAGCAAGGATGGAAGAGGGTCAAACTCCGTCATGATCTTCTCACCGTTCCACCGTCTTATGGCGGACACCGGCACAGCTGATGTGGTACAGAGGTAGAAGGGGGAGTTCCCCGATCCGCCTCCGGCCTCGAATGTACTGGAATACGAGCCATCAGTAATAAGGATGTAACGAATCGAATCTGCTTGGAGCTCTCCCAGAACAATTGTTCAGAAATGCCGATGTAGGGGAGCTTCCATGGGTCTAGTGTCTTCAAGAAAAATAGTCTCGACTATAACGACAATTGATATGTTGGCCTCCTTCAGTCGTAGAACGACTATTGTTCATCGGAACACTTTTTCACGTGGCTATGGAGCCCTATTCTGGAGGTTAAAGTGGTCTTCGCTTCAGTAGTAGAGGAGCTGTCCATTTTTCGTATCCGGTTGAAACTAAGTGTCAAAACGAAGTAAGGTATGACAAGCATCCTACCCCACATAGATTGTCGGTCGGATGAACATGGTGGAAGAATTGATGACGCCATAAAAAATCACTTCTGATTTCAATGCTTTGGTCTTTTTTTTTTTCATTTAATTACTTTTTCCATTACAAGAAATACATCATTTCCTAAGAAACATTATATTATGTATTAAACTTGACTACAATGAAATATTTAATAGTTGCATACATTATAATTATATAGACAAAGACAGTTGCAAATGTTTAATGCATTATCTGCAGAGAGTTGAGGCCGAAATCAATCATGGCCTTACAAAGTTGGCTTCAGATAATCAGATCCACGTAAGACGAGCTATTTTTGAATAACAAAAAAAGGGGGCATAGAGAAGCAAAGTGATTAATGGTAGTAGCTAAGTCCATTTACTATTATCTATGAATAATAATAATAATAATAATAGTATAACCTACGCAATGCACGAATGCACATACATCTCTGCATATACAGTTCGTGTGTTGTGTCCATAAAGTATTTTATTCTGCATAATGAGGGTAACTATTATAATTGGGTCTTCTGTGGGTGTATGTAATCATACAATGGCTACTGCTACATGGATAAAATGTATTTCTTTTTTTTTTTACTGAAAAATCAATGTTGTCTGTTACTTGTTGGGACATCACGAATTAAGGACCGCTACGGGTGAGGTTCTGATCAATGAAAGTTTGAGAATACAGCCTATTGAACAAGGGTGACATCCTGGCCTGGGGATGTTATCATGACTGGCTACAAATACGTGGACATCAAAGGGCCAGTGCCCATACCTGCAGGCACATAGCACCTTGGAGGACATTCTAGTTCAATACAAGAGTACTGGGGAGACAATGATTGTGTAGAGAGAGAGGGTTGGGGGGTGTAGGGTGTGATTCACTGGCCAAGAGATAAACAGCTGAAACTGGTCCTGTGTGATCAGGTGGGGGAGGAAATCATCCCATTGCTAGAGACTACAATGTACTACTGTACCATCCCTGTACTCTTATTCAATGTTTGTAGAGACTCCTGGATAGAGGATTCAAAAGTAAAGTAGTTATTGTTATATATATATATAACACCGAGCCATAACTTGCAAGTAAAATAAAAAATACGACCTTAAAATACTGTAACACCAAGATTATGGCACGTTTCTTATTCCACATGCTATGACACATTTGTATAAGTGTTTTTCACTTTTTAGCGGCCCCCGTAAGGGGAAAAGCCGCTTTTAGGTTTGTGCAAAATGTCCGTCTGTCCCACTAAGGGCGCCAAAACTAGAAGAGATACGAAAAATATTATTTCACCATTAAATGCGGCTTGAAAAGTGCAACGGCAACTTTTAGTTTTCTGAAAGCAAACCGTTTAATTTATAAAATTAATTATGCAAGCGATTTTTTAATAACAAAACATAAATTCTAAAACAATTACGTAAATGTAAGGGAGGAAATGTTACTATAATAAATGCTCTGGACATTTAGATATCACGCACATTTTTTAAAATGAACTTTTAGCAGCGACTTTCGTGTATTAGCGTAAAGCCCGGCCATGACATGATTCTAAACTAATTTCTTAAACTTTTTAAAAAATCAGATTTTATTTTTTTTTAAATTGTTAAGTGCCCCCATTAGAATGAAAGAAGCATATTTTTGTGCTTTTTGTCTTTTCGTTGGTCTGTCCGTCACGGTTAGATAAAAAAAACACTCGTCCAGCGAGACGTTAATTATTTTCAACTTAGAAGGAACATCCGAAACATCTTGCGAATAGATTGTTCCGGATGTTTATGTCTAGATCTACATTGAAATGTTATAATAAACTAAAACTGATCTTCTATTTTTAAATTTAATATTGCATTCATTCTATTTATTATCTGGGCTTTTTTTTTTTAATTTTACGTAAATTTTATCTAAATTACATCCACTATATTAATAATAATAATTAATAAGATATATATTTAGAGTGCTAAATCAGAAGTTCAGATTATGTAGTAGTACATCTCTACAGATCAAATGCTGAAAGATTATTAAAAATCGATCGTGTGACATATTGTATATATCAGGCAATTAGTTTGTAACCAGTTTGTTATTAACTTAAGAGCAATGCCTTGTCGTGCGGTTAGCGTGCTGAACTGATTATCTCAACGCTCCCGGGTTATGTGTCTGTTTGTTTACATGTTTCGAATGTTTCTTCAGAGTTAAAGATAGTTTACTTCCTAGTCCAAACCTTCCGCAGGAGGGGATGGGAGCATGCAGGAATCGAGCCAGGGACCAACTATAAATCCGAACTACAGTCTAGTGCGCAAACACTAGGCAGGTTTATACCCTGCTCGCCATCCTCCGTCGTCCAGCGAGAAGTTAATTATTCTCAACTTAGAAGGAACATCCGAAACATCTTGCAAATAGGCGGATCTGACATGGCCGCCTCTGAGTTTGTGTATCACACTAACTCTCTTTGTAATCTTGATTTTTTTTTCTGCCATTAGAACATAGAACTTGTTGCCAGAAAAAACAAAGAAATGGCAGAGTTGAAGCCTCTAACCATCACGAGAGACTAGATAACACTTTGATATTTATAAGATTTACCTTATATCATCCAGCCATCTGGATATTGATGTTGTTACCTGTTGTTAACTTGTAGCATCAACCTGCTAGTAGGCGTAACATATTTTAACTAATGGACTTCAATTAGCTTTTTTTACTTCCTTTTGCGATGAACATTAAATATCACTTTTAAAAAATATACTAATGGTACTATGTATGCTAATGTACAAAAATGGTGGACTTTGGCAATAATATTCTTTAAAAGATTGTAACTCAATACAATGACACAACATTTCAGTCTTACGTTATGGAGTCGTCTCTCCTAAGACCAGTTGACGACGATGCCACATATCTTGCACCATTTACAATCCTTCGCTAATCTCTTCCCATCGGGGGATGCTAAACATAAACAGAAAAATATATAACATTTTTATTGCATTAAATATTATGCCATTATCTCATGCCAGTGCCCATTCATGTTTATCAATGTTGACTACCTATCACTTGATAGTTTGATCCTAAAATAGTTGCATGGAAATTGTAGAGTTATGGAACTTCGAGAACAAGACGTGCAGGCTGACAAACAGATATTTGATTTTATATTGTTCTCAGAATAAGCGATCTATTCATATGTAATTGCGATACAAGGCGAAACATATTTATGTACATTATGAACGGCACTTGAAGTAATGTTACTTTCTTTTAAAGTAGATATTCCCAAGTTAACAGATTTGTAAGGGTTTTAAACTTCCTGGCAAAATCAACAACCTACTACCGTTGAATTGAAAATATATAAAAGACCAAATAAAAACATTAAACATTAGAATGTACCGCCACTTGCCTGCCACTTGACGCCTTGCTATTGTAATCCAGATCTATAGCTATCAGTTTGGACTGGTTCTCGTTCACAATTGAAGCCTTTGTCTACTTCGACATCACCACATTCACGAGTCCGAAGTGTGTGGAGTGGTGGGGGGTGCACGAAAGCCAGTTCCCAAAACCTACTTTTGTCTGTGTCTGGGTATATGAAAGTCTATATGTATGTGTTTTAGTGAGTATGTAGCTGGACAATGGAGTTCTTTATTCTGTTACTCGAGCACAGTGTCACTGTCAGCAGTTTGTCCAGCTGTGACAATAAGCTTATCGGATAGACATAGGCGGCAAATAATGTGGACTTGTTGAATGTCTGTTTCCGGTTAGAAAGAAAACAGATTAATGCAAAAATAAACAATGACCAGCAAATAAAAAAAACGGACAAAGATTTATACTTTTAGAAGTTGAATTTAAGACTTTAGCTTTGAATTGTTTATACTGAACCTGTCGTAGTCCTGGCTTCTAATTTGTAACTATAGGTCTCTTAAACGAGCGCCAGCGATTCCTAATCTTTTAAATGATTAGGATAAGGTTAGGTGCTATGCGGATTATCGGCCCCAGGCCTGGCATATTCCTTAAGTTCGCCTGTGTTTATTTAAGTCTATAACGTATTGGTGACTCAGGGCAAGGCAGAAACTACGTGGAAGTGTTATTTTGTTTTTCCTTTAAGATTTTCTCACGAGTTTTTCTAGTTGAAAAAAAAGACAATCAATCATTTAGTAGTCAGATTTGAACAGAAAAATATTTAAGGATCAATTTTGAATTACGCTATTATTCTTTTCTAAACAAAGCAATACACTTTTGGTGAAAGAATTTGACAAGGAATGATTTCCTTAAAGAAATTCATTGTTTAAGTATGCTAGGGCTAATGAATGAGCCTTATATATGTAGGTATAAGACAAAAAAAAATACATGTAAAATATTAACTTCTTTCAGAAGTACATGTGGATTACGTGTACTCTCTTTCCGCCACGGAGCCGCCACTGCCATCCCGCTAGATCAGGGGTGGGCAAATTATGGTCGCGGGCCACCTGCGAAGTGCCGTATGCGGCCCGCGGACGCATGCAGAAATCATATGTGCACTCAGATTAAACATATAAAATTGGAAAAATAAATAATTACAAATGTCTATAGATATTATTCAACATTTTCTTATGACGAAGAAGCTAAAGAAACATTTAAAAAGTTTAAAGTAATCGAAGAACATTCTTATTGGCAATATTACGAAATATTCAATCCTAGACGCAAACTCTAGTCAGTGTTTATTCAATGCTGTGAAGAATTGTGTTAATAGTGTCTGGTTGGCTTGGAACAAGATGGTGACTGTAACAACTGATGGAGCCCGTGCTTTGACAGAGAACAACTCGCTTTGTAATAGATTAAAGAACAATATCCCAACCAGTAACTCTTAACGGGAAAGGTGGCGCAAAGCTGCATTGAACGTTAAACATATTAGTAATGTAATTATCACAGTGATCGAAATCATCACAGCTAGGGATCTTAACCACTGGCAGTTCCGAGAAGTATTCAAAGATGTTCGGTACCACAGCAATATCCGCTGACCTAACAAGGGCAAAGTACTGAGAAGATATGGGATCTCAAGGAAGAAAATGTTCCTTGAAGGACATTGACTGTGATTGTGACTTAATTACTAATATTTCTAATGAAGAGTAGAAGACAGACTTCACTTTTTATATTAAAGATCTTGCAGTTGGTTGTTTCCACATGAAATGTTTGTGCAAGCTAACATTTTTTAAACAAAGTTTTCCCATTTCCCCCAGGCAAGCAAGTGAAACCAGGCTTTGTTATTTTCCTTTACTGAAGGTGAAACTATTTCTAATCAAATGGTTGAAAAGTACAAGACTTATTTGGATTTCTTGTAGCAAAAGTTAAAAGCAAATTTTATGATGTCAAGAACTTTGAACCAGTTTTCAATCCCCTCAGCTCACCATTTCGTGTAAAAGCTGATTCAGCTCCAGCTGACATACCTCCAAGCAAATTTCGATCTGAAAGAGGTTCCAAGTTCCAGTCAGTTCTTCCGAGGGAGTTAATGGGTGGCGAAAAAAAAACACAACCTTTGCTGCTAAACTTTCACATTATTTAGTTCCACATTCATCTGCGAGCACACTTTTTATTTTGTTTGAAAATAAACAAATGTTAAAACATTTGGATGCTAATTGACTTTAATTTGACAGTATTCACAAGGGTAACAACTAGTAAGTAAGGTCCACAGTTCCGCAACATTATGCACGAGAGTAAGCAGTTAAATACTTCACATTTAGTACAACTGTAATTTATGGTGGAAAAAAGACAATGAAAAAACAATATTCGTAAAATTATTTTAAGACAATGAAACTCTTGTTATAATTACTTAATTGGGAGTGTAAAAAAATGAAATGTAAATGTAAATACATTATAAATATAAATAAAAAGATATTATTCACAGTAACCATGTTTATTTTTCTACGTTGTAAGTACATATTTTATAAATATATGCGGACCCATATTCCTCAAATTATTTTAATGCGGCCCTTGATAGAAGAATGTTGCCAACCCCTGCGCTAGATGTTCATCAGTCCATTCGTAAAAACTTGGTTTTATACTCCAGTGTGTTTATTTAAGAATATGCCCCCCCCTCCCCCAGCTTTCCCTACACGTGTCCAGGGTTAGTTATAAATAAATGCGACCTTTGACCTTTCAGAAGTTTGTTTTCATTGGGCTCCTCCATTCGTCTGCAACAATGTGTCCAAGTGTCATGGTCATCTATGGAAGCATTGTTCGCCTCGCGGTCAGCGGTTCCGGGCGCCAGGGCTGCTAAACTCTGTGAATTAGATCGACGTAGTACTGTTACTCCACTCCAAGGTCCAGGAACAGTAGGACACCAAGTTGCCGCTAGATTGGAACCGGGCTTGGAGAGTAGTTTACATCAAGGATTTAATAGACCTACGGTGAATTTAGTAAGATGGAAATAAAAGGGAAAAAAATGGGGGGGAGGGTGTTGTATGCTAACTACTCCTTTAATCATTTTAGCACGTTAAACAAAAGTTCGTGTAGAAGTAGGAAAATCTTTTTTTTTTTTTTGCGTTGTGTGTGCGTGTAAGTGTGTCGGGGATACTAAGATTTTCTTCTGGGAATAGGAGTACATTAAATGCAGTTTACTGCTGCGGGGACATAGAGATTTCGAGGCCCGGGGGGGGGGGAAGGCTTGACGTCTTTAGGGACCCAAGCATTTTGACATTCAACATCGTGACAGGAGATAATGGCGTCATATTTAATGCAAAAACTAATGTTTTATACTTATTTGGTACCTCCCCCCTCCTAAAGTGGGGACCCCGTGGGGTCCTCTACCCCCCCCCCCACACACACACTCTAGCTACGCCACTGTACTGCCGTATTCGATAAATTTAACATCACAACAATGACATGGGCTATAACCCTTATAAATCTCACTATTTCAATTCATACAAGTCTCATTTAAACAACAAAATCATTGGTGTCTAATGAGATAGTTGTCTTCTCTTTTGACCTCTAAAAGAAATTACATAACAGCAAAAAAAAAATAAGGGGGGAGGGGTATTGAAACACTTAATTTAGAAGAAAACCTTGAATAAAAAGTTATCGGCTAGAAAAGTTTATAATCTCAGTGAAGCGTATTCTTATTACATATCTTATATCAACTCACTATCAGTGGTGTAGCTAAGGTGGGGGGGAGTAAAGGGGAGAATTTGAAAATCCCCCCGGGCCCCAACTTGAAGGGAGCCCCCAAATGAGAGTTTTTTTTACATTAAAAATTATATATTACGCAAAATGCTGTGGGCCCCAAAGAGGTCAATCCCCCCAGGCTCCACAACGATGGAAAATTTCTAGCTACGCCCCTGCTCACTCTGTTTGTCTGTTAAAATGTTTGTACATGTTATACTCCCCTCACCCGTTCTCGGATGAAGCTGAAATTTTGTACAGCATTTCTTTTATCTGACAACACAAGAATCAATAAAAAAAATTAACCAAATGAGTTAATTAATTATTAGTAAATAATTATTTTGTTTGGTATCTTGAACAAGGGAAAGAAATCCGACTTGACAGATGTGGTGGTGTAAGTTGAATTAATCCACGTCAGGACTCTTGGGCCCTGAGTGAAAATTTTTTTTATGTATTAAAAAATTCAATCATTCACAAGATACCCCCCCCCCACCTTGTCCCTCCTCCTTCCAAAATATCAAGTCAAAGGTCAAGTGATAGGATCAAGCGCATTGAGAAAGCTAAAAGCTAAACAAAAACTATTTGTAAAACTATTTCTAACCGCACAGTTTGTTTTTTTTATCGCCACGCGCATGATATACAAAATTACAAATTAATTGATACAATTACACTTAATATGAGCTTTGTCTATTCTTCAAAAGTTTTTGAATTTTTTTGTTGTTGTTTTTATATTTCATTTCTATTCGATCATTTGTTATAGAAGACCTGCGATGTTGCAACCTGTGGTCAGTGGAGACCAATACCTTGCTGCCACGACTTGACACATTGTACAGACATATACGATTAACCATGCAACAAATTTGACCTCTGTAGTGTATCAATGTATGTTTATTTCATAGCCACTTTTTTAAAGCTCAATCAAATTATTTAAGAAATATTTCGAGTGGATGAAATTTTAATACATCATAGATGTACAAGGTTACCATATATTTTTATTTGGTCAACCATCCAGAGTTGGTCTCTTCGCTTATGAGATCTCGTTCCTATCTTTCAATATTTCTTTTCATTCATCAATTTTTTTTTAAACTGTTTAGACTTTTTAAAAATATGTTTGTTGTGTTAGATTAGTCAACGGCGTTCATGTAATAACTTTCTGCTCGGGAAATAGTTGACGAGAGAACTCAAGTACTTGGACTTTGATGCCTGTTACTCCAAGTAGATACTTTACATTTCAAAACGTGATTTCATACACACGCACACATTGGGAAAAAGTGTGGGAGATTGTGTGGCGAAACAAATGGTGATGGGAGGGGGGGGAGATAGATACTCAGGGAAAGTGGGACGGGGGTGGAAGACAAAGGAAATGTGATAATCATGGGTTAAAGTGTCTTAAGAACGTGAGTACTACTTGTGAACTCACGCTGCTCACATCTCCACTGCTCTGACAGTGGCTGTCTACGGCACGTTAGTTCCGTTTTTCTTTTTTTTTTTTTTGGAACGATCGCCTGAAGCGAGGAGGGAGTTGGACCCGGGGTGCGGTCCGCCCTTTTGTTTTTTTTTTTAAATTGCAGCTCAAAAATAGATAATCCACTGATGCATTCTTTTAGTTTTAAGATAAAAAGCATAATAAATTATGTACATATGTATGTGCAGTTTTGACACAAGTCAATATGAACATAATGTTTGGGCTATCATCATAATTAATCACAATTCAATTCATTTTAACGCGTACTCGCGTGATCCTCGGGAAGGTGATGAAATCCTGAACGCTGATAGACACGTGAACATACTGTATTGACATCCATCTATCCTCAGGATCTCGGTGATTACAATCTGTTCAATCACTTCCTGCCACGTCACCCCTAAGTCTTATGTCTCCTATCTCCAGTACTTACGTGTTGTGCGAATATTCTTTCGACCTTCTCTCCATTATCTGTTTAGTCTCTCGTCACTTGTCGCTGTTAGAGAAGTTTGGCTCAAGATTGATTACTGTCTCCAAGACTGCCAAGTCCATCGAATGTTAATTTCTAAAAATGGTGGTCAGTTGTTTTCAATTACAGCGACATTAGATCTCGATGAGGAGGCGCGGTGGCTGAGTGCTAAAGAGATCCGCTTCCGAACCTGTGGGGTCCATGGTTTGAATCTTTGAAAGGACTGGTTCGGGTATCTTTATGGCGCCTCTAAGTCCACCCAAATGTACCTGACGTTAGGTGAAAAGTAAAAGCGGTTAGTCGTTGTGCTATGACACCCTCGTAAACCGTAAGTCAACAGATGTCCTTTAGATAATCTGCCCAAGGTTCGAAAAGGAAATTTTAGATATCTATGGCCATTTGCTGACCATGCGTAATCAATCCCTGGGGTTAGATGTACTCACTGGCGGATCCAGGGGGGGGCGGTAGGGGCGATCGCCCCCCCCCCCCCCCCCCCGCCCCCCCCCCCCCCCCCCCCAAGGGGGGGGGGGCGGACGAATTTTAGTATAGAATTCACACAATTGTATATGAATTTATTACTTATGTTAATAATATATACTAATTATTTTATATTTCTACATATTTTTAGATGATTTCGCCCCCCCCTCTAGTATGTTGGTCGATATGGTGGGGTCTGGAGGGGGCGGTGGCATCAATTTCGCTCCCCCCCCCCCATAAGCTTTCAAGTGGGGGGGCGGTCCAATTTCAGGTGGGGGGGGCGGACAATTTTAGTTAATAATAGGCCTATATACTAATTATTTATATTTCGCCCCCCCCCCCCTTTCTAGTATGTTGGCCGATATGGTGGGGTCGGGAGGGGGC
>JADKLZ010003886.1:15195740-15215182 GCA_021533235.1 Biomphalaria straminea
GTTTAGTTTAGTTTTTGTTTAGTTTTTGTTTAGTTTTTGTTTAGTTTTTGTTTAGTTCAGTTTTTGTTTAGTTTTTGTTTAATTTAGTTTTTGTTTAGTTTTTGTTTAATTTAGTTTTTGTTTAGTTTAGTTTTTGTTTAGTTTAGTTCTTTCATAATGAAAATCTCCAATCGAGATGACAAATTGAATTTAGAAAATAGCAAATGTTCTAATTCTGCCATCACACGTATTTATGAATCACTCTGTTTACTCATTTTCCAACGATTGGCTACACAGTTTTAGACCTGTAGCAGATTCACAAAATATTATAACCATCATGTGAACACTGCACTCATCTTTTATCTTCGTAACCGAAGACATTGCCATTATTTATACTATAATCTTTGTGAATTTCATTTTTGTAAAAGGTTAAAGTCATTTAATAGACTTATTTTAGAACATTCAAATATTTTCTGATCATTTCCTATATGTGTCTTGAAGCAGCTTACAGCTATTATTTATATCTATCTTCTCCATTATTGAATGACCCACAGGCCGCCACTGCTTACAAATGCCTGAGACCCAGACCAGACTTGTCTGCTGTCCGTCAAAGTCGGGCTAATCGTTATCAAAGAAGTCTTGATACTTAATCCACTGACAAAGCTGGCTTTAGAATGCATTTTGTTTATGGCCTGTAATAAAGTGAAAGCCGGGGGAGAATGACAGGGTGACGGGGGGCGGGGGGGGGGGGACATTGCGAGAAGAAGTGGCGTATACCTTTATTATTTCTTTCAAAAGAAAAAGTGATAGGGTACATTTAAGTAAGCTCCATGTCTGATAGGGAACATTTATATAAACTACACGCCTTGTATAAGAATACATTGTGAGGATTTATTTGTTCGGGACAGAATAGCAGGGTTAGTGGTTTGAAAACGACTCTTCCCAAAACTGTGGAGGAGGCAAAATTCTAGTTAACAAGGTTACGGGGATAGTTTGTGTGAAAATACAAACTCAGAATCGGCCCCAGGTCTGGGCCACCATGGGAGGGAAAAAATGCAGGTTTAAATACTCTCAAAGATATAAAATACATATATGCATGTTTTTCGTATTTTAAATACTCTCAGCATGAATATCAGAAGCGTTGAACTACAAACTCTAAACAACTACAAACTCTGAACAACTACAAACTCTGAACAACTACAAACTCTAAACAACTACAAACTCTGAACAACTACAAACTTTGAACAACTACAACCTTATCTTCGTCCCTATAAAAAAGAAGAGCGCGTGCCGATGCGAGACCAATCGTTACAGACGAAGGGGGGGGGGGTTTCTGATATTATTGTATTATTGGGCCGATAGAGGACATGATATCACAGGGTATTATTATTATAAAATGTTTAATGTTCATATGTATCCAATGAACTGATTGTTATGTATGATATGATATGGTTTAGTATAAGCCTGGCTAACTTAACGGATGCTATTTAATGACCCTCTTATTAAAAGATCTTCTAATTATGGGTTTTGTGGAGGGTCAGTCTCTCTAATTCAAGACCTCGAAGTGTGGATTAGTTTTTGGAGCCGTGGAGTCAGATAACATGTATTAAACAACACAAAGTGGGTAAAATATGTTTTTATAAGGCGTATATACATTCTAAATGCATTCTTTCCAATTTAAAACAAAAAAAATAAGCAATTTATTTTAATTGTTTGTATTTTGTATAACAGAAAACACTTAATACAAATATTTTTCAAACATTATTTTAGAAAATTTAAACGGTTTGCATATAATTTTTAGTCTTCTTCTTCTTCTTCTTTTTTTTTTACTGAATTTTTACTTGCATATCAATTGTAAAAGTTAAACGGTTCATTTTCGGGGTTGGGTGGGGAGTAGCCGTTACATCAGAACTTTTCAAGATCTAAAATCTCAAGATATAGGATTTGGATTATCTTTTCTAATATTGTGTGATCTAAACTTGAAGTGCGGACAAACCTAGACCAAACAAAACTAAAAGCAGCTTTTCCATTCAGGGAGGCCGCTAAGAATAAACATTATTTCCTATATAATATAAATCTCACCACCTTCCAAAAAAAAAAAAAAGAAAATGTCAGCCTTAGATTCCGACTTAGTGGTGTTTCTAATGTTTGTTTCTTTTTGCCATTATTTTAGTATCCAGGAGAGTAGAGGGAATAGAATCAGAGAGTCAACATCTTTTTTTTTTAATTTGTTTAAATCTTATTGTGTAACAATAAAATAAGACATCAACAAAAAAAAAAACACAATACATAGAAATAAATTATTATTATTATTATTGCTTTTATAAAGCGCTACTTTCATGCTTATAGCATGCTCAGAGCGCTTTGGTCCAATCTCATTTGTGGACCAGTGGGGGGGGGTATCTAGGAGTTGGTTTTCAGTGCTGCCTTTAGGCGCTCAGTAAACACAACTCTGCCCGAGTCGGGTGTCGAACCTCGAGTCCCCTTCTAGGTAGCAAAGCCAAGCCACGTTCAAGCGCCTCTTAGCCTCTCGACCACGCTTCCCATAATCTACATGTAAAATCTGGATTTAATATTTGCATACAGCTTCAATGTAAAACTTCAATATTCATCATCAAGATTCAAGATCAACATACTCATGCAACATATAAACAAGTGGGTTTCCTGTTTTGTTTTGTATAACTAGAAAAGCTTCAACAAAAGCGAGATTGTCGACTTTTTATGTTTTCCAAATGACAGAAGTTTTTAAGAAGGTGTGTTTATAAAATCTTTTACATGTTTCGGATGTTCCTTCAGAGTTGGAAATAATTTACTTCCTAGTCCAAACTTCCCGCAAGACGACGGGTGATAGGAGCGGGCAGGTTTGAACACGGGACCATCTATAAGATGAACGATCGTCCAGCGCGGAAACCGGACGACCAGGCAGCCGTCAATTAAAAATACCTCTATTAAAAGAAAGAAAAAAAAAAGATCTATGCATCTCATTCTACCTTGAAGATACTCAAATCAGATATATAGATATTTATATAGAATGATTTTTTTTTTAAAAAGTCCTTAAAAAAGTCCAGACTTCTTACTTTTTTTTTCTACTTTAGAGAGGAGCTCACTTGAGACTTGACCTCTGTGACCTTCTCGTAGATTACACCTTGGACAACTTTTCAAATGATGCAAATCCAATTAAATAACAAACGAAGTTTTAACGAACATAAAACATGTTGTAAATTAGACAAAAACCTCCGCCTTTGCTTTAAAAAAAAATGTTTACACTTGTGACTTTGGTATTGGTGGGAAAGAATTGGTTAAACAGAATAGGCCACTACTTGTAGCGATGAATCACGGTATGGAATGATCGCTGTTGACAACTCCAATACAAAGTATAAACTCAAACAATGGAGTGTTGTTGTTTTATAGTGTCGTTGTTCACAAGTTCACATTCAGTTCAAAGTGCGCTCATTATCGGGTCTCTCTGTTGGTGTCAGTCCATTACTTAATAATTGCACATCCGGACGTTCAGCCCCCGCCCCCCTTCACGGTTAACCCCCTCCCCCCCCTCTCCCAACTTCCCTTATCCATATGACCATTGTTTTGCTCTCTCTCTCTCTTTCGTTGCAAGAATGTACACATTGTTTTCGGCTGGAGTTACCGCTTCCTCCTCCCCCCTCCTCCCTAGAGCCCAACCGCCCTCCTCCCTCCCCACACACCCTTCAGTCCAACTACTGCCTACTTGTTCTTTTGTTGTTAGTAATGCCCAGTCTGTACAGACAGTGGGAGTCCGAGGGTAAGGCATGGCTCGTTTGACACGCAAGACTTGCCTGCTGTTGGTTTTCTTATCTGGACATAGGTCATTAGTTCTAAGATGTGCATTAGGCTGCTACAGAGACCTTCCAGGGCGTGTAAGGAAAAAAAAACAAACTAGGCCGTTCTGTTCATGCTCTTTGTTTCCCAAGAATGACGTCAATATCAGTGTTGGAAAAAATAAAAATATTCCCGAAGTTTAAATTTGATAATATTTTTTTTTAATTTACACAAGACAAGCCTCTGCATAATTTTCAAACCTTTTTTTTTCTTTGGCAGATCGTAAGGTATGCGTTCTGGGCTCTCTCTCGATAGTCCCCTGTTCGAACCCTACACGCCGCCATTCCCTGCCATCCTAAGTTTTGGGTAAAGAAGTAACCATGTTAAAATCTGAAGAAACATTTGAAGCATATAAAAAAATATTTTCCTCCTAAATGTTTTAGTTGCCTTTTTCTATTTGATGATTATCGCCCAGAATTATGCATATATCTTGCGGTTGGTGTGGGCATTCAAAATTTGCGGCACTTCTGTTCAAATTGTGTCTACTAGATCTACAGACACGCAGGCGGTGAAAATGTGCAGAGAAGGCTGCAGAGAAGGTGAGATCTCCTGGCGTGCATCAATGTATCAGCGGCCACGGACAATTAATTCACTTTGAGAACCATCTAAGAATTATATTTCACGGGACCTTTATGTAGGCGTTTTTGGCAAGTTATGTGGATGGGATGAGCCTTTTTGAGATTCCGCGCGCCACCCTCTCCCTGTCACGTTGTTAGTTCCGTATACAACGTTAGGACACATCACCCACTATTACATCATTGTAGCCTTTTTATGCTATAGTACAATGCATATATGCCATTCAACACAATCACACGGCCATCTTATTCAGGTTTGATATGCAAGGTGAAATTAGTATTACAGACAGAGGACTAGACCGACACGATTCAAGAGGAGGGAAAAAAAAAAGGGGGGCCCCCCCCCCCGGGCCAATAAAAAGACCGGGGGAGGGTACCTTTGAGTATTTACTTCCTAAGAAAGGGAGGTAAATTCGAAACGACTTCAAAGGAATGGTTTCCTCTTCCTTAACATGAAAGGGCTTGTTTTTTTTATACTTATACACATATATTTTCAAATAGATATTCTTGAAAGATCTTTTTTTTTTTTTTTAAAAAAAGTATATTGTTAAATAAAAATAAAAAAAATAGTTGCGATCAATTTGGGCGGTCACTTGTAGTGCAATCGCGCAGCAGCAACGAGTTCTCAACCCCACGCCTCTTGACCTTTAGGCTAGCGAGCATTCGTCCAGGCCGCGATGTGGAAGATTGCGCCGCGCGCGAGATCAAAGGCAGCCCCCCCCCCTTGAAACATCCAATTCAATCGCATAACTAGAATGCGCGCCACGACAGGGCTAGCCTACAGTTGGTAACCTTCAGTCGGTTTCTCTTCTAGTCTACGAGGACTTGACGAGTCTTTTAGTCTAGATCTCGATTCTGTTGTTATTTTCCCTTTTAATTTCACATTTTTTCTTCAGATCAACTTTTTTGTTGTTACTGTGTTTGTCATTTCTTACAATCGGAGGATGATCGTAACATCGCTTTGTTTAAGGTGCAGTGTGTGTGTTCGTGTGTTTCCCGCGGATTACTTTGCTGCTAAGTGAAGCGTGTGGTGTGTGTTTTTGTGTCGCTCGCGTGTAGCCGCCTGTACTGCGCCTCTACCGCGGTGTTGGGTTATCTGATAACGCACTTCTTGTTTTACACCGGTGACCTGGTAAATATTCGCCTAGATCTGTAACATAAATAGTCTCACTTATATAGCTTTAGTAATCGTTCTAGCTTTGGTATTTAATTTTCCCGTTTTATTAGCTCCATGTAAATAAATATAAAAAAAAAAACACATAGATCTAGATCTAGTTTGTAGCGTTAGAACTACACACAACAAGACACGAACCGTGAGAGAAAAACAGTTGCTAAAATTGGACCACGGCGCATGACTAACTTGTAAGGAGCGATTTCATTGGCTCGACTGCTTTTGATGCTCGCAAGTAATTGGGTGTTATAAGATTGCTTTTGCATAGAATTCATGGCGGATTCAAAACGTGTGTTAAGGGCTGTCAGGATCCTGTGTAGAAATTAATTTTTTTTTTCGTGTGTGTTCTGGACTTATGACTATGCCGCACATGAGTTCGGGTGGATCTGAGGATTTCTATTCGACGGACGAGGTGAAAGTTTATAAGGATGAAGGGAATAAGGACGAGGAAAAACGTTCGTCGGAAAATTTAACTGAGGAAAAGTTGGGGCTCGTCACTGAATCGGAAGAGGTGAGTGCAGTCTCTCTTCAAACAAATGCCGAGCCTTTGATCTTTTTTTTTCGAGGTCACTGGGGCTTTTGAAGTATATTACATGGCCGGGAATGTAGCGTTTGTGCCCAGAATTTTTCTGCTTTTTTGTTAAGTTTAATAAATTTCAAATTTCAGGGCAAGAACACATCGCTTCAAGCGAATTTTACAGGCTCTGATAAGTCAAGCAACACAGTTTCAGACGACGGTAGGTCGAGCTTTTTTTTTTTTTTTTAAAGGGAAAAAAAAAGGGGGGGGGGAAAGATCAAAGGAAACTGTAGTGGGAATGTAAAAAGAAGATAGGGGAAAGGCTGGTGGGGGAGTGACTAAGGCTGAGAAAACTGGTGTGCTGAAAGAATTTAACTTAGCGTGTTAAACAAAACAAAGGTGTGTTGCCCCTTCAGTTTAAACCTGGTATCTTATTTTAAAAAGCATATAGACTTAATAGACTACTAGCCCTAGGCTTTGTTTACGTCTTATTTAGACCCTTATAAATTGATAGTTAAAATCTAATTTCTTATAGGACTAGATCTAAGTGTTATAGAGTTAATCTTGAATCTATACCAAATCGTTCATACCGATTTATTCTAGATCTAAATCCATAATCAATGCTAGCTTAGTAGCTAGACTCTGTCTTGATTCTAGACTCTAGTCTAATATATTTAGATCTAGATCTAGAGTCTGGATTTATTTTTTTTTCTATATATATCAATATATCTAAAAACTAAATTTACATGATATTAAAATAAAAATTCATAATAAGACATAAGATCTAGAATCTATCTAGATATATAATAGTTAATACCTACAAAATCTAGATCTATATTAGTAATATTACCTAGATCTAGTGATCTAAATCTATTCTATATTAAAAAAAATTAATTATTCCCAAGATAGTTAATTTTCTTCAAAATCTAGATCTATATTAGCAATATTACCTAGATGTAGTGATTTGCATAGAACATATAGAGAATCTAGAGAAAATGTTGTTTGTTTACGTTTGGTGAATGGACTCCATTTATAAATGTTTCCATTCTAGACTTCTAGATCTAACTAGAAACTAGTTACTAAATCTAGTAATAACTTAAGTCTACTTCTTTTGAAGAATGGGAAGAAAATAACACCGAGCGGACCATTAGCCTAGACCTACAACACATGCGTAGTAGCTAGATTAGATCTAGTTTCTAGTCTATTTGTATGTACCATAACTGTTGGGTCCGTAACAAAGTAGATATAGTGAAACTCGCGTAGGCTTATTTCTCTTTTGTGTAGGCCTATATGACTTTGTTTCGTTTAAAACATTATTCTGTATTTTTCCCTTTCTAAATTCACGAAGACCGTATTATTGCTATCCCGAGATTTCACTAAATAAAAGATTATTGTTTCACTCGATCTAGCCTTGGCCAATTTCTATTTTCTGACAGCTCCCATTGAAAGACATTTCAAAAGAAGGCCTTGCTGTTAAAAAAAAAAAAAAAAAGAAACAAAAACTAAACATTTAAAAAAGGGCACATATGTGCGTAGGAGATTTATTTATTTATTTTGGGCATGGTGGCGGTGACACAGGTTAGAAAAAGAAAACAGAAGTGTGTAACCGAACTCCGCGGTCGTCATGCCTTCAATGTGTTGATATAAATAGTGGGGGCGCGGGGAGGGCAGAAATGACCACACGCTTAAAAGAAGTAGCACTTGTTTCCGTGTAACGAATTAATCCCCTGACAACAGACGTGTTACCTTGGCCGTGTGACATCACTGCACACACGTCTGCAGACTTGAACACACACGTCTGCAGACTTGAACACACTGACAGTAACTGTGTCACGCCGTGTTCAATCAATGAAGCTGTCTGGTCGCAGATTATTTTTTTTATTGGAACTTTCAAAGTGTGTCCTTTTTCACATTGTAAAAAAAAAAAAACATGAAACCAAAAAGCCTAAATGAGCATTTTAGCCATTTGAAAATATTTTTACACATTATAATGTGCACTATTTCAATAGCAAAACAATTAGTAAATTTTTAAAGACATTTAAAGAAATATTCAATATATATATTTCATATGCAACTAAAATAAATACTATTAATAATAATTGCTTACATACTTAATAAAAAAAATGCATCATAGTTAAATTAAATGCAATAAAATGACATAAAAATAATTTTTAAAGATACATAAAATAGAAACATAAAGAAAAAGATTCAGTGTATCAACAAATAATTTAATCAAATTTAGTTATAATCTAAATTATAATCTGTTAAGCATTAAGAATGGAGAAAGGTAATATTTTTTTTAAACATAGTTTGGATTTAAATTATCTGTAAACATGAAAACATGATTGTAGACACTATCAGTATTGCTTTGGACTTTGGAAAGTTTTAGTATTAATAAGTTTATAAAAACAATGAAATAGTATTCTAACTTGTTATGGGTTTAATTGTACAGCATTTTTTGAAGGAATTAAAAGGAAGCCTTTTTATTATTATCATCATTATTATTATTATAGTGCTACATTAAAGTTAACAAAAAAAAAACAAATTAAAAATTGTACTTATAAAGGAAAAAAAATCTACCTAAAAATATTATTACTCCTCATTATTAAAGAAAAGAAGAAAGATATATACATTTAGATATTATACAATTATAGCTCTTCAAATGTATAATCTTTTGATATATTATTATATTATATTATGTTAATAAAAAAAAATAAAATCTTTTCTTTGTACCCTTGATATACAATAATTTTATTAAATGTGAATGTTATTCAAACAGAGATAACTTAAAGAATTTTTTTTTTAGTGTGATTTTTTAAATGCAATCAAGAGTTCATGATTAACTATATCAAGCTGTTTATTACACCTTGAAAATCTTCAATATTTGGATATAGAACTAGTTAGATCATTTTGGTTGTTAAACAATACTTCTGTTTTTATCAGGCATTGATAAAAATGCCAAGAACTAAAAACGTAAAAAACAAAACACAGCAACTATCACACTAGCAGTTAACAAGACTGCAACAATACATTGACTGACAGGCTTGGATTGTCTAGTGCTATTTACAATCTGTCTACTGTCATTAATCCCAAAATTTATTTTCTCTCACCACAAGGACACTCTGTAAAAACTTTAAAGGGTCATCCATTACTGAAGTCAACTTTCAGAAAGGTAGATCTAAATGTTTTGTAGCAAGTTGGAACTAGAAACTCAGACAAACAACAAGCATTGTTCTAGGGGGAAAAAAAGTACAAAAAGAGGCAAATATTTCAGAGAAAGAATAAATACCGCCTTTATTACTGTCTCAGATTTTAATTCCTTTAGGTTTATTTTAAATCCATTGTGCATATTAGAATAGAAAATAACATATCTTAAAAAAAGCTTTTTTTTTTTCTTTAATCAGGATCATGGTTACATCTAAGGCTTTTAAGTTTTATGCAGATAAAGTGTAATAGAAAAGGATGAAATTTAAAAACTTATTAACATTTGTGATATTTTCAAAAATTATGAATTTAAAAATTACAGAAAAATATTAGTTGTTTTTTAAAGACTTAGAAAAGTTTTAATTATGAAAGTCTTTATAACGCTTTTTTTCCCTCTATTTCTATACAATATCCACTTAAAATTTACTTTGGCTTTAGAAATATATATTTATCAATCAAACAGCTCTGAATTATTATTATAACTATTTTATTATTATTATGGGCAAAGTATTTATTTTATGAATAAACAACAAAGGAAACTAAATTTAATAGATTTTGGAACCCTCTTCCTTACACTCTAAACAGTCTAAAAGTTTAATAGAAGAAATTTTGTACTAGAAAGCTTCTAAGTTTTATACCAAACAGTTAACTGGTCAAGTGACTAGACTTAAAATTTAAATATTTCTTAGCAAAGCATCTGCCTTATGTGTACATAGACATGTCTTTCAGTTTTCACATCTCATCCAGTATTGTCCATATTGATTTAGGATTGGTGTTTAATTAGATGAATATTACATTTTAGTTTCTACACATTGGTGACTACATTATACAAATATTTCTTTGATGGACATAATATGTGTCTATTGCTGGTCATAAAGTTGATGATTAATAATAATTTATTTTTTATTTTAAATTGGTAATGATTGGTTACATTTACAGTTGTGCTTCTCTGTATGGTTACATTTACAGTTGTGCTTCTCTGTATGGTTACATTTCAAGTTGTATTTCTTTGCATAGTTAGGTTTCAAGTTGTACTTTTTTGTATGGTTAGATTTCAAGTTGAATTTCTTTGTATGGTTAGATTTCAAGAAGTACTTCTTTGTATGGTTAAATTTCAAGCTGTACTTGTTTGTATGGTTAAATTTCAAGCTGTATTTCTTTGTATGGCTAGATTTCAAGTTGAATTTCTTTGTGTGGTTAGATTTCAAGAAGTACTTCTTTGTATGGTTAGATTTCAAGCTGTATTTCTTTGTATGGCTAGATTTCAAGTTGTATTCTTTGTATGGTTACATTTCAAGTTGTATTCTTTGTATGGTTACATTTCAAGTTGTATTCTTTGTATGGTTACATTTCAAGTTGTATTTCTTTGTATGATTACATTTCAAGAAGTACTTCTTTGTATGGTTACAACACACTTCTAGCATTTCATTTTGTTTGACATTACTTACATTACCATTGTTTGTTTGACCAATACACTGGTGCATTTCTTCTTCATCTTCTTCATCTTTCCATATTTAAAAAAAACAACATCTTGATATTATCTTAGTGTCTGAGAATAAAACAAGACCTTTGAGAAATGATTCTTAAATTTTTTATTGAATTTCTTTGTTTAGTCACAGATATTTAGTCCTTGTTCTGTCTCTCAAATCTTGCCTGCCTTTCGAGACAAAATGGGCCATACATTTCCACAATCTTTTGTCTGTTTTACCACGAATCTACACACTTGATTTGACATACATCTAGAAGAATCTTCTAATTATGATCCATCATTAAAAAAAAAGTACATGTTATGAATATTCAAAGAATCAATTGACACACGTTCTCATGGACTCCTGCGTATTTTAAACCTTGTTGTCAATAGTTAGATCTATGTAGAGCTTTGGCGGTGACTGTCTAAGTCTGGGGATCAAACAGAAGCTTTTCTCAATATTCATTTAAATTTTGGTCTTTCCAAT
The DNA here is from genome assembly GCA_021533235.1 of Biomphalaria straminea. Classification (NCBI taxonomy): domain Eukaryota; kingdom Metazoa; phylum Mollusca; class Gastropoda; family Planorbidae; genus Biomphalaria; species Biomphalaria straminea. The sequence goes on from JADKLZ010003886.1 coordinate 15,206,997, forward strand.
TTATTTTGGACAAGAAGACATACAGTGGGAGGCAACTAACTTTCCTTATTCCTTTTATCTTTTATAGAGCCATTTTCTTTTTTTAAACCATAAATTATAAAAAATAAAGGCTTCGATGTTGATATTTAAATCATTACCGACCGCCATTAACACAAAACTGTATTCTTCCCTTCGTTTGATAGTCCCTTGTCTGTTTTCCGCGCTTGACATTAATTGATGTGCGTGGAAGACCAAGTCTGCAGCACACTGTTTGACGTAACTGGCCGTCACCCTCGGGGGGAGGCTCGATTTTCTTTGATAATGGTCCATATGTTGCACGAGACGCTCCTCTCGTTTAGGTGGCCGGCCATTGTTTCCTCTATTCTTAAATGTATGAATGGTCCGCCCTTAGCTGGCTGGAAATATTCCCGCATTTTTTTAAGGGGGGGGGGGGTAATGATGTTACTGAATGGGGAGCCCCCGTTGTGATTGTCGCACGTCCTACTACATGGGCTTATTATTTGTTTATTTTGGTACAGAATTGAATATTTCATTTATTTTTTGTTTTGTTTTTCAAAGTGTAATTCAATGAACAGTTACACTATATTGTTCATTTCATTGAACTTGTATTGTGCCAGTAACCTTGTCTTGATTTTTGGCAGTCACTGGAAGTGTATTAGAACATCTATATATATTTGTCTCGTATACAGATATAAAATCGTGTAATTATCAATACTAGAAGTAGCATCGAATTTTGGTTTAGGGGTGATGGAATAGTTCAGATGTTTGGTTAGAAAACAACTTTTTACGGGTAACCGAAAAGCCTTAATGTAAACGTCCCGTGTGTTCTTCAGGGCCGGCCCTAACAAATGCGGGACCCTATGCGAAAGGAATTGCGTGGGGCTCAGCCTGGGTAGAGATTAGTATAATATTAAAATTGAGATTTTGTTTTAGAAAATACATTCATCTTTGTCGTTTTTTTTAATCGCACGTAGGATTGGCAACCAAAAATTGACAATTTTTTGTCTATTTTTAGGACATTAGTTCACATAAGATTGCAATAATTTCAGGAGATTTCCGGGACTTTATATCTGAAATTCATGAAACACATGAGATTGCAATAATTTCAGATATAAAGTCCCGGAAATCTCCTGAAATTATTGCAATCTCATGTGAACTCATAAAAATGTCCTAAAAGTTATAATGTTTTAATTTGACAATTTACACCTAAAATTATCGCGGGGACCTATGAAAGTGCGGGACCCACTGGGACTGAATGTGTATTTTGTATGTACACTTTGTTTTTAAACAACTTTTTCTTTTTTTTTTTACTGAAAGTGTTCGTTTTAAATGTAATAAAATATACAATAATTGACCTGAAGATCGATAAAGATCAAGCATTTTATACTAAGTGATTAAAATCAATATTCAGCATTCCATAGTATAGTCAAAGAGAAACGAGGTCATATTATAAACAAACGGTTGGTTGCAGATCATGCAAACACCTGTAGACCAACATTAAGTGAAGAATCTAGATTTATATATTTCATCACATATTAATACTTTAACTCTTCCCTACGGATATTATTTACCACATTTTGGTAGAATCAACGTTGATATCGTCAGTTAGGAGAGAAAGAGTTAAATATAAAGCAGAAGAGTTCTGTTTTTTTTTTTTTTAATTTCATTTTGTTTCTTTTTTATAGTGGTTTACTCAAATTACTGTTGTATTTTTTTTGTTGTTGTGCACGAGCAATTAGCACGTGTTTTTGCTGGGCTCGTGAAAGTGAAGCACTAACCGAAGCTGTGTCGATTGACTCATCCCCGAGTCGCTTTTAAATGCGCTAATCATTGTGGACTTCTTTTTGAAGCTTATCCACATCAAATGTTTAATAGCTGTCGTCAGCTTGTTGGCTCTAAGTAAGCCTCGCCATCTCCTCACCCATTTGGCCCATTCAATCTGCTTAGTTTAAATGCAAAGCAATAAAAGGCCCCCCCCTTTTTTTTTTTTTAATTTTATTATTTGGTCTCTAATTGTCAGAGAAGCGTTGTAGTTTTCTCTATCATCTCCAAGCTGTTAATATAAGTCAAACATCTCAATCTGACCGCTACAGATTATTGTATTTATACTTTGTGTGTGTGTGTGTGTTGTTTTCTTTATGGTTTTGTTTACATAAAAGGGAAATAGTCGCATGCTTAAGTTAAAAAATAAAACTCCATCTCTGGAAAAAAAACAACATTGTTTGGGTTGAGTTTTACTGGACGTATTGTTGTATATATAGACTTTCTAAATCCAGGTTTGAGTTGAAAAACTGAAGTAAATAGGAAATATCTCTTTCTGCCATTGCTTGTGTTAGCCTATTGTCTGTTATTGCTCGACTTACTAACGACTCAATTGAAAGATCGGCGAGTTCGTTTGAATTAGACCTTCTTGCGTGCGTCCACATACAGTTTGCATGCATCTGTTTCAAATCACCGCATTCTGATTAAAAATAAAAAATTGCACTGTTAAGCACTTGGCCCCAAAATATGATGATTCTCTACATGCCCGCTTGTCTTCTTTCCTAAGTCTTACTACTAATGACTGGCTGACATTATGGCTGCTGTGGCCACGACATGGCCTAAATTGTACCGATGTGCCAAAAACACAAAATATCCACAATATATATATATATATATATATATATATATATATATATATATATATATATATATATATATATCATCAAGGCTGTTTCTAGAGAACGAGGAGGTAGCGAGTCTTCCGGTGACTTGAATGTATTGTTCTGTCTGTTCTCGTGTACTTTTAGTTTTTAACCTTGGGTGGTAACCTGATGACTGTGTGTTGTGTGTGTTTGGGGCGACAGTGGGGGGAGGACATGGGCGAGAAATGTAGGAAAGGGGGGGGGGGGGGCTAGTTGCAACAGACGCTTCAAAAATAAAGTTTGAGCCCATAGAGCGTAGTACTTAGTAGTACTTTGATCCAAACTTGACAACTCCTAGCTGTACATTATAGCTCTTAGTAGTACCTTGATTTAAAAAAAACAACAACTTTGTATGCTACTCATTGTCTGCTTCAGTAACGTAACTTTTGTTTTTACGTTACAAATTCTTGTCGCGCGTTAAAATGTAATTTTAGTCGAAGTTTAAATCTCCACTCATTCGATGGCCGATTAATTTAACTCTTATAAATTTATCAGTGTCAAAAATTCAAAACCTAAATGGAAATTTGAAACTAATTTAGTTTTAACATTCATTACATTAAAAAATGTTGTTTTTTTTTGCCAGTTACATGCCTATCTAATTTAATTTTTGTGTATTTTATTCGTTGGTTGTAAATATGTCAGGATCCAGAACTAGTTGTGAATAGAGCGAATAACGAACGTATCGCTTTTGTTGGATCATAAATCCTCTTTCTAGTGTTGACACTGGTCACCGCTAATCTCATGGATTATAACTGTCTTTTTATACCTCAAGCTATTTACATACTCGTAGAGAATTAGCATAAAGCTGTTTCAGATTTTTGTGTTTCTCAAGCTGTAATATTCTTTTTTTTTTTTTAACGAGATAGGGTATGTGGGTTGTTTTTTTTTGGTTACATCATTACGGAAGAGGAAAGGGGTTAAAGAGACAATAGGAAAACCACCATTTGATTCTGGGCCTCGACCATTTCCTCGTGACGTGTTTCTTTGATGTTGAGTACTTGTGTCACTGCTGATTCGACCAGATTTCACAATAGTCATTTTGAATCAATTACTTGTATAATGATTGATTTAGTATTCTAAGTTGTAATAATGACTATTATGGTAGAAAGAAGCTCACATAATGTCTGTACCACCCATACCGTGACTAATAATGATGGATTTGGTGACTTGATGAGTTGGCCTCTTGAATTCTGGGACAGAAGTCCCGTGTTTGACATTTTACAATTTGTATTATCCCTTACTAATATTTAAATCTCATAAAAACAACCTTGTAACACAAGTAACTTCCTCGTAACATCCACATAACATTATCGTAACACAAGTTACCCCGTGGTAACATTCTCATAACAGTTACACATGTAACCCGTCTTAAAATCCTCATAACAAACTCGTAACACAAGTCATTCCGTCGTAACATGTTCGTAGTTCGTTGTTTTGAAAAAAAAAAAAAAAAACAGCTCTATTTAGTTCAAATCCTCAGGATTTCTAATTCAACAAACACAAACTACAGCCTATAATTGAACCCTGTGATCTTTGGTGTTGTGTCTATACAAATAAGTCAAAGATTTTTAACCTTCCATGGTCATTGAGCCATGCAAACATTTCGCTCATTGCCACAAAGTAATAATTGTAAAAAGAGGTTCTAAGTCAGTTCCTTCACCGCTGGCAAGTAACGTAATTGGGTGCATGGTGGTTACATTATGCCTCTCGGCTTGTATCTGTCAGGGGCCAGTAGGTCAGTTCGGAGAGCCACGTGATCACGATTGAGATCACATAGGAGAGGGTTGAGGTCAGTGTGTGTACGCGCGCGTAACCGACACCCCATAAACTTGTGTTTTTAAAACCTAACCTGGTGTTTTTCAAAGTGATCCGGAACCCGACTTTCTCCCATTGCTTTCAACACACGAAGAGACCATTTAAAAACGACATGTAAATGATTGTTGTCTTTCAGACTTCAAGAGATGGTTGTCGAATTGAAATGTAATTTTTTTCCCCCCAATGCTGTTAGTTCAGGGCTTGCACGTTGTTTTTTTCTGATCGTATTACTACAACACATTGTATTTTATGGAAACATATTTCTATTCGAAGTTGATAAGATTATTTTTTATAAAGACCGTTTAGGCACTTTTGTTTTAGACGCATGGGTAAAGCAATGCAATTACTTCTACTTGGCAGACTAAGCAAGTTATAAGGGCATTTAAAATTCAGATTTGACATTTATAAATAAGTCACTGCGTTAGGAGCCTGGTCATTTTAATTCAGTTCTTTTAGAGAGTAAAAAGCAAAACAATATATATTTATTTATTTAAAAAATTTTTATATAATTTCTGATATCAGCAATGTATGATGTGCAATTATTCCATGTTTCGTAATTAGTAGAGGCTAGATGTTAAAATTTGCGATAAGTCATTTTTTTTAAAGATAACTTGTGTATGTAAAAATATCATAAAGTAAGTCTCATAAAAAATTGATCTATACATTCTCCATTAGGAAACAAGACTAGACGAATATGAGAGTTGTAGCTTATTTGAAATAATTTTTTTTTCACTTTGTTCTTATGGACAGCTCCTAATGATTGCCAACCATTTTTAAGCAGTTTATTTGTTTTCTATTCACCACGCCTCAATGTACCGAGTATTTAAGCACCTCGCAATAACATCTGGTGAAGTGCAATCAACTATCAGGATCGGCACACCATCTTATTATTTTTTTTTATTAATGAACATGTTCACTTAATTATATCGATCACCCGGGTTTTAATTTCGGGATCTTTGGGGGCCTCTGAGTCCTTCTGCTAAAATGTCATTAGTTGGGAAAACGTAAAGGTGGTTTGTCGTTGTGCTGGCCACATGATACCCTCGTTAACCGTGGATCGCAGAAACAGATGGCCTTTACATCATCTGCCCTATAGACCGCACGGAAGTGGAACTTTACTTTTGGGCTGCTTATTGGCCACCACGGATTTTCATATAATTAAAGAAATAAACTTTTGGAGTAAAAATATCAAACCTGAATTTTAATAGATAATTTTTTTTATTAAATCTAAATTCGAACTGTGTATGTCAACTATTGAAGTGAATCCAGGAAATGCTATTTCTATGTAGCAGTCTTCTGCTATTGATTACTTTTAGAATTGAAAATTAAATGATTTAAAACAACATTTCCTCGGCGTTTCCTATTGGCTGGTGGCGCAAAGAAAAAAAAATCTAAGTAGCTCAAGTATGTTGCCTAAAGCAAATATTCAAATGAATCAGCCACATTCATTCGTTTGATGTCCCATTTAATGTCTTCGCCAAGAATTTAATATTTACTTTTAAGATGGATAATTTCATCAATTTTTTTCTCTCCTCAATTTGTTTTTTCACCGCGTCGTTCGCGACCTAACCAAAAACTAAAACAAAATATTTTAATATAAAAAATTCAGTCGTTTGTCTATTGCAGACCCTGTCGTCCCTTCGTCTTGTGTGAAGATTCTCTAGTGTTAAAATATAGATGTGTGTCTAGGGAGAAGTTATTGTTGACATTGCTAGTATTGTACACCAAAACAATAGCCTCCATTGTTCCTGTGCTACAGATTATAAAGTACGACTACTCCCGTCTACGACACATTTATCTCATTTTTTTTGTTTGTTTATAATCTCCCATTTGCGGTTGTCTCTCCTTTTAATTAATATTTTCACACAGCGGACCTCATCTTCATTTAAGCCGAGTGTTGAAATGAGGGGGAAAAAGTATTTTTAGAGCGCCTTTGATCTCCTTGCTTTGACCCGTTCCCTGGTTTGTAATGTCAATAAATAAATGTCAACGTAGCACACACACACACGCGCGCGCGATCACACATAAGAAAACTGGTAAATAATGACACGTTGACCTAAGTATTGAATGCTGTTAGCTTAGGGGCCCTTGTTGTGCACTGTCTTAGCAGTTAGGATAATTTAAAAACAAAATATTGAAATCATGTGTATGTGTGTGTTTTAGTGGAATCGTGTATGTGTGTGCCATTCTGTTTTGAATAGAGTCAAAGAGGTAGAAGAATTGTGTCTAGCTTTGAATGAATCGGAATCGAAGACAAAACTACCCCTACAAATCTAAACAGACGAAATATAAACAATCTTTAAAATAAAAACAACTATGTCACTCGAGAATTAGAATTTATTTCCTTTTACTTTCGATATCAAGCAAAATAATTAATTATCAGTAATTAATCGATTAATTTGGTTAACTGTTCCATTAATTCTGGTTTTGTAAGGTACATACAAATAATTGTATAAGGTGTAAAGTTACAGCTTGATCCGAGAATGGGTTTGGGAGAAATTATGTAAGTGGACAAAACCCGACATATTTATCTAGATCTGTGGAGGATCAAAAACAATTAAACCTCTACCTAGTGATTTTTAGGTGAGCGCAGGGCTTTGTAAGAAAATGTCTCCTTGATGTGTGTGTGTGTTTCATCATTGTAGACTTGAAGCATGTCAGGTCTTAAGTTAAAGAAAGTCTCATTAACTAGTACACAATCAGTTTGAATTAGAGTTCATAGATCCTCTCTACCTCTTGTTACATGTTCCAACTTCTAGAGGAAGATAAAAACATTTGTACTGATCTATTCATGTATTGAGAACATCCCCTCAATGGACACAAAGATAGAAATGTCTTGTTCTTTAAAAAGGATTAGATATGCGTTGTGTTTCAAGGGGGGCGCGGTGGTCGAACGGTTAAGCGCTTGGCTTCCGAACTTGAGGTCCTGGGTTCGAATCCCGGTGAAGACTGAGATTTTGAATTTCGGGATTTTTAGGGCGCCCCTGAGTCCACCTAACTCTAATGGGTACCTGACTTTAGTTGGGGAAAGTAAAGGCGGTTGATCGTTGTGCTGGTCGCATAACACCCTGCTCGTATAACCGTTGGCCAAAGAAACAGATGACCTAAACACATACCTGCCTACCGTTACGCAAAATGCGTATTCGTTACGCAAAATCGCCCAAAAATGACCGCGAGTACGCAAATACGAATTTAACCCGTCGCGTTACGCATTTCGTACCTTTTTTTTTTCCGCTCTAAACTAGCTTACGAGCGGCCACGGAGGTCACGCTAAGCGGCAACTTTGACTTAGAGGTCACGCGCTAAGCCGTCCTGGGGGGAAAAAAACAACAGAAAAGGTGGGGTGGACACATTGAGCCTAGATCTAGATCTAGATATAGATCTACGTTGATTGGAATCAAGCAATTAAATCTAGTCTACAAATGAAGAACGCGGGAGTGGTGGGAGAAGGGAGTTGGTACCACGCAAGAGCGATTGCGAGAGGCTGTTTGGTATCATTCAGTCACCAACGTGACTTTATTTTCATTAGAAATTAATTAATTTGGAGCTTAAAAAAAGTCGAATGCAAAAAAAAAAAAAAAAAGTAAAAAAAAAATTCCCGTATTAATTTTAATCAAAAATATCGAAGCGCTATTGATTCTAAACATCGTATTTTAGCTAGATCTAGAATATGGATATAGATCTAGA
>JADKLZ010003886.1:15231828-15254647 GCA_021533235.1 Biomphalaria straminea
AAGGAGATCTATGTGGTTCAACAACTACAAAGGAGATATATCTGGTTGACCAACTAACCCTACTAAGAGATATATGTGGTCCACTAACTAGCCCTACAAAGAGATTTATCTGGTTCACCAACTAACCCTACTAAGAGATACTTTCCCCAAAAGATCACACATTGTTCTTGGATGCAGATAGAGATATTTTTTTTTTGAAATTCATGAAATGAGAATGTCCCCCAAATCAAATGGTTTTAATGGTTTATTTTGTTGAATAATAAACGTCTTTTGTTTGTTGAACCATCACCAACTTCTTTTTTTTTTTATTTCTTTTGAAACCTTCGTTTTACATATACAGTTTTTCTCAACAATAATATGATCTCGGTATAAAGAATCGGTATAACCTTTCAGAAGTCAATATCTTTTTAATATGACCAGTTCTATTCTTATAATAAATAGGGTATCATGTTCTGAAACATTAACAACTCTTATTGATCTCTCAACTCGTGTAACTCGAGACACAATATTTCTCTAGATCAGAGTTTCCCAAACTTTTTTTCTTAACGGAACACTTCGCACATTCTCAGTATTTTTAAGAGAGATGAATGCACGTGTTTGCTTATTAGTTCATTATTCCAGAAGTTCGTGGAACACAGTTTTGGGACACACTGCTCTAGGTCATACACAGATCTATATTAGTTTAGTCAATATGAGTTTAAGTCAACAATTAAACAAACTTATTCTCTATTTAGATTTATCGTTTTTTCCGTATAGTATTACTAGACGTCTTGAAGTGACATATTTTCGAGCTATTACCAATGGTATATCAACTTACTATTAATAAAACAATAATAGTCTCGGAACAGGTTACTTCTGTTTGTATATCATTATTTTCGAAACTAGATTACCTGTTACCTATCCCTTAGTCTGGTGGACCGTTGGGGCACCAAGCAAGACTTGTGGACCATCTTTCTCCATTCCTCTCTATCCTTTGCCCTGATTAAAACCTCGTTCAATGGTAGGCCTGTCCATTCTTTGATGTTGTCTTCCCACCGCTTTCTCTGTCTGCCTCTTTTTCTTTTTCCTGGTACTGTTCCCTGGAGGAAGGTCTTTGCGAGTCCCGAGGATAGAAACTAGATAGAACCACAGAAAACAAAGTTTAGGATTATGTTCCTGTTAAAGACGATCTGTGTTATTATTAGCCTGCTCATGTCTGATCGAAGACGTATGTTTCCAAATGTGACAGCGCTCTATTCAGTTTGTCTCTTCAAAGAATTTGTTGGCGCCAGTATCTCGAGTATGGTATTTTGATAAGGTATGCAGGTTAAATGGTTAGGGTAAGCATTTCTATATGCGAAATTGTTTAGTCAATGCTGCTAAAATTGCAACACTACTGTGGATGTATAGAGACCTCAAAACGTCATTTCTAACTTTGTGTTTGTATGTTTAGGTCTTTATTGTAACTTTGCTCTTTATCTTTATTTGATGACTGGTGGTTTTAAAAAGTTATATCAACCTCAATAAAGTTGGCAGGTATTTGTAACATTTGCAAACAGATGTAAGTATCAATTCAATTTTGCTAACTTACTGTTTACTGAAGTACTAAGCAGTGCTAAGGCAGCGTGAGGACATTTCTATTGCTGTACATGTACAGTGTATGAAGCTGTGCCCAGAAATATTGAAATAGCCTTCCCCCCCCCCCCTTTACAAAAAAAATACTTTGATCGACCATCGTTAAAATTCGATCATTATCCTATTCAAAATGTCCAAGATTATTTGATCCTTTACTGTCAGTAAACCACATACCATGCTCCATATATAAACACACTTGTAAAATCTACAACAGAACTTTCTAATTACATTCATATGCCTAAGATTATTCCTTAATGTGTCAAGAATAAGCCACATTTAGGTATTGTGGTGATTGTGTTTATATAGACTAGTATAGAGCCTTGTAGAAATCACTTGATAGAACCTTGGTTGTTAGATTTGAAAATTCTATGTTTATTTACTATTATTTATTATGATTTCATTGGCTGACTAGGTAAAGTGGGGTGACGGCCCTTCAGTTTTTATTATTGTTGTCAGGGGACCAGTTTTGGTGATTGACTAGTATAAGTACGATTATAAGGCAGTTTTATAGTTGATGTATATACTTGGAGAATTGAGCTTTTGTTGACGTTATCTACAGTTATACTTATTTCTATTGCTTTTATTAAATACTTCTTATTTCTAATGCATCCCTGGTGTTCCTTGAAGTCTGTATATGATATGTGAAAATGTCCAACCCATAGGCCAGGAGTTCACAACAATCACAACAGGTATATATAGGGAAACTAATATTGTGGAACACATAATATCGACGGTTTCTTGACGTTCACTAAAAACAAAATTGATGTTTGACTTCTCCGTTGTACTAATTATCTATTATAATGTTTCATAATTTAACAATTCAAAGCCAAGCCGCAGGGTATTGAACGAAGAATAGGAGATTCCTTATTATATAACCTTTGGGTCTGGTGGTGAAGTCAGCCACTGAGTGCCACCCTGGCCAGTGGTGGTGAAGTCAGCCACTGAGTGCCACCCTGGCCAGAAATTATCCGTCCCATGAACTAGTTAAAGCGACAGCTGATGCCCAATGCCGGTCTGGTCCGAAGAGTGACACACGACATTTGTTTGCTCCCTTGGAAACGACGCTTGACAATCGGCAAGTGCCTTCTGAACAAAACAATGGGCCTGGTCGCCCTCTAGACACGACATTAGTTGTTCTGTAAGCGTTTGGAGATCACAACATCTTCAGACAACAACAACCCAGACGGCTTCTCGGGGTCCCTTGGGAGTCACGTGTTACGAGCCTGACGGGGGCATGAATGTCAGAGATTTGACTTTTGCTGTTGCTGCCAAAGCCCGACAGTAGCGGTGGGTATATGACGTCATTAAGAGATATGTATTGTTTTAATTTTGTTTGCCTTGTGCCCCAGGTCTCTTCCATACTCGCCAGGGCCGGCCTTAGGCATAGGCAAACAAGGCAGTTGCCTTGGGCCTCTGACTGATGAAGACCTCGCACAGTACTAAAAAAAAAAAAAAATTTGAAAAGAAATTGCGAAATCTGTGCCCAGTGTTCTTGTTGGAGTACACTAGGTTTTAAATAAATTGCGTAATTTTATTATTTCGTTGTTTATTTATTTATTTAATTTTTTTTTTTTATTTTGGGGGTTGGCAAATTCATTTCACCTAGGGTCTCCAATTATCTAAGGCCGCATCTGTCCTCTCCATGTATTAATGTATACTTTCTCTCCTCTTCATTTTGTGTGTGTGTGCGGTATAGTGAGCCTATAATTGTAAAAGTTGAAAATCATGGCGGGGAAAAAAAAAACTTTGCATCTGGCAGACGTACTGGGTTACTTCCGGCTGTCATTACAGTCTCGGTGAAATCTGTTTGTTACTTGATCGTGCCGATACTTAGTATTGTTTATTCAGGTCAGTGCAGGTGTGTGGGGATGACACTGTCAAATATTTACTTTCCTTGTCTGAGATAAAACGACGACTATATACAGGTAATTAAATCCTGATGCCGAGCGGCTGCTCAGAATTGTAACCTTCAGAAGGTAATTTCTAACTCCAAGACGCTCTACTTAATAGCAATTCAAATTTCACGCTGTGATAGATTTAAGAAATGTTATGTGCCTTAACCAGACCTCTTTATCGATTAATTCTAGCATGACCTTATTAAAAAAAAAGTTATTCTTTATATATATATACAGGTATGTGTGCATTTACATTACGTTGTACCCAAAGGCAATTTATTGAAAATTAAATATCATATGCAGTTTTTGATAGCATATCCCAAGAGCAATTATGACATGAGGGAAAACTTCATATTTAGGCTTATATTTATAAATAATATAATGCAATAATAAATAATATATGAAGTTTTATAATTTAAAGTGCTTGTTGCGATCAGTTATTTCAATAACTGCCGGACAGTTACGAATATGTTTGTAAACTGTTTTACATGTTTCGGATGTTTCTGCGGAGTTGAACATAATTTATTTTCTAGTCCGAACCTCGCGCAGTACGACGGGGGAAGGGGGCAGGCAAGGTTTGAACCCGGTACCATAGATAAGTCCGAACGACAGTCCAGCGCGCAAACCGCACGACCTGGTAGCCATCCATCAATATCAACACAATAATTAAGTGAATGGTGAACGTTTTATTTAAAAATAATTGTGGGTCTTAGACTGTCACGGACAATACTAATGAAGGCCACATATTGGGAAAGCAGAGAGAAAAAGCAGGCCTATCTGCAACTGACAAAACTCACCCATGCCACATATGCGGCCGGCTTTTCAAAGCGAGGATTGGACTTCACAGCCATCTTCGAGTCCATATGAAATGAGAAATGTGCTCATCTTCGTACACGAAGGAGGAGCTATATGTATATATATTGGGAAACCCAATGCATGGGACGTTTTAGTGGTCTGCGAGTAACTTTTGTCTCAACAGCTTGTTTTCTTTTCCATTTGTATGCTCGAATTTCTTCCAAACAATGAATGCTGTTGTTAACTAGTTGCATTAAAAAATATATACTTTCCTACAATAAGAGACTTTTTTTTTTAAGTCTTAAAAAAATGTATATATTTAAAAAAAAAATAAATTGAAATAGTCGATAAACAACGGACCCACAGACTACGAGTTGTTCATTGGATTTCTTGTTATGATTACCAAAATGATTAACTTTTTTTAAAGGCGTGTTTGAACATCTTACCGTCATTGACCTCACCGAGTTTGTTTGATTTAACATGTTTAATATAGCTGCATGTTTGAACGTCATTAACTTTCAGTCATAGGCACTGCAATAGTCCAGGGCAACTAGACTTGCCCCATCTCTGCTGCGCAGCACTTAACCTGTACGTTAACATCGCGTCATAGCGCTGGCGGCTATTAGAGGGTATATTGCATTACCTTCCCATCTCTGTGGAGATCTTCGGAGCCCAACAATCCGAAAAGAGCCGACGAATGTGCTTTTCTCACGCATCGTTATCCTGTTGCACCTCTGGGGCATTAGCGGGTTTCATTTTTATCACACTGTTTTAGTGTGTTTAGCTTATCAATGCTTTAGTGCTGGATCTAGATGTACGCTGCGGAAATGCATCGCAAAAGTTACGGACCGTCACGGAATGCCGAATTTTTTTTTTATTTTGGGGGGGGGGGGGGATGGGGAGGCTCATAATTTTGTGTTTAACTATATTTGTATTCTTTCATCTTGGTTATCTCTGTAATAAGTCTCAACAAGCTTTTCCTTTCAGAAAACCAAAGTCTTTGTTACCTGATCAAAAATGTTGAACATTTAGTATATGGTCACGATGTTTAAACTTTAATACAGTATTTATTTATTATTAAGACTTGCTCTTCAGAAATATATGTATATGTTTATACGTTGTTTTGTTTATCTAGCTGAGTTACAGTTAAAATATACCGGTATGTATACAATTATTAGGTGTACAGGTTCAGAGTCATTAGAGGCTGATAATTTAGAAATAAAGTCTGCGCTAATTGTTGTATGTGTACAATTTGTATTTTACTTTTAATTTACATTGTCCAGTTGTTGTTTTTTCATTGTTGTTTTTTTTTTTGGTGAAGGGGTGGGGCATGTTGTAACCAGAAAAAAAAACTTAACTTACCTCCACCATAAATGTTCAAACCAATCATGGCCCGGTGGGATGGATTTACACCGAGGAGTAGAAATTCCTTGTTTTGGTCTAAACCTAATACGTGATCTTCCGGTGCTCCTTTTGTTTCGGTCGCCTTGAGCCACTGTCTATATTAGTTGGAAAATATCTAACTTTAACCTTTTCTTTTTAACATCAAAAAATCAAATATTGGCATTTTATTTGTACTGCCTCTTGTATTTCGAGTCCGCCTCTAGTACTAAAAGTGACACTGACTATGAACAACATTTAGTAAATTAATAGGAACAAGTTGCTCACGTACTTCCCCCGAGCATGTTTGATATTGTTTTACGGATGTTATCATTAAATCCCCCGTTAAGAATGACCAAATAATATTACTTGCAACTGCTGAATGTGTGTGTCGTGTAGGTCAACGAAATGCCATTGAACTGCTGAATGTGTGTGTGTCGTGTAGTTCAACGAAATGCCATTGAACTGAGCGATAAGAAAGGTAAAAGAAATCACAACCATCTTATAAGAGTCAACTGGTGTTGTACATCGTACTTAGAACACTAAGGCCAGCAAAAGCGAACAAAAGCTCCCTATCACCAGCCTGAATTGGGCGATTGCGGGTTCCCCCGACCCGCCGCCCTGTCCGACAGGGGTTGAGACTCGAAGTTAAAACTTTTTTGCTGCGTTCACTTCCAATGGACACGGACACTCCGGACTCGGGGACTAGAGACGCACCACTGGATTCCCCCGTCGTTTTCCTATAATATACCAGGCAAAACCGTGCAGATCCCGCCATTTATGAAACGGACCCTTGAGGGACGGCGCCTGGATATTGACAGGTCTTTGCGGGAGCTTTCTTACATCCCCGCCAGTGCGATGAGTTTACTGTCGTAAGCTCTTAGGCACTCCCACGGGAGCCTTGTTCCGCTACCCATTTGGCCTAGTCGTCCCCCCATACGACCGTTTCCACCCGGGTTACTCACATCCTCACACATGTATCGCCTCACAACGCTGACCTCCTAGGACCCACTATTTGCCCGCTGAGAGAGACCTAGAGATTTGACCACTTTGTGGTGGCATTTTGGCGGGAAATCTAATCTGTATCCCATGCAGTTATTAAATAACACGAACTGTCTTTTGTAATCTTCTTTTCATAAAGATTTATGCAAACGCTGTGTGCGATAGATAAAGAGAAAACGTTGTTGCATTTAGAAACATATTTAAAACACGAAGAAGACAATAGTGAAATCTGATTTATCTTATCTTATATAATACAGACGTTACTTCAAAAAAGAAGATGATTACGTCCTACGCGTCATGCATTCAGTCATGCATATTTACCAGTGACTTAAATTCTGCCAAGTCACTGGTTTTCCTGGCTAGCTCAGGCAATCCATTCCATGCTCTAATGGCACTAGGGAAGAAAGAGCATTTGTACATATTTGTCCTAGCATATGGGACGAGGAATGTGCCTTTATCTTTGTGTCTTTCTGAGTATTTTATTAAGTTTTGTTTTTGTATTTGGAGATTATGGTTCAGTGTTTTGTGTATAATTGCTACTTTACTCTTAAGTCTTCTATCCTGAATGCTTTCTAAATTTAGTGATTTTACTAAAGGTGTTACTCTAGTGAAATGTGAATATTCGTTTGTTATTTACCAGAGAGGTTCGTGCGTAACACAAATACCTTTTTTTTTTTCATCTTTTTTTTTAATTGGTGAATATGTATGCGCATATACAATATGCTGAATGATTATAAAAACAAAAGCGCTTTTTCGGACATTAAGTGTGTGTGTTTAAAATAAAGACCAGGGCAGTATTGCAATTTTGAAAAGTGCATTTAGTCTTTAAGAAAAGAATGTGCGAAACATAAACTTGTTTACAAGTCTGTGCAGACGATATACGCATGTCATTTTTAAACCACAAAGATACGGTTTCAGAAACGAAGTCTTCTTGTAGCATTTGCACAGATTTCATACGCATAAAGGATCATGAAATTTGAGATTTATTGGCGCTGCCAAGAAACTATGTGGAAAACTTTCTTTTCATCAACGTTTTGATTACTTTTTCAGTTTGTCCATTAAATTAATTCTAGATCTAGAAATTTCGCCCTTTACATTATTTTTTTTTGGCCCAGGTAGAGAGGAATGAAAAGTGCTATACTGTAAGGCACTGTATGCTATAGATTTTTATTCATAAAACTAATATTTTTTTTAATATTCAAACATCCCCTGACTAAATTATCACAAAATAAAAATACAATACATGTTTGTACAATGTAACTCTGTACATTACCAAGCAAAACTACACAATGTTAGTTTGTTATCGATTCCAGGTCTATATTCATTATTTTCATGTCCGTGAAACTCTTGCAATGAATTGTTGTTGTTGTTGTTGTTTTAACGTGTTTCCGTAAGTGGTACATTTTGTGGGCGCTGTTGTTTGCTGTTATTTTTACAAAGGTTTTTTCAACTGACTTTGTCTGGTCAAACGTTTGGACACATTATTTCCCCCACACCCAATCTCGAATGAAGTTGAAATGTTGCACAGTTAATCTCTTTTCAAAAATAATCAATTAGTTAACTTTTGGTAATTCATTTTTTTACTTGGTATCTTGAACAAAGGAAAGAAATCGTACTTGACAGACGTGGTGGTATGAATTGAATTAGTCCCCTTGAGGACTCTTGAGTCCTGAGTGAACTTTTTAAAATCTTAAGTTTCATTTTATTTTTATCATTGTCTTATGTGTTTTATTTGTCTGTCTCTCCTAGGCCGCCAAGTTCGGTATGGTGCAACCCCCCTACCCCGGACTGGTCATGTACAATGATTTTGCTCAACCCCCTCCTGCACATAAAGGTTACTCACCGGTGTACACAGACCCCAAAACAGGTGAGTACAGTCTGTATTTATACGTCTTGACCTGCTTCACAAACTGTTGCCTTCAAACGTTATGCTACTTGACACCAAGTCAATGCTCAAACTAAATCTTAATCTGGACTCTTCCTCCCTTTGTTGGCTTCATCTGTAGCTGCTGAATATAGTTTTTGAGAGTAAAGCTGATGAGTTTCCAATACTCAATTACAGTTCCCCTTTCAGACCGTGTGGTCTATAGGGCTGATGATGTAAAGGTCATCTGATTCTGTGGCCAGCGGTTAACGAGGATGTCATGTGGCCAGCACAACGACCAACCGCCTTTACTTTTCCCCAACTAATGTCAGGTACCCATTAGAGCTGGGTGGACTCAGAGGCGCCGAAGGATCCGGAAATAAAAATCCCACTCTTCACCAGGATTCGAACCCGGGACCCCGGGTTCAGTAGCCAAGCGTTTTTCCGCTCAGCCCCCGCGCCTTAATTATAGCTCAAACATTTTATTCAAAATAGAAATTTACATTTTACGCCAATCGGTATGTAGGAATATTCACCCTATTTATTTAAGCAAGAGAACGCCAAAATGACCTGTTCTTGAAAGGACGCCAAAATGACCTGTTCTTGAAAGAACGCCAAAATGACCTGTTCTTGAAAGGATAGAATTTTCTCGCCCCCAGTAGACGCCAGCCTACGAAGGCGAACGCTGTGACGTTCTAACCGTAGGTCTTGTGTTCGAATCCTGGTGAAGATGGGGATTTTAAACTTTTTTTTTTTTTAAGGACCCTCGTAACATACATTTTGAAAGTAAAGGCGGTTGGTCGTTGTGCTGGCCACGACACTCTCTTAAACCGTGTGCCATAGAAACAGATGATCTTTACATCATCTGCCCTCCATGCTAGGTCTGCAAAAGTTACCTTAAACCCCCCCCCCCCCTATACTTGGTTTAAGCTTGCTTTAATATCAACAAGCTCGTCTGTTGCAACTATTATGTAACTAGAACATTGTACAAATGAAATCAAATGTTCTATTTAGTTATCTGGTCTACAAATATGTCACAATAATGAAGAAAGGAAATTTAAATATGTATTGAATATTTAGAAGAAAATATTTTAATGTCTTAGCGTAATTGTTAGGAATTGGATGTTTTTTTTGTGTTTTTTTTGTTTTTTTTTTTTTAGAATTCAAATGTCACTGTTTTAGATTGATTTGCATCACGCGGTGTTGACTGCCATGCTTATAGCGCTATGGTCCCAGTCTCTAGTGTCGGGAAGTGGCATGCGGGAGGTTTCCTTGATGCTTTTAGTTTCACAGTCGGGATTCAAACTCGAGTCCCTTCATAAATAACTATGCGGTTCTTTTTCCTTCACCACACATGCTTGTTATTCGGTGTCAAACAAACGATATCAATAACGTTTTAAAAACGGTTCGGAGGAGTTCGTTTTTCCCCATTTTTTCTTTATACTACTCTGAGGTTAATAGGCCTATATTAAGCTTTTCTTTTTTTTGTTTAAGAATTGCTTTATTAAATCTGCTACTTGTTCTATGCTATATTGTATTATATTCTTATACTGTATTTCAAACTTGTGTTACTATTTCCCATGTATCTATTTACTTTTGACACTTAATAAAAAACACTGTGTTACAGTGGTGTATGAACCCATTGGGTTCACCATCTGAAAGTAAATAAAAATAATATTTAAATCAGTCTATCACGTTGATATAAGTGTTAGGAATACAATAGAGTAGCAAATAATATTTAAATCAATCTATCACGTTGATATAAGTGTAGGGTATACAGTAAAGTAACAAATAAAAAAAAACCTACATAAGAAACGTGATTGTGTTCCAATCTCGACTGTCCCCGAGTTGTGTTCGCTAAGGCAGCACGTATTGATACCTCTCTTTGGTATCAATTAAATACAAAATCTTTTTGCCCTTTTCTATGCACAGAATAAATGCATTTACGTTTGGTATCTGTGGATTTAACTAATAGATCTATATTACTGCCAATTTCACTTTAATGTTTTGTAATTCATTTTAAAGACGCATCATATAAATATCTAAATAATGTAGCCTATGTTGCAAACTAACTTTCTTATTGACGAGCACAAGAACACGTTTAGCATTGGCTTCTGGGTAATTTAGAAACTGAGGTCTGGTCACGTTTGATGCTGACATCGCCTTCAGAGACCCATCTTCTGAGCGCATTAGCCCAATTGAACAGAATCTAATTGTTTCATTAGCACGCTTTGTCACAATCTGTGTGTGTGTGTGTCTGTGCCCTCTTGAAATTCTGTTTGATAAAAAACAACTTATTGTTTAAGCAAGAGAACGTCAAGAATGTACGAAACTAGGTTCTCTCAGTCTTTTCACGTGATCTTCATGGAGCGGATGTTTGCTGTCTCCCCACCACTTCTTTTTGTTCTTCAGTCATACACGCTGGACATTATGTGTACCCTGGGTTGAACTATTATTTGGGCCTCTTTTTGTCTGCAATTATTTCGGCCTCTCTTTCTCTGGAATTATTTCGGCCTCTCACTCTCTTTTGAATTATTTCGGCCACTCACTCTCTCTTGAATTATTTCGGCCTCTCACTCTCTCTTGAATTATTTCGGCCTCTCTTTCTCTGGAATTATTTCGGCCTCTCTTTCTCTGGAATTATTTCGGCCTCTCACTCTCTCTTGAATTATTTTGGCCACTCTCTCTCTCTCTTGTGTTATTTCGGCCACCCTCTCTCTCTCTTTAATTATTTCGGCCTTTCTCTTGAATTATTTCAGACTCTCTCTCTCTCTCTCTCATTATTTCGGCCTTTCTCTTGAACTAAATCGGCCTCACTTTCTCTTGAACTATTTCAGCCTATCTTTCTTTTAGATTATTACGGCCTCTCTCTTGTTCTTGATTTTTTTTCGGCATGTCTTTGGGCCTCACTCTCTCTCTGGGCCTCTCTCTCTCTCTCTCTGGGTCTCTCTCTCTCTCTGGGCCTCTCTCTCTCTCTCTGGATATATTTCAGCCTCCTTTGAACTATTCGCGCTGCTATTGTTCACCAACTCAAACAGTATGCAGAAGTTTCGTTACGGCAGCGAGGGCCGAACTTTTCGCGCTTTGAACGTTTTGCTCGAGACCTGCCTACGTGTTAGAGCTAAATGTCGTTCAGGAATTTAGAAAAAGAACAGAAATTTAAAAAGAAAGAAATTTAAAAAATCAAGATACCGTACAAGTTCAGGCAATTAATACAATGTGTACAATCAAATGACTTTGTGTTCATTCGATGTGATTAATTAAGTATAATGTACACTATTTTATAGCGATCCATGAAAGGCAAAAAATAATAATAAACTGATTTTCCATTAGATTGGATCAGTAAAAATTATCTTATCTTAATAATAATAATAATAATAGGCAGCTACTAGTTTTGTGTCCGTCCTTCCGTGTGTCATTGTTCTATGTTAAAAATGTACCATTACACGATATTTCTGTTAAATGTACTGTAACGGCAACTTTTGAATTCGTTTTGTTTTAAAAATTGCATATGCAGACCTTTTTTTTATATACAAATATAATGTATAGTTATCACAGAGAAATCCCGAGGACAATGGAACAATATGTAATTGTATAAGCATTTATACAGTTTAGTTATGTGTCCAAAAATGTCCTAAACTGAAGTAGTATAAAAAAAAAATCGAAAAAGAGTATAGATCTGTTCATTTGCTGCATCGGCTAACGAAAAGGCACATTTTATGCACATTTTCTATTAACATTTTGTAAAAACAAAATTTGATCGGCAAATTGTTTTTATGAAGTCAGAAAATCGGATCCACTACAAATTTATAATCAGTTCATTTGATTTCACAGTTTTGCTTGTATTTTTAGCGGGAAAGACGCTATTTAGTTGTGTGTGGTCTGTCTATTTGTCTTCCGTCCGTCCCGTTTAGATCTCGTAAACTACAAAAGATATTGAAAATCTGACGTCATGATATTTTAGACCTTTCAAAGTTCTGATGAGACGGCTACTTTGTTCTTTCCTAAAAATGAAAATTTTAATTTTAAAAAATCGTAGTTTTTTTTTTGTTTTTTTGTTTGTTTTTTTTTTTTTTGTTTTCATAAAAATACACCATTTTTACAACGGTTCACTTTTAATAAGTAACGAACACGTGACGCTATTTAGTAAGGGACATTATAAATAGTTATATCTATATCACATGGTTTTAGATTTATTTTTTTTTACATTTGTTTTGCTACGTTAAGTAAGTTCTATCATAATAACTACTACATTTACATACAAAAAAGTTTACTTTTCTTAACGAGAAAAAAAATCTATTCAATATACATACAAGTTGGACACAATTTAAAACAATTAATTAGTGTTTCATATTATCGTGTAAACTGCAGCAGAAGACTATACAAACAAAGATTCAACGAAAGCAAAATTATTGTTATTTTTTTTTTTTTACGGAAATGTTTTTTTATTGCTGATTTTAAAAAGAGATTGACCCTTTACAAAACAATTAGATCAGTTAGATATTCATTATAAGACATCAGTTAGGTCAAGTTCACATCTAACTTCACATCCACTTTCACTTTCACAGCTGGGGCACCGCATGAGATCGTCAACCTTCTTTCTCCATTCTCTTCTTTCAATTGTCTTGGACATAATTTCATTCTGTTACTTGTGAAAATATTGAAACCTGCCTTTTTTTTTACCTGCCTGGGTGGACCACTTCAGGGGGCCTATTTTTAGTTTGTGTTTCCACACAGACTGTCTCTGTAACCTTTTTGCTTGTGTCTATGTCCACCCATCTCGCCATTAATTGATTCTTATATGTAACCTTTTGATTGTGTCTATGTCCACCCATCTCGCCATTAATTGATCTTATATGAACACGTTTTAACATGACATTTTGGAACCAGTTCTCTTCCTAGTTTTATCCTTTTTCAAATATTTCGTTTTGGTTTTAATTTCTTGAGTATGTTTTTTTTATTCACCCTTGAGCCTTGATCTACGCCAGATGGAAAACAAATTGTTTGCACTGCTAGAGCTGGGTAGCCATGCCACACAGGCCATTATTATTTATTATAAATATGTCTATTTGCTTAAGTTTTGGTGTCCTTGCATAAACTCGCGTATCGTGTTGTATTACAGTACATCTCAATATCGTACTTAAACAAAGTCCACAATTCACCTGCCAGTGTATCACGTGATCTTTTGACTAATATCTTTTTTGTCTTTTTTTTTTTTCAGGTTTACCGCGGCCTCCCATGTATGCAGCCTACCCCGCCCCACCCGGTCAATTTTCACACCCGCTTTACTCTCCGGAGTTTACAGGTGCTTCCCCGTGGTGAGTACACTAGTATGTTTGTGTGTTTATGTTAGGGTGAGGCTCGGTCCCGTGGCTCTCGGGCTCTCTCTACTAGTTTATTTGTTTGTTGTATCAAAATGTCGTGTGTGATACCTGAATGCCATGTCTGGGGTCTACATGTCATCTATGTATCTACCGTGGCGCTGATGAATGTTAGCCCCTGCTCGCGTGGTTATTTGGGCTGGGGTACCGCCGGCTGACAGGCCATGGGGATAAGCACCGCTCCCACGAATACTCAGATGTTTAACTAAGAGTTGAAAACACTCGCAGAGGATTAAATATCAAGTTCTAGGTAGAAGATTAAAAATCAAGATCTAGGTAGAGGATTAAAAATCAAGATCTAGGTAGATGATTAAATATCAAGTTCTAGGTAGAGGATTAAATATCAAGATCTAGGTAGAGGATTAAAAATCAAGATCTAGGTAGAGGATTAAATATCAAGCTCTGGGTAGAGGATTAAATATCAAGTTCGAGGTAGATGATTAAATATCAAGTTCTAGGTAGTGGATTAAATATCAAGTTCTAGGTAGAGGATTAAATATCAAGATCTGGGTAGAGGATTAAATATCAAGATCTAGGTAGAGGATGAAATATCAAGGTAGAGGATCAAATATCAAGATCTAGGTAGAGGATTAAATATCAATATCTAGGTAGAGGATTAAATATCAAGATCTAGGTAGAGGATCAAATATCAAGATCTAGGTAGAGGATTAAATATCAATATCTAGGTAGAGGATTAAATATCAAGATCTAGGTAGAGGATTAAAAATCAAGATCTAGGTAGTAAGCACAATTGTCTTAATCGAACTGATGGTTGATTTATAGAATTATTTCACAAGGTCCCCTTCTTGATACTATTAAAAACAAAACTACTTTAGCAGCTTTCATCTACTTAATGTAAAAGAGTCTCGTTTGTTTGTGTGTAAAATATCAACACATCCAATGTCTGACACACGCCATCAATTTAGACTTCTATCATATCGAGCGAAATAATGTTTTGTAGTTGAACTTTCCAATACTTTAATTCTTGTCTGGTACAGATGAATCTAAAATCTAAATGTATTCTAGGACTTCCGTCTGCATTCCCGTCGTGCTCGTTTGAACAATGACCCGTGCAGAGAAATGACTGAGGGGTGGCTGTGACACACTTCAAAACAATAAGCTTCTCCCAGCTACTGGCACTGAATTATAAAGTTCTCTTGAAGTCTATCCATGATGTCTCACTCAATATCTTTAACCTGTCCCCTGATAAACTTAACTAACACTAATATGTAACCTGGCCACTCAATACGATCTCAAAGCTTTGAGAAGCATAGAATAAGAATTTAAAAAAAGACGTCGAGAAGAAGTGTGTCTTTGATTTTAGATTAATTACTAATTATTCTTAGATCTTTCTCTTCTGAACTAGAGTTTCGTTCGTTACTTGAATCTGTGAAGCATTCTATCACCGTCATACGTCTCGACCCAGAGCCATTGTAGGCTTCTGGTCTACACGAGATAACATGTTAACATCCTACTGACTAATAGAATTAATAACTTAGAAACTAGGTTTGCCCAGCAATGCTAAAACGAGGGGAATTTGACAGTTCAAGTGAAAACGAGGGGAATTTGACAGTTCTCGTGAACTGCGCATGATGTAAGCCATTTGCAGGCACTCATTATGGATTTCATTTGGATTTAAGTCAAAAATTACAAATGATTTGAGTCCCACGGACATTTAGATCCAAGACTAACTAGTTCTTATAGATCTGACTCGTGATGACGTGATTGGTTTGTTGTAGAGTAGACTTCAGTACTTACTACAACTTTCTCTGAATCGGATGTTGTACAGCCACAAAGCGGCCCCAAACTAAATGTAGCCAACAAAATACCATTAGGCAAATGTTCTCTAACACACATGATCATAAAATGCAGCGACTCTGTTGTTTTTAAAACCTGAACATTTACTATTAGTGTGCAGCTGCTGCCATGCATTTAGTTGCTACCATAAAAGTTAGTGTCGCTCATTTAACCATGCATTGAATTTTGGCCTGAAGACAGTGTCTGTGGTCTATTCCATTAGCAAGTAGATCTACATGTAAGTGATCGATGATACTTCTTTGCATTAGCTAGTAGATCTACATGTAATTTCTTTTGATGAAATCTAGAAAAACACTCGAAATACTGTTGATAGCCTCATTCATTCTTCAAACAGAAGTCTGCTAAAACAAACTGCTCTTCTTACGTGTTACAAACGATACAGCTAGACTGCTGCTAGACGATTGGCCAATAGCTCAAAAAAAAATTACTCGTGACATGGGCAGGGGGAAGACAGCAACTGCAATGAATTCCTGAGATTAAAAGATAACATGTTCACGCCGTGATCACATCTTCACCTTCAGCTGACATCCCGTAGGAAGGTTTACTTTCAGAAATTAAAACTCCAGATAATGTCCACGATTGCTTTCCCGACCTCATTTGGCACACACACACTCACCCCCTTTCCCCAGCACTAACGTACACATTTAATGCCTGGATTGATTTTCTTCATGTCCGTTTTGTTTCTTGCTAGTATTAGTTTGTTTGCTGCTTTTCAACGTGAGATGTGGGAAGCGTGGTCGAGAGGCTAAGTGCGGCTTGAGCTTGGCTTGCTTGGCTACCTAGAAGGGGGCTCGAGGTTCGACACCCGACTCGGGCAGAGTTGTGTTTACTGAGCGCCCAAAGGCAGCACGGGAAACCAACTCCTAGATACCCCCTCCCCCCCACTGGTCCACAAATGAGATTGGACCAAAGCGCTCTGAGCATGCTATAAGCATGAAAGTAGCGCTATATAAAAGCTATAATAATAATAATAATAATGTGCTGAAGTCTTTGGCTCATTGCAGGCACTTTAGTTTTCGATGTTGTTTAGGGCACTATCAGCGTATCTTCGTGAAGGGGGGGGGGGGTAAGGCTGCGTGGTGCTGAGTTAGAGCTCTGTGAGGCGAACTACTTAATTTTTTAAACAAGTATTTCAATGCAGCGGTGTATCGTTATATTATTTACATACATCATTTTCGAACTGAGCAGAAAAATGTATTTTGTATACACCGTCTTCATCTAGTTTGCCTAAAAAGTCTTGTGTTTTTTTTTTAAATTATTATTAGTAGTAGTATAAATGGTAGTAGTGGTAAATATTTGTTTATTTGTAAACTCCTGTGTAGATCAATGGGTTTAATGTACAATTGAATATGAGAGGCCTTTCCTCAAACCTTAGCTGAAATATTAACTTCAAGTGTGTGGTCCTTCTGTGTACTTGTCTGTAGACTTATAAACTAAAAACACGACCGTTCCAGTGATTTTTTTAAAACTGGTTCAGCAGTTTGTCCACTCCTGCCGATGAAGTAAGTGACCAGCGGTTTGGAAGCTCTCTCTGCCCTTTGCAATATTTCATCAGCTTATCCTTTAGTAGGGTGATCTCCCCCGTAGTCTTTACCTATCAGTGAATCTATTTAATATTCTGTGCACATGAATAGGTGCAACACAATATGAATGTGTGTACATGTGCAAGTCAATTGAGATGGGCAACGATTGGCAACAAGTCAGAAAACTCTTCCTGTAATGCTCTTCCTGTAATGCTCTTCCAAGAAACTGAGCTTCACGGCGTTAGGATGCCTCGTAGCTCTCATACGATTCTAGTGACCTTCCAGGTGCCCCTCCTTTTTTTTTTGTCCAGTTCCTGGAGCTGTGAAAACTGCATGCAAGATAAATGACAACGTCCCCTCACTCTCTACAATGATGGCAATGGGACTCGTAGAGTGGATAGACCAGTGCAAAGTACGCTGCAACAGTTCCCACTCACCACCGTGGTTTGGCTGGACATTTTGCCCTTGTGTGGAGTTATAAATGTTCCCAGACATCATGAACCGTGTCCAAATCCGCCCATGATCCAGTAATTCTTATTGATTTACTCTCGAATTAATGTTGTGCGCGCGTGTGCATTGGTAGTATACCTTTGAAGTCCAGATTAAGGGGGAAAACAAGTTAGATTCTTAAATCTGTAGTATCCAATCAGTATGGTCTTTTAAGAGGACAGCACTTGACTGCACGTTTATGTGATTCTGTCTACATACGTTTTCTTCTTGGAAAAAAAAAAGACTTTTCTAACAGTAAACATGTGAATTTAACCTCGCCCTATCTTGTGTGGTAATTAATGTGGTCACAAAGGGGAATTCATCCATTCATTTTGTGCCGCATGGCTCTTTGTCAACATAAAGTGCGCGTGCACAAACCTAGTTTTCATTGCAGTGCATGTTTGAGAGTGATGATGCGAGGCATAGAAGCACACACACACAGAAGATACTCGCACTCATAGGGTCTTTACCTACAGAGCTGACTTGTTCTACATCATCATTATGTAACTCAGCGGGGGAGCAACGATGTGCTCACGTTGATTGGTTAAAAACAGCCTCTGCCAAAAAGTGATTTTCCCCCGAGTTCTTCGCTCTGACAATATAGATGACATTATTTTGAAAAGCTTTGGGGGGCTCCACGTACCTCCCACCCCGGCCCCAATCCATTTCCTCATGCCCCTATATCCTTGGTATTTCGAATACCTTTTTTTTTTTTTAAATATTCATGGTAATATTTCTTGATAGGCATAATTCTCTAAGAAACGACCCGGGGGGAGGGTAGAACTCTCGTGAGCAAGAAGTTAACCCAAGGTGTGTGTCAGTAAGGGGGCAGGAGGAAATGGTAGCCGTGTGTGGAGATGCAGTAAATGTATTACGTGTCACTAGTGGCGAAATTTGAGTGGTGTCAGACCTCGGCAACTAAGACCTTGAGAGACGTTTATAGCTGCCGGCATTAACGTGTGCCAACGTCTCGGGCAATGAAGACAAATCATCCCTTGATTGTTTGCCTGACACCCTCCTCGTCCCTTACGCCCCACTTCAACAAACACTTTAAGGGGGCGAAACTAACCCCCCCCCCCCTCTTTACATTTATATTTTGTTTTTGCCCACCCCACCCCTAGCTCTTGTGTTCCATCTTTTTGTTTTAAAATAGGTATGAAATAGTTTCCAACTGATTTGCATAAAAGAATAAGTGAACCCCTCAGCAACCTGTGGTTGACCACCTGCCATGTGTCCTCGTTTCTGCGGCCAAACAGGAGCCATGACCATTTCCTACGTGACCACTCGTCACTTCTGGCAAGACCTGTGCTGTCCTCTTGGGGTTAATTAAGATGACAAACCGCGACTGTCAGGATACATGCCATTTTATTAACTACAAGTATTTCACGGGTCCCACAGCTTAGACTTAGGTAGTAGTCATGTATCTGAGTTGCCTCCCTGACCAAGGCCGACTGTGAGTGGGGACTTCCCTGAAACCTCATACACTTGTTCTAAACAATGACTATGTTTATTATTGTTTCAAGTAAGGAAAACGGAAAATTATAGATCTACGAGCTCGAATTTTTTTTTAGTTCAAAGCCATTGAAAATGAAGGCGTAAGCTCTGCGCTATTGCATAGTCCATTTTATCAAAGAAGTTTATTTCATAAATACAATGGCTTGGCATATATGGTTCTATAAATTTACATATTTATGAATCTAAATTCATAGCACTCGAATAGTTCTTTCAGTGGTCCTCGACAAAATATGAACATGTGCTGGTGTATATAGCGAAGATTCTCGTAGAATTTTAACGAGTTGGAGTTTTTTATTTATTCATTTCTTTTGAAATTGGATCCTGTTTAATAAGTGCACGAATGTTTCAACGCTTCAAGTTGGCAGGTTAGGGTTTGTTTGTAATGAAAGGAAATGATACATCTAGGTATACCCGGCATAAGTCTATGCCACTTGTAAAGCCAATACCTGCATTGTATTTATCACTACATAAAAAAAAAAATAAACGCTTGTACAAAACATGTACCCCCCCCTCTTTTTTTTTCTTCTCCCCTCCAGTGTTACACTTTGGGCTGAATACTCTCTAACACCTGGGAATTAAAGTTACTTTGTGTTTAAAGTTAGAAACTTCCTTACCTCACCCCCGCCTTGTTTCAATTTAGAAACTGTTTTAAATTATCATTTTGTAATGAAGCTACGAATGAAGACAAATATTTTTCTTCCAATCTTGACAAAATCAAAAGTGATGCGAACATTTTGGAAAACAACACTTGGGACCGGGGGGGGGGGGGGCGATTGTCTGCTGAAGTGCCTTGATTTGGGTCCTGCTTTGTGAGAGAAAAAAAAATCGACTACCACTAAAAATTACCTACGTAGAATTGGGGCTCAAGTTATGCTACCTTAACAAGTTAAGTCTAAGTGGGGCTCAAGTTATGCTACCTTAACAAGTTAAGTCTTTCTCGCGAAACGAAACTTGTGCTCATTGTTATTGCTGAAGTACACTAGGTTTCATCAAAAATTTGCGCCATTTTATTATTTTTCGCTGTTTATTTATTTATTTTCTATTTCATTTGGGGTCACCTAATTCACTTTGCCTAAGGCCTCCAACTATCTAAGGCGGCCTTGGTAATTGATGTGCAATCTCTGACCCTTCCGCCTTCACCCCCCCTCCCCTGGTGGAAGTGTTGTTCTTAAACAGGTAGTTTCGAATCCTCTCCATCCAGGCGTCAGGAGCCTTACCACTGCCAGTCATAGACAGAAGTTCCACTCTTTCATAGGTCAATAACCAGGCCATAAACTGGAGGTTTTATTGCGATGGCCAGTTTTTTTGTCTTAAGTCCGTGTTGCGTGCGTGTCCTTTTGGTCTGTTTTTGACACCGAAAACAAGCTGTTTGTTCTCTATGCAGTAAGTTTGGCTGTTATTTTGCTCAAAATGCGCAGGCTTCATTTACATAAAACATTAATAGGCCCCTGTCTGAAATGGTGAAAGAAGTGCACGCTAGACTCATTCCTCGCGTTATTTATGGTCACACACAGAGCGAGATACAGTCGAGTGGCACAAATCTATTCATCCCAACCGAACAATTAAACAACAAAAAAAAAAAAAGGGCGCTGAATTGACAAATGTATTTAATTCAGTTGCCTCCCTTCCCCCAGCAAGTTAGCCACTCAGTCAAAGGTAGACAGTGGTTGTCTCCCGTGGCTAATCCGTGTGATCATCTTTCAGGTTGTTTCTAAACTGTAAGAATTAACGACGACCTGTCACAGTGGTTTGCCCCTTGCTAACACACACACACAAAAACCGCCGGGATCTTCGCCCGGCCACTCCCCATTTGGACACTTGTTTTTTTTTGTTTTTTTTTTTTTTCTTTGTTTTACTTCATTCTCGAAATCTTGGCAGTTTTATTTCCCCCGCACTGCCCTCCCACCCCCTGAATTCAAGATTAAACCCTGTATTTATAAAACATGAAGGAAGATTTTTTTTTTTAAACCGTTATTTTATTGTCATGCTTCCTCCGGTCCTTATCTACATCACATTGCTCGAATTCCTTTGTGCATCCTGCGAGTAGATTTACAGAGTCATTATTATTTATTAGAGCATTTATTTAGAATTTTTGTTTCCACACATTGGTTAATTCAAAACTCGGGAATTATTTCATCGTGGAAAAAAAACAACTTAAGTCACATGTCTTCTAGGGCACTTAGCTGTAATAATAACTTTTGTTGATAAACAGACCCTGTGTACCTTCGAAATACTTCCAAAAAGGAGAGGAGGGCGTCCAAGAAACCCTTTTACCTCTGAGAAATATTTCTCTCTCATTGGACAGACTTGGAGCAAGAAAATCTGATCCATATTTTTGGCTGAAGGTTCCTCAATGTACAGGCCATTAATTAATAAGTTGGGTCACACCTTTATATACAGAATCTATGTAGCACAATTATCGGTAGTATGTGTGACTTGTAAATTTATCAAAAGTCTTGATTGTTTATACAAGGAACAGCTAAAGATTTGCATGGTCATTCACTGCACTCATCTTTAATCGAAGGCATCTCCGTTATTATTATAATGATTAACTAGAACACACTGTTTAGCCATAACGTACAAGGCTCAACTTCAAGGCTGTAGACTGGACAACTTCAGGGCTGTAGACTGGACAACTTCAGGGCTGTAGACTGGACAACTTCAAGGCTGTAGACTGTACAACTTCAGGGCTGTAGACTGGACAACTTCAAGGCTGTAGACTGGACAACTTCAAGGCTGTAGACCAGGCATGTCAAACTGGGTGTTCGGGGGCCGCATGCGGCCCGCGACCACCTTGCATGTGGCCCGCTTGACCACCTAAAAAAAATAAAAAAATAATGTTAAACTATTACGCAGGAAAACAAGAGATAACAAGCTACTTGAATGTACAAATAGTATGTTTAACTGAACAACGAGGGTGAGTCTGCAGTGAAAGCAAGCTACATTTTGGCAAACTTCATTGGAAACCATTTGAAATCATTTAATAAATGTGATTTTATGAAAGAGTGTTTCGTTAAAGCCGAAGACATTTATTCAGAAAAAAAGGAGAAAGCATGCAAAGAAATAGCGTTAACTAGTAACATTGTTACAGATAGAATAAATGTCATGTCAGTCAGCTTGCTTGAACTATTAAAGAATGACAGAGCTGATTTTAAATTATTTTCATTGGGTCTCTATGAGTCAACTGACGTAACGGGTGTAACACAGTTGGTTATATTCATAAGGGCCTTTAACAGGAATTTTGGCATAAACCAGGAGCTACTTCAGTTCTGTTCTATGCATAACAAGCGAGGATGATTTTTGAGAAATGACAGGAGGTGAAAATGCAGTATAATTTAACTTTGGTAAAGCTAGCTAGTCTAACAAGTCTAACTTGCAAAAATAAGAGAGACTTATGCTAATTTTAAATTTACTCATTTTTAGTGCATCATTATTGTTATTATTATTATTATTATAGCTTTTATATAGCGCCTCTTTCATGAGTATAGCATGCTCGGATCGCTTTGGTCCAATCTCATTTGTGGACCCGTGGGGGGGGGGGGG
>JADKLZ010003886.1:15256873-15273168 GCA_021533235.1 Biomphalaria straminea
AGCTTCGTCTAGTTTGTAGATGGCACTTATGTTTAGCTTCGTCTAGTCTGGTGATGATGGTATTTTATTTGTTAGTCACGTTATGTAGGGAAACTGTGGCAGCTTGACTGATCCACACACTCATTCTCATGTGAGAAGTTTCTCGTTCCCCGTAGAATGTCGCTCACGTTATCTTGATCTGTTACTTTGTTACACAGAACTTGGGCCGTTACGGATGATACCACGGGGCTGTGGTGCAAGGTGTGACACTGGGGGAGGGTGGAGAGAAGGGGTATCCTGTCGTGACACTGTGACAACACACTCCTCTGTTGTGACATCTCGTGTAGCGCAGATGTGCCATGCAGCAGGCGCGTGACACGTTTATGGAAGTCCAAGTGCGATGAGAGAGAGAGAGAGGGAAAGAATCCGACCTCTTGCTTTAGTTGCATCAATGGGGGAGGGGGTTGTTGCTTTTGAAAGGAACTAATAAATGTCGAACGCCCCAACTTCTCCTAATCTTTGACTCTTTACGACTCAGTCTGCGATAGATGCCTGCTCCAGCCTGTCAGGTTTACTTACTTCTACAGCACGGCCAATGTTCACACGCTCCTCTGATATCTTCAAATTAACGTTTAAAAAAACTAGTTCCCTTCTAGAGCCACGGCTGATTGTATATAACTCTAAATATCTTGTCTCTTGATACGCCTGTGCTGGAGACACCTCAGTTTTATATGTCAGTAGTGTGTGTGTGTGTGCGTGGGTGTATCGGTGGCATGAGACCTGTCATACCTTTTGGCACATTTATGAGACCCATTCCCAAGACCTGAGTTTATCCCTTGATCTCCTGAATTACTCTTGAGATGGTCTTAAAGGGGTTGGCGATGCGACGTGAACCCGTGGGGGGGGGGGATGGGTGGATTTTTAAAACAAACAATTTCTGACATATTCTTCTTGAATTTATTTCAACTTGTTTCTCTTTATTTCAGTCTATCTTTATTTCTGGGTTTGTCTCGTTTCTCTCCCCCCAATCTATTTTTAGCAGTTTTTTTATTAGTTTGAATCAAGATAACTCCTCCACGTGTCATAAATTATCGCAAGCTCCGCCCAGAGCTACACATTGCTGTTGGAACTCTCCAGCTCCCAGTTGGAGCCCCCACTCCGGTTTATGGCATTGTCTCAACCAAAAAAAAAAAATCCACGGCACTGGCTTCAGTAAACGGTTATGTTAGGGAATCATAAAATCTACAACTTTGTTGTTTGTTTAATACGTTGAACTGTTCGCTTCATGATGGGAGGCAATGAAGAGGCCAGTCAGTAAACATTTGCTGTGGTCAAGGTATGCAGAGTTCAGAGCATCCCAGACACGCCTCTTCGTCTGGCTCCTCCTCTATTTTCCACAACCTTTCTTCATTGATTAGACTACTTCTGATTCTTGTCACACAACTTTTGGTACATTTGTTACCACCGACTATTAACCTGGGTTTATGCCGTTGGAGCTAAGGGTGAAATATTGGTATGCCGAGTCGAGCTTTTAAATTGATAGTTTGGATTTTTTTTTGTGTAAGAAACAATATGGCTCCCGTTTATTTCTATCCTGTGACGTCATTCTTTTCCCGACAGGCCATGTCTACGCCAATACTCTAGAATTCTGCAATATAACCCTGTGTGTTAAATATGTCATCTTGTAAAGGAGTTAAGTTGAAACTTGAAATTATAGGTCCATGGAACTTTCCCTCCACAGACCCGTCTGATGCAGTGTTCTGTATGGGACTGATCCAAGCAGATTAAAATTTGTTTTATCCGTAGTACCGATGGTTTGTGTCTCAAGACGCTCGGGTTATAAGCGAGGCCGAAGGCCGTGCACACCGGGGAACTGAAGTTTAAGACAACTTGATATGAAAATAATAAAGCTGTCTGCTCGTGCCGTTAAGTCTTGTGTAGTCTTAACAGAAGTGGTGGAAGGGAAAGTCACACTAGATTATTGAGAGAGTTATCAGGCATGACTACTGGGAGCCACGTAGCGTGGGTCGAATTAACAACACTAAAAATTGATGAATACAAATACAATTAGTGACTGTTGTCTTTACTAACAACCGTGTGCCGTGCCCAACTAAAAGTGGCATAGATCTTTTTCTTTCTAGACGTAGAATTACTCGAGTCGAGAATAGTCTCATTCATGTCAAAGGTGTGACTAAATCAGCATTGTATCTTCCTTTTTTTTTGGGGGGAGGGGGTATTGATGTATACAGTTATATAAAACCACTTTCAGTTAAAAAGAAAAAGAACAAAGGTGGATCTCTGTGTTACAGACGTTTGCTTGCACGATCTATCGTAATGTATGAAACTAAAAGACCTGACGTGTGACGTGAATCATTGAGAGTGTGTGTGTCTGTCACTCTACACATGTATAACTGTGAGTGAGTCACGTTATTTTGTTTTTAATTCTGTACAATGAATGTAACCCATACCTAGAACGAATGCATTTCATGTTTAAGTCCAAGTCCACTAGCTCTGCACGCCTTTGTGTTCACCACTTGCTGTTTTGTCATCTCCAGGCACAGACCAGGCTACCCTCTCACCTCTGGTGCCTTCGCGGGTTCATTCCCGCCCTCATTGTCGTCCTTGTCGAGATATGGGCCACCGAGCCTGCTGACCCACCCAGGTCTCGGCCATCCAGGCATTCCACATCCAGCGTCGTTAGGGGCGGTACCAAAATCCGAACTGATGTCCCCACAGCTCTTACAAGACAGCCACAGGTGAGTTCTGTTAGGGTGCCCTCGTCAAACACAATTGAGATGATGGTTTTAATACGTTATATATTTTTATAGCATCTGAGAGGGCGGGGCTTGGTCGACACAAAGAGGACAGCTGAGGGGAGGGGTGGGGCTTGGTTGACATGAAGAGGACAGCGATGGGGGTGGGGCCACAGTATGATGTACAATGTTACCAAGTATTAGAGACTTTGTATGTCAGTTAGTTTATTAGCATTTCTTAACATACAGCAGAGGGGACGTGTAGTGACGTCATTCTGATACAAGTTTTAAACAACAATTAAGATGATATACTTCTTGATGTGTGAGAGTGGGGCTTACACAAATACACACTAAGACAAAGATACTCAACAGCTGTGACTAGGAACATAGTGTGTACATTAAACATAGGTTTTACAATTTAGCAATAGCTATTCATTTTCTGAATATGTTTGAATTGTTATTGTTACTAGAAATCCGTTTTTTTATTTGTTATTAAAATGTAGATTTATTTCTTTATTTTCCACATTATGTCTCAACAGTGGTGAAAGTATGCTTAATTATTTACAGCCTGTCACCCCTATAAGAATAAAAGCCACCAAAAAAATGATCTCCCTAGTTCCCTGTGCTGGGCCATCTTTTCCTACTTGTTTCAGGCTAACCAAACTTTTTAATAGTTGAAAAATAAAAGGAAGATAAATGTCTGTGTTTAGGCAAACCCTGACCTCCTCACTGCCATTTGAAATAAACTGACATTTATTAAGACACAGCTGTAATCTTCCTTTTTTTTTATTTTAGTATTTTTATGTATTTATTTATTTTGTTTATTACTTTTGTAAAGAAGAATGTCATCAACTCAAAAGTTCTCTTAAGTATTTTTGAACCAATCATAATTGTGTAATATGTCCCATTCATCTTGATATTTGTATGTATGTTAATAGATTGTGTTTGCCTGTATAATGAATTTGTCCTATAAGTTTCCTTCTATAAGCAGCCTTTAAGACCAAGTGATCCCAAACCATCAACCAGTGTGAGCCCTCCAGGCAAGATGTGGAGACAGCTTGGCAGGGATTCCTTTGTTGTTGTAGTTGATTTCTTGTTTCTTTTAGGCTCTGCACATTTTCTGATGGTCCTGCATGGCGATGACCAGGTCAGCCCACCACCCTCTCCAGTTAGTATTATGTGACCATCATGTAACCCCTTTGTTCTCTTTACAGTCATAACTCGGGCCATCACTCAGCTGACCCCCCACAACAGAAGACAAAAAACCATATAAAGAAACCATTAAATGCTTTCATGCTATTTATGAAAGAGCACCGACCAAAAGTTATCGCAGAGTGCACGCTCAGGGAGTCCTCGGCCATCAACCAAATTCTCGGCCGGAGGGTAAGTGCTGGCGTGCAAGTTTCCTCCCCACTCTTCCGATAAAGTCCCTTCCTCTCATTTCTCCTCCCCACCCATATGCCAGTAGAAGTCAGCTGGGGCAGGAGGGTGTGGGGATATGTTCTTATGATTATCTTTGAGTATGTAGTCATGCCCTCCCTACGACATTTATTTTTGCAGGCAGCTAAACTCCTCTTCTCATGGGGACGAGAACTCTGGTTGTAAGTCCTCGCATCATGGCGGCGGGTCCGGCGAGGAGACCAGAAAAAAACCCTACGTAAAGAAACCATTAAACGCCTTTATGTTATTTATGAAAGAAATGAGGCCCAAAGTAATCTCTGAGTGTACGCTGAAGGAGTCGGCTGCCATTAACCAGATTCTAGGCCGGAGGGTGAGTACTTGTATGGTGAAGGGAAATAACTTGAGTGCCTTCCAGCGGAGAGACTCATCCTTTCTATTAGTGCTTGTATAAATACTGACAGATATTTAGTACCCCAGAAATGGTTGGGTCAGTTCATGTGGGTGGAAGCTTCTTGAAGAACTTCCTTGACCAATTCATTCCAAAATGACACTCTTGACCAGGTAATGAGTAAGGGTTATATTTAGTTCATGCTCAAGGATAATCAAAAGTTCATGACTTAAGATATATGACTCATTGTGTTAGTCATATTAGTAGTAGGCTTTGATTGGGCTCAGTGTTGTACATGTTTGGATGTTATACATTTATTCTTGGGTTTATTTTGAATCTATTTAAGAGTAAAGTTTGATCCCTCTAAGTTTTGTTAAAGGATTTGTAGTGTTTGACTGTATAAGAATTATTTGTTTATTGTATTTTTAAATAAAAGTTTGCTTTTTTTTTTTGTGACAATGAACTTTAGACATTAAATTTGAAAATTTCAGAAAGTACAAAGTAATTTATCATTAAATTCATGATTTACTTGTTATGTAAATATAAAGAGAATTCAAAGAAGAAAAAAAAACCAGATAAAAAGAGAAATATATTTTTGTATGGGCATTAGAAACTTATCCTAAAGTTTTGTGTGTGTGTAGAAGCCATTTCACTTGTTTCTTCAATGTTCTCAGTGGCATGCACTGGACAGGTCAGAACAGGCCAAGTACTATGAAATGGCCAGGAAAGAGAAGGAACTACACCTGCAGCTCTATCCAGGCTGGAGTGCCAGAGATAACTACGCAGCACACCAGAAAAAGAAGAAGCGGAAAAAGGATGGCTCTGGTGGAGGCAGCAGTGGAGGCGGTGGTTCCATGGGCTCCAGCAGTCTAAGCCCAATGGGTGGGTCCAGTAGCATGAGTTCCGGTGGTCATCTCGGTGGCATGTGTATGGAGTCTGACAGCAAATCAGGTTAGTTTATAATGTTTGGTGATTCAAGGTAAACAAAATAAATCTGTTGACAGTGTAATAGAGGTGATCGGAAAGCTTTCAAAAGCATGTTAGGTATGTATTGGGATGTGGCATTACCCATGTAAAGAAATTTTGGAGTGTAATATTTAATAGCTTCAGAATTTTTTTACTTAGTGTTGACTCAGGAAAGTAAATGTAGTAGATAGTGGATTGTGTAAGCTCTACTTGTATATCCCTGAATTAATGTGCATAAATTGTAAACTCTGCAAGGTTGTCATGACAACTTCACTGTTTCTATGTGACTCCTGAAGTAACCATCCATTGAACTACCAGATAAGAATCTACAAATTTGTGTACATATTTTTTTTACTCTGATAAAATTGACAGCTTTTAAACTGAACAAAAAGATTCCTTTATTCAATAAATCCTGACACTGTAAATAATAATAGATAAAGGACATGATACCAATGTAAAACTGTAAAACACATTTTCAAATATGGTTTGTGCAAAGACCTATAAGTACAGATAGCTAATTTTAATTAATTGATAATTTTAAGTAAGTATTTAAATGTATATAATTAATTAATAAATAAAGCTAATTGTGGACTTCATGTGTGCAAGATATAAAATGTGAGTAGGCTTTCCTTTTTCAGGCTTTTCAGGGGAGTGTCCAAATGAGAAGAAATGTCGGGCTAGATATGGAATGGATCAACAGTCGAGATGGTGTAAACCTTGCAGGTCAGTATAAGAGTCAAAAAATAAACATAAGACCTGTCAATGACATTGTTTTTGTCAGGGGTATTTTTTTTCCCGCATAGGATTACATATGATAGATTAAAACATTTGTAATTGTTTTTCCAAGCAAGTTGGTTTTATAAACTTAAAATGAGTGACATGAATATGTATTTATGACATTCATATAATATGCATTACATCATTTCACTTATGATTACATTTTTAAAATGCTAATTAGTATACAGTGTGTTTAGACTATATTGGGAAAATGATGAAATAATTTGGTTACCATCATCTACTTAACTGTTTTGCAATAAAGCCCTTATTCATATATATGTGGTAGTCTAGTTCCAAATTGGCAAAGATTCAGAATTAAGTCAATAATTCAGACTCAAGCTCAAGTAGGTGATGTTCAATTGAAATAACCTCATGTCTGTGTCAAATTATCTGCATCAGTACAAAAATGTTAATACTAGAAACAGTATCAAAGTACTTCTTATAAAGAGCCATCACTTTGGTCAAAAAAAAGTTTGTAATGTAATAATTTAACAATAGTATTATCCAGCACAAGGGAAGCTATTGACATAAACAAGTGTACATAGTCTACTTTTCTTTACTTTGCCCTCAACATTTCTCCCCCCCCCCCCCCCAACTCTGTGAACAAGCAGACATAGCCTATATAACAACAGCTGACTAGATTGATTCTGGTCAGATAGCAGAAGGAACAAAACAAATAGTGTTTATAGCTCACTGATCAGTTTGGTGTCAGGGTGTAGAGAAAGGGGAGGCAAATAGTCAGTGGTCAGGTTCTCACAATTGTTCCTGCACCTGACATCATCTCACTTGTCTCCCCTTCTCCACCTGCTGAACTCACACAGTGTCTATGCAGGCAGAGATCTAATGCTAGCAGAAGAGTACACAATGGATCAGTTGCAACAGACCTCCTAGTCTTAAGTTATCTGTGAAGATCTAGTTTCATTCACAGGAGCCCTCAGAGTTAGATCCCCTCCCCCAACAACTGTCCTTGTTTTTTTTTTCTTGGCTGATTTATGAGAACCAAATGATAATTCATTTGGCATGCATCACCAAGAACAATCTGTCCCCCCCCCCCCCTTCCCTGGCATACCAAGTGGCCAAGTAGATTTATTTTCTATATTCTTTATCTACACAGCAGTAGTTATCTACACATTAATTGAAATCAACTTTTATCATAAGTTTCAAACTCCTTCCCTTCCATCCCCCCTCTTTTCAAATAGTATCTTTACATCTTAGAAATGAAAAGCAACTGAGCTTCATTTCACCAGCATTCTTGGCATGTTAGGTATGCACAAACAAATTGTCTGAAATCTGGTACTGATGACTCCATTCATACAGTGTTTACATCTTTTAGTCAGTTCTGTGAAGTTCATTTCATTCAAGTACAAAAAAAATAAATTATTTTTAGGTTTTCTAATCGCACTCTCTCTTCTTCACCCATTTGATAGAAAAACTGCAGACCTTTTTTTCATGATTTTCTTGGACAGAAATTTTATTTAAAACCTGACTAAATCCTAGTAGAAATCAATAGCTGGTTCTCTTTGATCTTGCTGACACTGTTAGGGTGGAAGTAGTAGAAACTTCAATTGATAGTTTCAGGCAATTTAGTACAAAGCAGAATTTGTTCATAGGAACATTTTTGGGTTACATTTATTTTTTTTTATATAGGCTAGTGCAGGTCCCCAAATCTATTATTTCAATCAATATTTAGACACAATCAAGTAGATAACTTTTTTAAGGGGGTGGGTTAAATATAAAAGAAAAATATGTCAGTTTCATTTTTAAAATGTAGTATGATGACTCACTGCTTTTCCAACTATTTTATTTTCTACAATGCAAATCAAGTCATTTTGTTTATCAAACACTTTCAGTTATGTTAAAGAATTTATTTTGTTTGGACTCTACTAATTAATGTAGAAAATATGTTGACCCTAGTTTGAATCAGTGTTGAAACTAATAAAATGAGCTCACCTTTTATCACTATTGCTGATATAGGTTCACCTTAGAAGCTGATATTAATGAGGCTAATTACACAGTCAATGCTCATTAATCTTTTGTTCATTTTTTTTTCTTAATTTCTTAACCAGTTTGCTTCCATTTTGTCTAGTGCCAATAAAGTTGTACTATGCTCAGTAGAAAAAACTTTTTTTTTCATGAAAATAATAACAGGACTTTTTTTTTCATACACTAAAATCTAGCTCAACAGATAACTTTTAAAATACTTTTAGAAATCACTAAATAAACTGTATAGTAGTATAGTATGTATTGGTAAGCCTTCTATTTACAAACTGAAAATGTTGATATAAGATACAATTGAAGGCTTAAACATTTTTATGGTTATATGTTCAATGATTGATGAGGCATTTTTTTTTAAAAGGGGGGGGGGGACTGGTAATCTGTTAAATATATTAGCACACTGGTAAAGGGGGATTATTTACCAACAGTCCTTCTATATGTAAAGATGGCTGCCTGGTTGTGTGGTATGTGCTCTAGGCTGTCAATCAAAGGTCCTGGGTTTGCATCCTGCTTTGCCACCATCCTCTCCTGGGCAGGATGTAATTATCTTTAAACCTGAAGGAACATCCAAAACATGAAAAATGAATAAATTTCATCAAAATTGTTTAGTCTCAACATTGAACAAAGCTCTAGACAAAGCATTGATCCTGAAGTATTTTCGTGCAGTAGAACAATGTATTAATAGCAATATCATGAAATCAATTTGTATGTTCATTCATTGACAGTCTTATTTGAACTTAAATGTTTTATGTTTATGGACAGTATTATTTCACCAAGGAAGTGTTTCTGTAGATTTTAAACCACATTGTATTTATTTGAAAAGACAAATGTACAACTGAGTGTTTGCCACCTAACTTACCTCTTCAACTTCTATTCATGTCCAACACTTTGCAGGTCATTACATGAAAAATCCGATCAGGCCCTGGTTGAGACAGACCAGAAAAATTTCCTCCTTGTCAAGGTACCAACCGCGAGCCTAACGCATGGAACACTGTATATCTACCCTCTCTCATCTATTTGGCTTGGCTTAGTGTAGAAAACAACTCATTTGAACCATAGCATTTAGCAAGCAGCAGTATAGGTTTAACCATGAAGGGTTGGGGGGGTTGTAATTTAATCCATAAAGCAGACAAAAATCAGCTTAAAGAATCATTGAGTAGATTTTCAACCAATGATAAGTTATACTGCTGACTGCCAAATGAAAATGAAATGGGTTGTATAGTTGCATCTTGTGTGTATATCATTTTCTCCCATGTCTTTGCCTTGCCTGGAAACTATTCTTTGCTTTGGGTTTATGCTTACAAAATTCTGCACTCAATTCATAATGCAATTTTTCATTTTGTGGTTGGCGAGCATTATTTATTAGGTGACTGCATGGGTAGTGGAGAATTGTTTGCAAAGATTTATGTTCACATCATTACTTTCACCTCTGCTTACAAAATGTAGTCTAGCCATTTCACTAATAAGTGTCTTTATTTAGCCGAGTGAGGTTCATCTCAGTGTATCAGCATGTAAGCAATTACATAAGCTAGGAATCAATAGATCAAGAGAACTGTTTTTTAAATTTTAAGATGAATCTGAAAAAAAAAAAATATTTAGGAACCAATAGGTACCAGAACATTCATCCATTGATTTTATATCATAATTGATTTTTTCTTTAAATGGAGAGGGGGTGGTGTAGGAGATGTAATACATTGAGCCTGATAAGTAAACACTCTTTCTGTTTTCATACGTTTTGACTCTCAGCTTTATTTTATTTTTTTCTTTGGAATTATTTTTGCTTTTTTTCCCCTCTGCATTTCTTGTATATATTCCACTTGTAGTGTAATCTCTATTATATGCTTGATGGCACTTTTTTTTTATTTGCAACTGTAGAGCTTATGTTACTAACTGTAGTTTCTAACATCTTTGAAAGAAGTCACTGAATAGACTGGAATGCAACACGTCGCTGTACCCAACCATTTGAAAATATTTTAAATTAAAATTCTTTGTTCATTCTAGGATTAACTTATTTAAGTATTTCTGTTTCAATACTGTTGGGAAGGTTTAGTTTCTATAAACCTTGGAAAATTAAAGACTATGTTAATGCATGATGACTGCTGGCTTTCAAAGCTGAATGATTATTTGCTTACTTTAATAACAAGAGTGGGAAAATAAACAGCAAAGATTCATTTTAAGTTTTTAACTTCTAATTCCATGCTGTCATGTCTTTTAAAAGTAAGACACCCAGTCTTTAATAACTATATAAAAGAAACATTTTTTATTGCTAGACACTCAAACTCAAGTTTTAAAGAAGATCAGACATTAAAATAAAATCTTATTGTATAGTTCCAAATCCTACTGAAAACATTTTATGTTTGGGAATCAGTTCTCCCTCTTGTTATTGCTTAGCTATATTGCCCTACTTTTAATTAGATTATGTTGCATGCAGAGTTAGAGTTCTTAAATAATTAGAATAATAAATACTTGAAGTTTTGTAGTAAGCACATAACATAGTTCATGGAGATTTACCTTTAAATAATTTTGTTCTTTGTTAACAAGCTTAATCTAGCTTACTTTTGTAACAAATTGTTAGGATTTATTGTGAGAATTGAATAGTACTATTAGTGAAACTTGTAATATTTTATATCCATTTGTTTTCTTATGATCTTATTCTAGAGCCAACTTGGCATTGGTTTTATTTTCATCTTTTTTTGGTCTTTGTTTTTACTGTTTTGCAGACGAAAGAAGAAGTGCATACGTTATAAGTTGGGGGAAGGTGAAGAAGCTGGAGAGGATGAAGAGGATAATGAGGACTCCGGGGCCAGGAACAGAACTGCAGACTCCTCCTTCCTTTCTGGATGCGAGTCAGATTCAAGTAACGTAATTGATAGCCCCAGGTCACTCAAGTGCAGCAGTGATGCCAACCAAGAGACTAACATGAGGGGTGTGTCGTCTCCCCTGTCCCCTATCGTGGACGAGGAGGTTGAGATGAGATCTGATGAACACTCTCCCATGCAGCCAGTAAATCTTTCTTCACCAGCATCCGTTACCTCGCAGCTGCCAACTACACCTCCGGGTTTGCCTCCGCCCCGGCGTCTAACCCCTCACACGGTGGACTCGTTTTTATTTCCCACCCCGCCTCTCCGCTTACCTTACCCCCTGCCCCCATCTCCACTGGCCCTGCCGTACTTGAGCTATCCTCCGCCCATGCACCAGTATCCTCAGCCCCCAAGTACTTCTAGACTAGCGGATGGATTGCCCTTCTCGCTTGACATCAAGCCTTTCTGAGCCTGGTCATCGTGTGTAAGCAAGAGGAAAGTGTGTCTGAAGTGTATGGATGACACAGAGACTCCATGAACTGCAATCTTTAGTTGTTTTTTTTTGTTTCTTGTTGTTTTTTGATGACACCAAGTCCAGCCCATTTGTAATGTATATAACATTTTATATATAACATTTTATATATATATATAAAGTATTCACTATGAACTTGAATTGAGAGTCTATTAGGGAAAAATTGTTGCAAAATGCATTGAGTGAGTCAAAGAGTCTGATAATCATTGTGTGCAGAAAGTTGTTTATTGTTTGAACTTTTGTTTATCCCCCTGAATGTAATAATCAAACAAATATTTGAATGAACAGTGTATAGAACTGCTTGTACAAGTTTGATTTCTTTTAACTACTGACAGCTAGAGCATAATCTTTCTCTTTGGTGATGAAAGTTTAAAGTGAAAAGTCTTTTTTTTTCTGTTTGGCATTCAAAAAACAAACCTTTCACCATATTTTGTTCTCATAATTTGGAAGAGAAATATAAAAATAAGTTTACAACTGGCTTTAACCAACATACCTGAGAAATGGATAGAATAAATAAATCTGTAATAAGCTAGCAAACTGTTTAAGCACAAATGTGGATTATTTCTACATATACAAATGAAGCATTTACTTTGGTTTTTATTTGATATGAAACTTGTTAACATTTCTTCTTATTCTTGTGTTTTATTATGTGGCATATGGGGGACTGGTACTAAACAATAGAGCAAAGAGTTGACTTCGAGTGACCTGGTTCCTTCCCACCATCTGATGTGGAAATGCCCTAGGATCTAGATCTTCTTGGAAATGTCCTAGAGTAAATTGAGACTTTGTGATTAGAGTTGTCTTTCTTTTCCAAGCCCAGTGATTTATGTAGAACCCTTACTGAGTTAATGGAGGAAGCACAGACTTTTGGGGGAGGCTTTGTGCTGTTAGTTTCATTGCAAACCAAGAATTAAAATTTATTGTTCACTAGAATTTTTTTTTATGTGACTTGATAAAATATTCTTTTAAAAGTCCCCTTTAATTATTTTGTATGTTTTAGTAAAGAATGAATTTTCATATTGAAATGTAAAAAAAAATGTAAAAAAAAATGAAACCTTTTGACCACTGAACAAAGGGAAAAAATTCTTACTTGGCAAGCTGTTTATGCTGACACTTTATTATATAGCTAAGTGCAATGTTTTAGATGTCTATTCTCCATACTTGTGAATAATCTCATTTGTCTTAGCCAGTCCAATGTTCCTGCTTTCTTTGATTTCATAGACTCATTCTTACTTTCAAGTTGTCACACTTATAAATACTTAAGTAGGTTTTTGGTGAGCATGGCTTTAATAGCAAGCAATACCTTTAAATTTGTCCTTCTATATTGTCCATCTCCCATGGTTCATGCTTTAACTGAGTACCATACAACTAACTTTTTTCAGAGTAATTTTTTTCCTTGTCCTTAGAATCATGGCTTATAATGCATGCTACTGAGGGTAAGAAGAGGATATTAGTACATGTGTCATAGGGTTTGCAGTTTAGAAGATTTACAGTAACTCTTTGTTGTTTCATTTTAATGGTATCACATAACCAATATTTTTTTTTAGTGACAATTAAAATTTCATTTGTTTAGTTTATTAAGGCACTTGGTGGCAGACACTTCAAATCCTTGTGCGGTTTAGTCGTAGTTTGGAAAAGTTGAAGAGACTTA
Source organism: Biomphalaria straminea (assembly GCA_021533235.1). Taxonomy (NCBI): domain Eukaryota; kingdom Metazoa; phylum Mollusca; class Gastropoda; family Planorbidae; genus Biomphalaria; species Biomphalaria straminea. The sequence goes on from JADKLZ010003886.1 coordinate 15,270,117, forward strand.
GGCATATTTATAAAACTATGAAGAGACTTAGTTGTAGTCATATTAATAAAAAGTTGAAGAGACTTAAGCATATTAATAATAATATTGAAGAGACTCCATGCCTGCTCCTTTCATTTGGGTAGATTTTACTTTTCATTATTTGAGAAAGGCATGGTTATTTTTTTTTTAATTCTAATTTGTTGCTTTAATGAGCATACACTTTACCACCCCTTTTAACAAAAAAAAAGTTTAATTTCTTAATAATAGAAATAGTGATTTTCTCATTCAGTCAAGCGAGAAGTAATGAAATGATTGTGAATTAATTGAACTATTTAAGTTAGTGTTTACATTAAACAACAAAGTAATGAAATAATTGTGAATTAATTGAACTATTTAAAGTAGTGTCTACATTAAACAACAAAGTAATGAAATGATTGTGAATTAATTGAACTATTTAAGGTAGTGTCTACATTTTGACAGCAACTTGAACAGGTTTTTACAATTAAATTTTCATGACTTTGTTGTGAATAAAGAGTTGCATCAACCTGGCCTAGACAAATTCACTTGCTTTAGGGTTGCACCATCTGGTTTGGGAATCACTTGATACCTAGAACTGTCAGTTTGTATTGCCCAGTTCCTTGCTGTTAGGTTTCAAATCAGAACATGAGCACATCCTGTATATAATGAATGTGTGCCATGCATGGTCTGTGTACTTTGATGCTGACAAATTTTTATATCAAGAATTTATAATATATATATATATATATAAACATTCAAAATAAATATATAATGTATATATAAATACAAATGTATAGAGAGAGAAAGTTTTTTTTTTTTTGGGGGGGGGGAGTGTGTAGGTTGAGTATGGTAAGTTGTATCATAGGCAGAGATGTTTTTTGGATGTGTGGTATGATTTGTCATGTCGTATAACTATTTGAATCCCTGACAAAGATGTTTTTGGATGTGTGGTATGATTTGTCATGTCGTATAACTATTTGAATCACTGACAAAGATGTTTTTGAATGTGAGGTGTTACATGTCCATGTGGTATAACTATTTGTATCATTCAATGAACTTTTGTTTTATTTTCCTTTGTGTGAATCTTGCAGGAGCTTTAAGCGTTTTCAAGTTGCCATATTTCTATTTGCAGATGATACCCTCAGTATATGCATTTATATAACATGTGTACAACATATCTTTTTTTTTTGGTGTTTTGTTCAGCCATGTCTTGTCATACTTTTTTTTTTTGATGATTCATTTTTACTTTTTAAAAATCTGTTTGCCGAAAACAGACATTAAATGAGTGTACACAATTACAATTTGTCAATGCCATATCACAAGTCACACATCATTTCTGAGAAGTCTTTTGAGCACATTATTGAACTATAACTTGAGGTAATTCTTTAATTGGCTTAGGTCTAACTTATTAAGCAAAGTTGTTTCTAAATGTACAACATTATTATCTAGATATTCATAGGTGTTTTATAATTTATTTAACAAAAAAAAATTATGTTTGAAAATTTAGGTGATTTTGATATGACCGTGATAAATTTGTTTATATATATATATTGAGAGCGAGAGGTTTATAACCATTCAAAAATTGTGTGTTTTGTTTATTTTTAAAACTGCATTTACTGTAATGACCTGGAGAGCATCCAGTTGTGAAATTATTTTTGTGTGTAGATCTGCAACAACTGATTTTATGTTTAAAGTAAGAATTTAATCAATAATTGAAATTAACAGAAGCGGGTATTTTCTTACTGTTAATTTGTTCTCCTTATTTCGGATCATGGCTTCACTCCATGATTTCTTGTGTGAACTAATTGTGTGTGTATGTCTCCATCTCATGTTCATCCAATGTGTTTAGTGTTTGTGTTATTTCAAATATAATGTTTATATCAGCATAAGAAATAAATACCAAGAAGAAAATCCAATCCAATATTGGCTTATTTATTTTGCATGTTGGTTCGTCTGTAAGGGATTGTTCTACTATTGTCAAACCAACCAAACTTGTTTCCCCCTAAAACTTCAGCTTGACAAATGTCTGAAGTTTTTAAACACATACCCTACAGCTTTCTCAAATGAAGAAAAAAAAATGTTCATGCCTGTAAGTACTAGGTAGAGTTGGAAGTATTAACATGGGGCATGCTGGTAACTTTGAAACTCCCATAGATAAATGTTGCTTCTACAAATCTAAAAGATGAACATGTGACTTGCTCCAGAAGTAGAAGTATTCCAGTGGCCTTTGTAATCTAAAACTTTCAATGTACTAGATTTTCATAACTACTTTTTTTTTTCCTATCTGGTAAAAAGTTTGTACACGTTATGTCTCTTACACGTGGGTCAAGCTGAAATGTTTTACCTGACAACACACAAGTCAATACAAACAATTAACCAATTAATTAACTATTTAGTACCGGTAATTAATTATTTTGTTTGGTACCCGGTACCTCGAACAAGGGAAAGAAGTTGTATTTGAGTGAAGAGGTAGTATAAGCTGAATTATTCCTCTTTCTAGGCCGCTGCTCTAGAATTAAACAAGCTATACAATTTTCTCTAGTCACTAGCACAGTGGTTAGCACGTCGGCCCGAGGAGGAGTTAGCCACGAGTTCGAAATTAAGTCGTTCCCTTTTTTTGTTGTAAATGCCTAACTTTAAAGTCAATTACAGTCAAAATCCACACTTTCTTTTTTCCTTACCCCTCCCTTTCCATTTTCCCAACTGGTCAAGATATAGAGGATACGATCATAGCCAATAGCGTAGTGAGAAAGCTAAAAGCATGACAATGAAATAGCGCTAAACAAAAACAAATTAAACAATTGGTCAAAATAGTATTAAGGCACAGATTTCTTGTTATTGGTCTACATCTTTTATCCTATCAAAGTTGTCTTATGACTGAAGGAGGCCTACCAAAGTTGTCTTATGGCTAAAGGAGGCCTACCAAAGTTGTCTTATGACTGAAGGAGGCCTACCAAAGTTGTCTTATGACTGAAGGAGGCCTACCAAAGTTGTCTTATGACTGAAGGAGGCCTACCAAAGTTGTCTTATGACTGAAGGAGGCCTACCAAAGTTG
>JADKLZ010003886.1:15277813-15291009 GCA_021533235.1 Biomphalaria straminea
ACAAACCAGCAGCAGTTAAACAGAGTTCAAGATAGAGCTAGCTAGAGCAAGACAAATAATGAGGAACATGTTAAAACATCATTTTTAATGAAAAACAAATTGTTGAAGACAGCCTTAGAAAACAAAAAGAATCCCCCCCCCCTTCAGTCGATTTTTCTGCATCAGATGCGGGAAAATATGCTGGTGGCAAATGGGTTTGTACAGTCATGTGTAACACTGTACCCATTTTCGGAGCCGAAGACAATGCAATTATTATTTTATTTGTCTTTTTTAAAAGGGCCATTTGTATTTGTAATAATGTAAGTACCGTTACTATATATTTAAAAAAAAAAAAAAAGCTATTGTCAAAATCTGGTGTCTTATATACTTGTAGCATATTCTTTGGTTATGATAAATAGCAAAGTATATTTTTTTACAATGAAAACTAACAAACTTGATTATATGCCAATGACAGTACAGAAAATAAAAGATAAAATGAAAAAAAAAAATTTCTAAACATACAAGTTTTACCAATGACTTTTAAGTAGATCTACACATAAGGATAAATTAATACTATATTATTTGCACTAGAATTCTGTAAGGCATCTTGGAATTGAAAGATGATTTTAAAAAAAAAATCTTTCACTCCATTTCATCTTAGAAAAAAAAAAGCAATTCAAAAAATTAATTTTGTTTAAATTCCAGTTGATATTAAATAACAAACTTCAAGGAAAAAGAAATAAAGAGTATACTGTGTATACAAGATACTTCAAACTAGAACTCATTTTTGTGTGCTTGAACTTTTTTTCAGATGTTTTTTTTACTTGAATTGAAATTGTATAATATAATTGCTCTATTTTCATGTTGATTATGCAACCAAGATGAAATTATAAATGCCAGTCCAAATGTGTTTAACCTAATGTTTCAAAATGGAGCAAAATCCTGAATTAATCACTTCAAATTAATTAAAGGCAACAGCCAATTAAAATAGTATTATTGATCAATTAGAAATGACTAGGTCATAGCAAAGAATGAGGAAAATGTTCAATCTCCACTTCTCTTAGTTCATACCATATTAAATTGATTTAACTTCATTTTGTATGCTTTTGAATAAAATCTGGAGGTGTAGTGTTCTGCCTGTGTAAAACAAAATACAGACCACTACTTATCTGAATTACTAAACAAAACTAACCTTGATATAGCAGAGTCTCCTGAGGAATTGATCAATTTTTGCCACTGTTCATTAGTTTCCTGAATTACTTTCAAAGCATAGTCCTGAAAATAAAACATTTTAGCTTTTATAAACCAGACACAATTTTTAAACAAGCACAATGAATTAACAAGAGAGCAAAGCACAACCAAGCAAAGAATGTTTGAACACAGAATAATACCTTCAACACAATACACAGAATACCAATACATGAAACTAGCTCTACTAACCCTATTTTTAGCTTCTCCATCAAAGGCAAATTTGTTTTCTGGTTTGCCATCAGGCACTTTATAATATTTGAACCATTCATATGTAGCCTGAAAAAAAAGAGTGAAAGCATGTCAAACTCACTACACAGGCAAAAAGTTGAACATACAGTATTTAAAAAAAGGTACCTAATTAACTTTTTTTAATTTTAATTTCTCACGTAAAAGAAAGAAGAAAAAAACTAATTTAATATTTTTATTACCCTCAGTAAACCAGGACACTGGCTCTCTACATCTTGTACATCTGTGAAAAAAATAAATGAAATTGAATATGGTTTACAGTGTGGTAGATGACAGTCACAAAATATTAACTAAAAATGTGGAATCTAATTACTGGGACAGAGAAAGACTAAAAGAAAGCTGACCAGTGTGAATTGATCTGACTGGACAATACAAATACTAAGATAAGCTATTAAACCAAAGAGTATTTAGAGAAAGTTGGTTTGAGGGTGGAAGCTAAAGATAAAAACTTGCAAAGGATCAAAATATTTTTTCATTAAGCTCATGACAAATACTTTTAAATCTCAAGAGCCTACCATTCAATAGAGGAGCTAGAGGATCGCTGGCATCTATAGCTATGATCTTCCAGTCTGTTTCACCTACACAAAAACAAAAATGATGAAGTTATGCAACTGTCAGAACAGAGACATATTACATGGACTATAGAACAAAGTGTAAACATTTTGTTCCCTATACTTTGCCTACTGTAGTAGCCTACCTTCATCTATAAGACACATTATTCCTAAAACTTTAACAGGGACGACAGAGCCTCGTGGATGTATCTACGAAAAACATCAATAAAACATTTTATATCAGAATTTATAGATGCCTTTTTTTGTTGTCTACTATTCATTTTTACTTTAAATATTGAGAAATGCACCCTAAAATCATTTCTTAAAATATTCTTTGCTCCACAACAACAACAAAAATAAAATTATTTTTTTTTTAAAAGAAGTGTCATTCTGTGTTGATATGAAAAGTTCAGTTACAAAAAGAAAAACTTTTTTACCTTGAAACCTATCTCACAAACATCTAGTGGATCTGAGTCACCCTTACAGCCAGTATCTGGTGTTACATGACTTGGATCTTCATAGGTCTAAAACAAAATAGTGGAAAATTTGTAAAATGGATTTTATATACAGCAATTTTTATGCTTGTAGCATATTCAGAGCGCTATGCTTAAATCTCATTTGTGGACCAGTTGGGGGGGGGGGGGATATGGGATACGGTTGTCCATGCTGCGCCTAGTAAACATAACTCTGCTAGAGTTGGGTGTCGAACCTCAAGCCTCTTGATATTTAGCCAAGTCATGTTCAAGCGTATTTCACTTCTTGGTCACACATCGCACAAGCTGATGAACAACTAGGCTCCAAGAATTCCAAAAATCCATTTGAGACCAAGTTGTCAATGTGGTAGGTGATGTACAGCTGACCTGTTACTGCAGCTTCACATTTAATGAGGGTGTCATGTGAACAAAGAAGTCCTTAAAATCCTACAAGGAAAAGTTTGACCTTTACTAGGATTCTAGGATTTGCTAGGACTCACCATCTGCATAAAAGACTTAAGTTTTACAGTTTGACCATAATGTTCACTTAGTTATGTATACCAGCCCACATGTTAATAGTCAACATGTTTTATTTTTTCCAACCAAAAAATATTAGATTTCTTATTGTGTTGACAACTACAAACAAAACGTAGATGCAGCTTAAAAGGTTTGCTAGTCTACAAAGAAACAAAGAAATTTGACAATGTTATGGTATGTCTAACAGGCCATAGAAATGTTTTTCAATTCACAGTCCTAAATTTATAATGAAAGCTGTTTCATGAACTATCAGCAACCCTAAGATATAAATTAAAGGGTGTCCAAGATTAAGTATAAAGTCTCTGTGGCAATGAACAGTAAAGAAACTAGTAAAACTAGACATAAGCTCAAACCTGAGGCAAGGCTCCATAATTCCAGATATAGCCATGATGAGGAAATATATTTTTCACATATCTTAACTTATCATTTTTGACATCTTGTTTGATTGGATTCAGGCCTTCCTCTTTGTTGATCTGTAGGGATACAAAATATATTTAAACCAAATTATTAGTAACATAATAGTTTAAACCCCAACATAACATTTCATATAAATAAAATAGTTTCCAAAGAAGTCTATTACTCCACAAGGGGAATGCAAAGGTTTTCTGGGCTACATTCAGAATATCAGGTTGTTGATTACTTGTTTTTAAATATGGAATCATAAAAAAAAAGAGTTTCTTAATACCAAGTTTTTTATCTAAACCAGATGAGAAAAAAAAGTGTGTAGGGAAGAGGGGAGGAATGGTTAGTTAGAAGTTCAACTAAGTTCCACAGCCCCAAGCAGGCTGGGGGCAAAAGGTCATGCTATTGTGAAGTGGAAGTGCACACATAAATGGAAGATGAATATGATGCCAATAAGTGCAGACCTTACAAATGAAAGCCATTAGCAGGGAAATCAAGTCCTGGTTACAATTGCATTAAGACTTCAGATTATATTTAAATCATTAATTAGGAGGTGACTACTAAATACACATGATTATAAAAAGAGGGCAATGCAAGCACAGATAGAAACTAATACTACAAATTGTATGTGAGGGATGCATGCCAAGTTAAATATGAAAGCATGTGCCTTACTTTTCCCCTTCCCTTTTCAATACACAACCACTCCTATGGCAAAGTTAGAGAAGAATAAAATTTACAACAGTGCTTTTAATGCTACAATGACATCCAGTTGTTAATTACAGTACGACAGCATAACCAACTAAAAGACAATAAAAGGTTAGACTTAGATATACTTTACTAAAGACAGTCTTTACAATTTGGTCAATGACTGAATCAATAAAAATTCACAAAAAAAGTCTATGTGGGATGTCCAATAACATAAACTAAAAATAGCTGACAAAGCTGTCAATGGGATGAGAAAAAATCAATATTAAGTAAAATGTGTTAAGTAATATATTGTATATAGGTAAAATATAGCACACCTAAAGCTGCTGACAGCAGTATTAATGTCAAACTGGATGAACCACAGTTACAGGACACAAGAAGCAAAGAATGTCTACCAATATTAAGAAAAAAAAAAGGAAAACAGAATAAGAAGATAATAAAGTAGAGACATTCAGAACTGTAGAAAATACTTTAGAGATACCGAATGGAGCTGTAGAAAGATATTCACTACTAGCTACACAATGTAATATTTGGAAAGCCCAAACATAATATAAAAGGTTAAGTCTTATGTGAATCAGGACTGTTATAACTCAAAGTTGATAAAATAAGGTATTTAAAAAAATAAAAGCATTTCCAAGAAATTTCTAATCAGTAGGTACCAGGTACAAAAAAAATATTTCTTAAGGAAAATTTTCATGAGTAAGTATATTTTTTCCCAGAAATTTGATTCTCTCCCCTCCCCCACCAGAAGCCTTTTAAAAAGAATAATTTAAAACATGTCAAACTTTTAACCACAAACAAGAGGCATTACCTATATCAATGATTTAAATGCCCAATATGACAACAGGTGATCTATAAGTTAACTTACAGCCAGTGAGTGAAAACAAGTAGTTCTGAAAAGTCCTTAGTAAGTGTGGAGAAAAGACATCCTGAAAGGTTGTTCTGGAATTAAAATTACTTGATAGGTCTACCAGAATATTTACTTAGGGAAATTCTCAAATACCATCCTGCTGTGAAAAGCCTCAATTCTTGACATGTTATGAAAAGCAAAATGTTTTCACTAAACATCTTCATCAGATGTGCAGAGCTTCTGCTGTTTGTTAGGAACACATTTAATTTTCAATGGGAAGAGATTAGTGTTAGCAAGGAGTGAGTATTACATGCCAACCCTCTATTTTATATACAGAACATACCAGCTGTGAAATGCAAGCCGTAACACAAATGTTAATTTTTTGTAAAAAAAAATATTCAAACAAATATACAGAATTAGTTTGCCCTTTCAAAACTATAGTATACTTTTTTAGCGGCCCCCGAAAGGGGAAAAGACGCTATTAGTTTTGTGTGGCCTGTCTGTCCGTCTGTCTGTCTGTCTGTCTGTCCGTCTGTCTGTCTGTCCGTCCAGTTTAGTGCTCAGAAAGTAGAAGAGATAATGAAAATCTGACATCACGATAATATAGATCTTTCAAAGTTCTGATGCAACGGCTACTTTTTTTTTTCTAAAAGCTAAAAAATCTAATTTTTAAAAATATTTTATGCAAGCAGTATTTAAAGAGAAAAAACCTAATTAGTATGCAATATAAATGAAACCTAATTTAAGACAATTAAAAATCTAATATATAACAACACAGTTCACGTTTTCTTTTGTTCAAACCTTAGAACTTTTAGCAGCGACAAAGAGAGTTTGTGTGATACACAAACTCAGAGGCGGCCCCTGTTGAGAGATCAAAGCACGGAAGATGTATATTTCTGTCGTTTATCTTTGATATAATTTTGTTTAAAATGAACTTTTAGCAGCGACAAAGAGAGTTTGTGTGATACACAAACTCAGAGGCGGCCCCCGTTGAGAGATCAAAGCACGGAAGATGTATATTTCTGTCGTTTATTTTTTATATAATTTTTTTTAAATGAACTTTTAGCAGCGACAAAGAGAGTTTGTGTGATACACAAACTCAGAGGCTGCCCCCGTTGAGAGATCAAAGCGGATCTGATAGGGATCCGACTCCTACGGGGGCCGCCTCTGAGTTTGTGTTTCACACAAACTCTCTTTGTAATCTTGTTAGCTATTAAGTTTTCACCAAAAAAAAATATTTTTTTTTATTCTTTTAGCAGTAAAAAAAAAAAAGTAAAGTATTATTATTTTCTGACAAAAGATACAAACCTCCATTTTGGCATTGCTCCATCTGGGAATCTCCACAACCATATTAAATATTTGATTCTCTGCATCTGCCAAAAGTGGTATATCATGGAATGGTGAGATGGGAATGCCTGATTCATTTTCTGAGGAGAACAAAGTGGTTTGAATAAAAACATGATCCAAAAGTTAGATGTCACAAAAACACCAAACAAAAATGGTAACTTACAGAATAACACTCTGAAAATGACCTGATAACAATCCAGAGTTTCTAGAAAGTCAAAACTTTTTGTCATTCAGCGGATTCTGGTGATAAAGACAAAATTTGAGAAACAGAAGTTCCATTTCATGTATCACCATTGATAAGTGCAGAGAGAGTAGTAGTTCAGCCAGCTTACATTGTGCAGAGGTAAATGTCTTAATGCTAGGGCTATGCTGGCAGATAGGATTAGCAGAATAGAAATGAGTTTTGTGATCAATTCACAAAGCAGTGAAGACAGAAAATGTTGTGCACAAACAAAGAGTTACATAGTGACCTCACATTTGTTTTGACATAACCTTTTTTGTTTGAACAATTTTCTGAAAAAAAAAAAAGACTAAAGAACCAAAATAAAAATTGTTTAAAAAAAAAGAATTCCTTTTATTAGTATCACCTGAAGAAAAAAAAGCAAGTTATGACATAAGCAATCTGTTCAACTTTTAGATGCTTTTAAAAAAAAATTTAAATCTTTAAAGTTATCTTTCTTGCCATAAATACAATCTATTATCATTCTCCAATTCTCCAAAATGTGTAAAAAAAAAAAAAAAAAACATAATTAATCTTTCTCTAGACAGTGCTATACCGGTACATCAACTGTCTTGAGATAAATTTAATCAATTGATATAAATCATTTAAGTCAGCAAAAAAATGATTTTATGGTTCAGTTGTCAGCCTACACATGAAAAAAAATATATATACAGAAGAAGACTGAAATGTGTATCTATAACATGGATATAATTGCATAGAAGTTATAACTTGATATTTGTTACTTAATTATATATTTTATTTCTTATTACTTAATAGTAGTAAGCCTAAAAATTCCACTAAAGACCGGTATTTAAAAAATTAAATCTTTAATTTTATTATCTCTTACACTGTCAGATTTAATTTAAAATGTTTACCATCTAGAAGGAAACAGAGAGGGAGAGATTTCATAATATATTTATGTTCAAATAATCTTCTACCTATTTACTCTGTAAGAAGTTTTCTTCTTTAATAAACACAGAAAAGCAGCCAAAAGAAAAAACTTACATATATATATATATATATATTTATATATATGCTCTAGAGGGACACATCCTTTGAACATTAAGGAACTAATGATAAGTTACTTTAAAATGTTTGCCACACAGAAAGAAAGAATGCATGACACAACTTTAAAAACACAGATATATCAGTCTTTATATTATATGTAAAAGTCTGGCCTGTAGGCCATAATAAAGGAAAAATGTTTTAATAGTAGGTTAGCAATGAAGAATAAATACTAACATGTTAATATTTTGTATACTCAAACTTCATTAAGCTACACACATACTAGTATCATGAAAATAAATTTCTAACTAGACTAATGAGAATAGTCATAATAATAGAGCATAAAGGCTATATATCCCTTATCATTTGGCTTTTTCAAGTAGCATGAGGATTGTCCATGACAGCCTTGACCCTAAATATCCCCAATGAAGCTTTTGGCTATCAGTAATCAAGTGGCCATGTTTCAGTTGCCATTGCATCATCACAATAGTAGAGCCACATGAGGTCAGAGCAGTATGAGTATACTGTACATGTTGGTATGACCTGATTGTCCTTTTCTTGTTATGTTTACATTACTTAGTGAACTAAACTTTGTAGATTGTAGATCATACTGGAAGAATCTACATCTGGACCTGGATAATTTACACATGAATTTAATTAACTTGATCATATCTAGATGATTAAAATTATTTTTTATTATAAGAATTATACACTGAATACACTATAGACACTAAAGTTACTATAGTAGAATAGAATCTAGATAATAAAATAAATTATAATAACTAAACTGCTCTAAACATATTATTACATAAGTGATGAAACAAAATGTAGAATAGATCTAGAATCTAGATCAAATCGAAATCTATGTCTAGAGTAGCTAGATGGTAATCATAATTAAAAAAGAATAATTATATATCTAATCTACTAATCTAGATAGTCTAGACTCTAGTTCTAGATCTAGTTACTTAGTCACTATGATTATGAAAGTATAGAGTCTAGGTCTATAATGTCTAGATTACTCTAGATCTATCTATACTATTTTATTCTATACTAATACTATTCAACTATTGAGTCACTATTATAACTAATCTAGATCAAGATGATTAAACATAGATCTAGATTTAGTATTTTAGATCTAGTCTTTGCCATTTTCATTCGCTGCGACTTCACTCGCGCTTATGCCGACACATGAATTTGATAAGATAAATGAATTAAATGAGTCAAGCAAGGGTTCAGACGAGTGAATGGTGAAATGTTTTGACAAATTTGAACATGACCTTCATTTAGAAAAGTGTAATTTTTTATGTAAAGCACTCACGGAAGAAAACTCTGTAATTTTTTGTATTAGGTGAGCCTCTTTCAACCGCTACATAAGACATTTTCAATTTTTTCCTTGCTGAAAACAACCTAGCAGTCGCCGACAAACGACGAAACGAAGTGAAACACGTTCTCGTACACGGAAAAAGCAATCTCGTACCCATTTATTGACGCGGAAGTGGTTGTTAGTTGCATAGCATACCATTGCGCATGCTCAAAGAACTGGCCTAGTTTTTTTTTTTTTTTTTAGTCTTTTTATTTGAAACTTACTTTTCCTTAAAACGTGTATTATTAATGTAGTCTATAGATTTAGATCTATTTAAAAGATTTCATAGAAAATGACAATAAATTAAACTAGAATAACACTAGATCTCAATTGGTAGGTGAAGCGATAATAGCAGACCTTCCGCTTTGGACCGTATGTCAAAAAAGTTCTATATTCAAATTCAGATTTCATCAAAAAAGTCGATCAATGTCAAGATTTTAAGCCACCGTTCGCGAATCTATATAGATTCTATATATTTCTCAAAAGATCAAGTTCAAAAGTTCAAACAACAACAAGCAACAAGTAAATAGGGAAGATCCCATGGCGCAGCACGCGGTGGGAATGGAAATTGGTGCATCCCAATCCGCACTATTTTGTGAATGAAAGTGGTGTTTATATAATTCTCTTCTTCTCGGATTATTGTCATAATAATATTAAAAGTATTTCCAGATTATTGTGTCGTTAGACTATTGAAAGAGGGCGCGGTGGCTGAGCGGTAAAGCGCTTGGCTTCCGTACTGGAGGTCCCGGGTTCGAATCCTGGTGAAGACTGGGATTTTTATTTCAGGATTTTCAGGCGCCCTTGAGTCCACCCAGCTCTAATGGGTACCTGACATTAGTTGGGGAAAAGTAAAGGCGGTTGGTCGTTGTGCTGGCCACATGACACCCTCGTTAACCGTAGGCCACAGAATCAGATGACTTTACATCATATGCCCTATAGACCACAAGGTCTGAAAGGGGAACTTTCCTTTTTACTAGACTATTGAAACTAGAACAACAATACACAGATGGAGTATACTCTCAGGTTTCACTTTAGAAAGTACTTTAATTACGCACATTCGTTCATTAGACATGATTACGAAAGGTAACTCATCTCTCTATTCCTAGATCTATATCTAAAACTCGAATTCAACTCTAAGAAGATTATAGAACTTCTCTTCGCAAAAATAGTGTTATGCTTTAGCAAATGAACATACTAATTATAGTCCATTCATTTCATATTTTAAATCAAATTAACATTCAAATTGGTTTTCCTAAAGCATTGTTACATGAGTGCAACTCTATTCTTAATATCGAGTAAATTAAGGTAAATTAACCATATTTAGCTCCATTCATAGAAATTTTTATTCATGAATTCACGCATTCGCTTTACTTATAACAAGTAACTGGGAAGATCCCATGGAGCAGCATGGTGTCAATTGGAAATAATATATCCAAATCCGCACTATTTTCATTCACAAAATAGCATAGCATATTTTTTGTTACTTTAAAAAGATTTTAATAATGTCCGGAAATTTCCAGGAATTTTTCCGACCGGCGGCATAGCATTTAATAACATTTCAGGAGATTTCCAAGGGGCTCCTGGTAAATCAAGAGGCCGCGGGAAATCTGTTATATGTTATAAAATGGTTCAATTTAATAATTTATACACCTAAAATTTAGCACGGGTCGAAAGAAAGCATTGTTACATGAGTGCAAATCTATTCTTAATATCGCGTAAATTAAGGTCAATTAGCCATTTTTTAGCTCCATTCATAGTATTTTTTTTTTCATGAATTCACTTATAACAAATAAATGGGAAGATCCCAAGGCGCAGCATGGTGTGAATGGAAATGGTGTATCCAAATCCGCACTATTTTCATTCACAAAATAGCATAGACATAAATAAATATAGACTGGAAAAAGGAATTAACTTCATGTAACTTGATTTAATAATTTATACACCTAAAAAATTAGCACGGGTTCAATGAAAGTGCGGAACCCAATGGGGTCGCATATGTTGCAGTGCCTAAGGCCTGCCCTGGAAAATAGCGGCGTATGCTTTGCCGCCGGTCGACTAGTAATCTTAAAAAAAAAAAGCGAATTCGTCGATCTAGAATATAGAAGAATTTATGCCTATGAACAGACCAGGTGGTTAGTTCTAAAGAAGAAATTATATAAATTATGTCCTGCTTTGAAATCATATTTCTTTTCCTAAAAGAAATGCCTCGCCACAATCAAAAGTTTCCCCAAAAGCTGAATTGTGACTGTATTTTGTACATTGTGACAATATTCCATGAATCAGTTCTGCTCATTGAGAGTCAGAATGTCAAATGCTCTTGAAGTATATTTTGCCATGTGGATGCACGAAAAGAACCAAGAAAAAGTTCCTCCCCCAGAGAACTACGCATGCGGATTACTGTTTTGGTGTCGCGAGTTGGTCACTAAAAGTGATGTAGTAGCGACATTCGTAAATAAATTGTATTGAGTATTTCAGAGAGAAGCGGCCTGGTGGACTGGTTTCCGCTTTCCTAGGAACAGAAAGATGATATATCTTTGAAAAACGTTTCAGAAAGCCTGTAATTATTTAGTTATTGTGTGTGTAGGCCTACAGTGTGTGTAAACTGTGTGATGTATTGTTTGTAACGCTTAAGTTCTTTAAAAATATTGTTTGAAAAATCAAAGCCTGTTCTTTTTATCTGTACAGAATTCCAAAATTCCATTCCAAAATATCTGGTCACCTGATATATTAGACAATTTTAGTTAGTTTGTTGTAGACGGTTCCCGGTCACTTCATCCCCGGTCACTTCATCCCCGGTCATTTCATCCCCGGTCACTTCATCCCCGGTCACTTCATCCCCGGTCATTTCATCCCCTGGTCACTTCATCCCCCTGGTCACTTCATCCCCCGGTCATTTCATCCCCAATTAAATATTTTATATATAAATATGATTATGTAGAATGCTTTTTGACATTTTATGACTTGTTACTAATGCTTTTATGGTGTTTCCTCTCCCGCTATGTATTCTTAATGAGAAATCTTATATTATAAGCGCAGTGATGCTCAACCTCACTCGGACGGCGGGCCATTTTAATATCCGACACTCGAGTCGCGGGCCACATGACGAAAAAAGGAAAAGAAAGAAAAGAATTATACAATAATTTTTTGTTATTAGAAACCCGTGAATCTAGTATTTACATTAATTAATGAGAAGTTTATCCTAAACTACTTTTAAATATCCGGCTGCTGTCAACCATAGTTATGGCACTATTATCACTTCCACTAATTTCTCCAAGGGAAAAAGATTCTCTGTGATGGTTGAAACTTTTTTGTCAGTGTTTCGCCACTGGCGATCTGATGCATGCTCCAAATAGCTACTCCTTTTCTGATTTCAAAACTATTGTTTTGATCGCGAATAGATACCAACATTTTCATACCGCTGAAAATTTTGATATGTCGGTAGACTTGTCAGCGGCAACAGAAAATTGACATACAACCAACCAGTAGCGGCCTTAGGGGGTGGCAAGTGGGGCAACCGCCCCAGGCCCCGCGCCTGAGGGGGGCCCCGCGCTGGGAGATTTTATTGTCACCAACGTCGAAAACTAAATGAGTGATCATAAAAAAGGACTTGTTACTCAATATTTTCTTAGTATATTTCTTATACCAATTGCCATTTAAGCTCTTAATTTCATTTTTTTTTAATTCAAAATACCGGTACTGCTTCAGTTTCAGTAAAGACAGCCGTCACACGGGTACGGCGAAGGCCTACTTCACTTTTTCTCAATATGGTGTAAAATTTTTAATGTTCTTGTATTTTAGCGTTTATTAATAATTTATCTGTAGTTAAAAATTAGGTAATCCATCACTGAATATCGGCACCTATTTATTTTTAATCACTTAAAATAACTAAACAATAATACAGTGTATTCTCGACTGTTGCTGGTGATACGTCCTAAGACCGCACGCGAAGGTCAGATTTTCGCAGTTGGCTGTTTAATTTCATAAACGTATAATATTTTCAGATATAAACAGTATCAGCTTCCAGCAAGTTTGGCGATGACGTGTACAGCAAAAGCTTACGTATATGATAAGAATGCTCCTTCTTCACTAGTGCCATTAGAGCAATGCGGGGGTATTTTTAGTGGTCACAGAAAGGGGAAAAGACGCTATTAGTTTTGTGTGGAATGTCTGCCCGTACGTCCGTCCATCCCGTTTAGATTTCGTAAACTAGAAAAGATAGTGCAAATCCGACATCATAATATTTTAGACCATTCAAAGTTCTGATGTT
>JADKLZ010003886.1:15310202-15323963 GCA_021533235.1 Biomphalaria straminea
CGCGCCATCCTGTCGATTTAACATCCCTATAATTATTTGTCTGTTAATTATATAAGCTATTGCTTTAAAAGAAATCAAACACATTTTTAACAAAATATAGTCATTTATAACGCTGTTAACCATCAAGCTGTAAGGGAAATAAGTATTTGGCATATGGTTGAACACAATCTGCAATTACAAACACAATAGCACACTACAGACTGAAAAGATAAAATATAATTTTTAAAAAGTCGAAGAACAAAACTCCACTTGTCTCTCTAACCTTGCTAATGCTTTTTTTTTCCACCACAATTGTTCACAAATACTCGTATTAAAGGTCGTTTGCAAGTCAATAGATTTTTTTTACTAAAGAATTATAGAGTATTTGTGCTCCAGAAAGCTTTTCTCTTTGACTATTAAATACATAAATAATTCGAGTTTTAAATATGGTTCTAATTTTTCGCATTATAAAATAAGTAAAGCCAATGCGTTAAAAAAATGATTAATGGAGCTAAAAATAGATTACTTGTTGTTGGTGGTGCATACGCCGCTATTTACCAGGGCCGGCGACCGCAGTGGGGCCCGCATTTCATAGGACACGCAATTTTATAGGACCCGCTCTAATTTAAAGTGTAAAAATTATTAAATTAAGCCATTTTATTACTTACAACAGATTCCCCGCGCCATCCTGTCGATTTAACATCCCTATAATTATTTGTCTGTTAAGCTGTTGCTTTAAAAGAAATCAAACACAAATATAGTCATTTATAACGCTGTTAACCATCAAGCTGTAAGGGAAATAAGTCTTTGGCATATGGTTGAACACAATCTGCAATTACAAACACAATAGCATATTGGTATCGCACTTTCTTTGGACCCGTGCTAATTTTTAGGTGTATAAATTATTAAATTGAACCATTTTATAAAACAACAGATTTCCCGCGGCCTCTTGATTGACCAGGAGCCCCCTGGAAATCTCCTGAAATGTTATTAAATGCTATGCCGCCGGTCGAAAAAGTCCTGGAAATTTCCGGACATTATTAAAATCTTTTTAAAGTAAAAAAAAAATGCTATGCTATTTTGTGAATGAAAATCGTGCGGATTTGGATAGACTATTTATTTCCCATTCGATTCACACCATGTTGCGCCATGGGATCTTCCCATTTGCTTGTTATAAGTAAAAATGCGTGAATTCATGAATGAAAAATACTATGAATGTAGATTTAAAAAATGGCTAATTGACCTTAATTTACGCGATATTAAGAATATAGCTGCACTCATGCAACAATGCTTAAGAAAAACAAATTTGAATGTTAATTTGATTAAATTGACTATAATTAGTATGTTCATGTGCTAAAGCATAAAACTATACTTGCGAAGAGAAGTTCTATAATCTTCTTAGAGTTGAACTCGAGTTTTAGATCTAGATCTAGATCTAGGAACAGATTTTAGATGTATAAATTATTAAATTAAACCATTTTATAACATATAACAGATTTCCCGCTGCCTCTTGATTTACCAGGAGCCCCTGCGATATCTCCTGAAATGTTATTAAATATAAAACGACGAAAAAGTCCTGGAAATCTCCAGAAATTATTGAAATCTTTTGTAATTTAGTAGTAGATATATATATACATGTGTTTTCACGAAGTTACTTCCTTTTCCCGGTCTATTGATTTCTTTATGTCTTTGCTATTTTGTGAATGAAATAGTGCGGTGCGGATTGGGTCCATGCACACCGTGGTGCGTGCGCCATGGGATCTTGCCTATTTACTTGTTGTTGTTGTTGTTGCATTGTGTTTTTGTTGCCGGTCTGACCTAATTCTTTTGAGAAATATAATATAGATGGGCAATCAATCACAGAACTATCTATTCACCCAAATATATGAAACAAAGCCATTTCCTGTTACTTTCCATTGAGATAATATTTCAAAAATCGAAGATCGAAATAATTCATCTCTGTTGATTTCAATCATCTTATGTACATTTAAATAGATTGATTACCTATATCTTTCTAGATTAGGCCATGTATCTAAAAATTGCAAAATAATAATTATGAGACGAGATTATCCTTATTTTTGATGTTCAAAAAAAAAAAAAACAAACAAAAAAAAACAAAACACTGTACTTCTTTTAACTAGTTTACAACAAAACGACGCCTCGTTTCAACTATTTTTTACACATTTTCACCACTTTTTTTGGTAGTGTTACAAGATCTCAATGTCCAGTCTAGATATACTATATTTAAGTCTATGGTCTATACACCATTTGATGATAAATGTACACTCAATGTCTAAGCAACAATTTAACGACGTATAGATATTCACACAATACCTACAAAACATGTAATCTAATCTATCTATATATATATTTCTCAAAGTAAAAGGTCAAACGAGCAACAAGCAACATGCAACAAGTAAATAGGGAAGATCCCATGGCGCATCATGGTGTGAATAAAAAATGGTGCATCCCAATCCGCACTTTTTTCATTCACGAAACAAAATAACAGAGACGTAAATAAATATAGACTGGAAAAAGGAAGTAACTTCAAGTGTAACGTGAAAACATGCACATATATCTACTATTGAATTCGGATTTCCAAATTATGAAAAATGTAAAAATTGCTTTATCCTCGGTCTTAGAGATTAAACACAATTTATAAGTATAAAAGTAAAGTAGGCCTACACACAATTGCAATGCACACATTTTTGTTTCATAAAACTCTCTTATGAATTTGTGTAGTGAATGGAAGGGAGGTTAAAAAAGTGGAAGCCGGAAGAGATTATATTGTGTCGTAGGACTCTTGAAACTAGAACGACAATACACAGATAGATAGATCTACTACTGCCTGCCCTGGAAAATAGAGGCGTATGCTACGCCGCCGGTCGACTAGTATTAAATAAAATTCATGTGTGCATGTTTCCTTTTCGCTATCCTTTCGATTCCAAAGGAAACATTATCCCATCATACAAGGGTCAACATTTAACACTAAAATTTCAGGCACATATCTCACGAGTTTAAAAAAATATCTACCATGAAAGAGTTTATTTAACTTTTTAAAACCTATTTCAAAACATTAACCTTTTACATAAAATATAAGTAAACTGCATTCTTTTATTGATCCCAATATAATGCATTTGAAGTAATAAACGCTTTTCGTAGTTAGATATTTATATAGGCCTAAATCCGTAATTCCTTCTTGGTTCCAACATTCCTGGCCCCATAAAGAAGTAATGGAAAGCTTATTATATTTCCTTCTAATTGGACAGCAGTTACCTCTAACCGTCAAGAAAAAAAGGGGAGGGGGGCAAGTAGGGCCGGACATACCCATTGTGAGGCCCTACACAAAAGGGATTGCGCAGGGCCCAGTTTGGGTAGGGTTACGGATACAAAATGAAATTTAGGAGTTTGTAATAGAAAATAAATTTGTATTTGCATTTTATTCATTCTTTACTACGCACAGAATTTCTACACGAGCATTGCGTGTAGCGAAGACATATAGTATATCATAATATATATCCTATATAGATCACGCTCAGTAGCAAAGAATTACCAAATGTTTCAATCTATCTTTGAGAATGGTTTACCTCAAGTAATTCTTCGTTAGTTTGAGGAGCGAGAAGCTTCTTTCACAATTAGCAGTATTGTATAGTTCATAGTGCCGTTTTTTTTGTTTTGTTGTTTGTTTATGGCGCGTAAAATTGGTCGTTGAATGACACTCCAAAATGACAATTTTGTCTACATTTTAGAAGATTTTTATGAGTTTTCAAAAGATTTAATAATTTTCGGAGATTTACAGGACTTTTTCGTATATTTTGCAATTTCAAGAGATATGCAGGAGTTCCTGTTACATCAGAAAGCTGCGGAAAATCTGTTATAAGTTATAAAATGGTTTAATTTAATAATTGACACCTAGGATTAGCATGGGCCTATGACAGTGGGGGCCTACTGCGGTCGCATAGGTTGCATTTCCGTAAAGCCGATCAAGCAAAATAGCGGCGTTTACTACGCCGTGGGTCGCCTAGATATTAAATAATCCAGTAGCTTGCATGATAATTGGCATCCGATTGCCAATAATTTTTTTTATTTGTCTATTCATTTCTTTGTATATTTTTTTTTTTGTCAGTTATTAAAAGGAAACCCGTTGGAGAGAACGAGTTCCGATTGGCAAGGTCATCTTATGTTGTCCTCTACATGATAGACCTCATAGTCTTCTAAGTCATTCCACTCATCATAGCTACTGTCCTCTATCTCCTCATCTGGAGGATCCTCTACCTCAGCAGAGCCATGAGGAAGAATGATAACTCAAAGGAGAGAAGATCGCCAAAGAGGCGAGCGGATTCACGAGTCCAAGTAAGCTTTAGTTCAAGATTGTTCTGTTATCGTACATTACATAAAGGGAGGCGCGGTGGCTGAGCGATAAAGCGCTTGGCTTGCAAACCGGGATCCCAAGTTCGAATCCTGGTGAAGACTGGGATTTTTAATTTCTGGTTCCTCGGGTGCCTCTGAGTCCACCCAGCTCTAATGGGTACCTGACATTAGTTGGGGAAAAGTAAAGGCGGTCGGTTGTTGTGCTGGCCACATGACACCCTCGTAAATGGTTTACAGTTGTTTTTCCACAAAGTAGGTTACTGTTGAAAGAAAATGTTTGGCTTGTTAAACATAAACTATGTAAGTCAAACCTCTGAAAATATATGATCAAATTAAAACGGGTAGGCCTAGTTGTATAAGAATCTCTATTGGTAAACAAACATTATAGCATCACGAGATTACCATTAGATTAATTACTGTTACATTTTAGAAACATAGGTCTACATTTAGAACAATCTCACCGCCTTAAACACACTGGACTCGAATAAGCTCAGTTATAGACAACTTATAGATCAGTTAACAAGGCATTTCTTTGTGTAGGTGTAATCTGTTATGGTTTTATTTCTCACAATTTATCGATTTCATAAAGTCAAACAGAAGGTGACAGGTTCTATGATCCACATTTCAAATGGATTCCCTGCATGATACTTAAACACACATTAACCTAATTCAAACAATGTGCATATCTTTGTTTTAAAACAAATTGCTGTAGTGTCATCACTCTGTGTAGGATATAACAAGGCGTGTTAGTATGTAATGCAGGCCATTAATTACTTATGACATTAATCATAAAAAGTCTGATCACAGGCTACTGTAGAGGCCTATTGTTTTAAACAGCTGACCTAGATGCCAGTCAATACACTTACGACCTATACCCTTGGGAAGGAGATAGCCGTTTGCTAAAGGCACATAACAGTGAAATACGAGTAGGGTGCACTTCCGTTGTTGTTGCTGTTTTTTTTCCATACAATGAACGTTTGTAATTATTATCTTATCTTATATAATACAGACGTTAATTCCAAAAAGAAGATGATTACGTCCTACGCGTCATGCATTCAGTCATGAATATTAACCAATGACTTAAATTCTGCCAAGTCACTGGTTTTCCAGGCTAGCTCAGGCAACCCATTCCATGCTCTAATGGCACTATTATGGCCTTTTTTTTGGGGGGGGGCCCTTAGCCTAATGGAAGACGGCGTAACAAAGTTGACCCTCAAGGTTTAGTAACAAAGTTGACCCTCATGGTTTAGTAACAAAGTTGACCCTCATGGTTTAGTTAGCCCTCACTGGCAGAGAGGAAAACAACTAGCACTTGTTAGGACATATATTTAAAACTAAAAGAAAAGCCCTCGCTGCAGACTGTAAAAAGAGAGCTTCAATAGATCCTAGGTGGCTAACGGCTTAACCTGCTTGTTCTTCTTATTCTTCTCGACAGCTTTTTGCTGCAGGCTCTTTAAAAATGTACACAACACGTTGTGTTCCCTTGCGGTCATCCATCTAAGTATTAGCCAAGCCCAACGTTGCTTGACTTAGGTCAGCGGTTCTCAACCTTTTAAGCTCGGCGACTCCTTTTTACAATCCCCCACTCTGCCGCGACCCCCTACCCACCCACGCACACACAACAATAGAAGAATGGACAAAAAACAGCCCATATTTTCGATGGTCTTAGACGATCCTGGCAAATCGTTAATCGACCCCCAATGGATTCGCAACCCAGAGGCTGAGAACCCCTAACTTAGGTGATCGGACGAGAACCGGTATTTTCAACGTGGTATGGCCGTAGACGTAACGAAATTTGCAGGTCGTTAATGGGTCTGCGTAATCACGAGAATAGCTGCCATCGTCCGGATCTGCTGTCTCGAAGACAATACCATAATTTATGTCAGCTGAACTAAGCGTCTGTCTATACACTAGCCACTGCGTCAGCGAAGTGCTTATGAAAATAGAAAGTTTCATAGTTATCCATTATTAGTTTCAAACTTTAATTGACGACCTAATTCTCAACACAAAGTAAAAAGGGAACTAATTCATCTTATACCACGCTATCTGTCAAGTACGATTTCTTTCCCATGTCCATACCAAACAAAATGTATTAATCGCCAAAAATTAATTAAATAATTGGTTAATTAATTTAACAAAATGATTCTTGTTTTGTCATGTACAAGAAATAATTGTGCCAATTTCAATTCGATCTGAGATTGGGTGTGGGAGAAATAACGTGTACAGATATTGTACCAGAGAGACAGAGAGAGAGATGATAGGCCTATAAGCTTTGTGAAAAACAAAACGTGAGATGAGGGGAGGATCGTGGAAAAAGTAGTGGGTAGAATGAGATTACATGCACATGAATTCATAAAGTAGAAATTAAGAGCTCAAGAAAAAAAAACTACACCATGCAAAACAGAATTTTTCTGACCTCTTTTAATAAAAGACAACAGTTCTCTCTCATTTTAAAACAGAAACAAATATAAAAATCTACAAGATTACAGAGAGAGTTTGTGTGATACACAAACTCAGAGGCGGCCCCCGTCGGAGTCGGATCCCTGTCAGATCCGCCTATTCGCAAGATGTTTCGGATGTTCCTTCTAAGTCCCTGGCTCAATTCCTGTATGCTCCCATCCTTAAACTATCGCAATATTTCTGAAAGAACAGTAAAGGTTAAATCATATTTTCAAAAGCCTTTAGTGTTTTTTTTTAACCGTGACGGACAGACCAACCAACAGGCAAAACGCACAAAAATATGTTAGTTTCATTTTAATGGGGGCATTATACAATTTTATTTTTAAAAATCTGATTTTTTAAAAAATTTAAGAAATTAGTTTAGAATCATGTCATGTCCGGTCTTTACGCTAGTACACGAAAGCCGCTGCTAAAAGTTCATTTTAAAAAATGTGCGTGACATCCAGTTGTCTAGAGCATTTCTTATAGTAACATTTCCTCCCTTACATTTACGTAATTGTTTTAGAATTGGTGTGTTGTTATTAAAAAATCGCTTGCATAATTATTTTTATAAATTAAACGGTTTTCGTTTAGAAAACTAAAAGTAGCAATTGCACCTAAACTTTTCAAGCCGCATTTAATGGTGAAAAAATATTTTTCGTATCTCTTCTAGTTTTGGCGCTCTGAGTCTGACAGACGGACAGACAGACATAAATTCATTTTAAAAAATGTGCGTGATATCTACATGCCAAGAGCATTTCATATAGTAACATTTCCTCCCTTAGATTTACGTAATTGCTTCACAATTGGTGTTTTATTATTAAAAAATCGCTTGCAAAATAATTTTTATAAATTAAACGGTTTGCTTTTAGAAAACTAAAAGTAGCCGTTGCACCTAAACTTTTCAAGCCGCATTTAATGGTGAAAAATATTTTTCGTATCTCTTCTAGTTTCGGCGCCCTGAGTGTGACAGACGGACATTTTGCACAAACCTAATAGCGGCTTTTTCCCCTTACGGGGGCCGCTAAAAATGACTATTTTGTATCTCTTCTGTTAATGTTAAATAAGTACAAAGGCAGGTAACTCTGTAGGATTAAGCAAGCCTCCTCCCCCTCCCCCTCCAAGAAAAAATATACAGATATTTCTTATTTAGAGATATTGTGCCAAATATTCTTTACATATACCGTTTCCAAGAACCTCCAGCTGATTTGATATGTAGGCCTACAATGTATTCACATAGATTAACATATTACAGTCATATTGTTTTCAAGCTATAACCTTATAGAGTATGGACTTATCAGGTAGACTACTATATTAATCGGGAACTTATTTTTATATTTCACTTCTTGCCTGAAGAATGGTGAAGAGGTGGAGTATGCTGACTATGCATATTATTTAGATAAGATAATTTTTATTGGTCCAATCAAATGGAAAATAGTTTGACTACACTAGACCACCTCAGCGTAACTACTGTACAAAAACAATATAGATGTATAATTCGAACAACATTCTCACACGAAACACATACACAGCCAGCGCTTTATGAGTTTGGCTTCTATGTACTTCTTGATGACGACAGATGACCTTGTAACACTGTGACCGAAAGTGGGGTAAAGGAGTTTTCAAATGTGTTATAGCCCTAATGGAAAGGAGACGACCACTTCGTTCAGATCTGATGTAACAGCCTAGTGGTTTAATGGGTGCAGGGTGCAGGTTGTCTTTAAGAATCGTACTTTAAGAATCGTATGTGTTTTGGAAAGGCATATTTCATGAAAAAGTTCTTCAAGAGATGGTAGCTGTGTTCGAGTGATATAGGATGCTTTTTAATTAGTCTATTTATTTCTTAGCATTATTCATGCTGATTGATTATAAGTACGTAATTGGGTGACACGATCTAGCAGGGTACGTTTCTAAAACTAAGCAATATTTCAAAATTGGTGATTTAGTAGTCAAATACAATTACAGATAAAAAGTACCGTCGTTGGCAAATTATGTCATATGGTTCTATTTTACGATCTGAAACATGTTTAGCAGATAAGCCACCAATGTTAGTTTGTTTTTATACGGGCACTACCCGGATGCAAATATAAACAAACTTATTATCGATTCAGAGCAGGGCAATAGTGCTGATTGGACAAACTCACCGTTCGTCCTGTAAGTTGTAAGGTCTGTCAATGAAGGCCCCATTGATACCTAGTCCAAGTTCACATATGGTCAAATCAAGTAGGCCTAACAAATAGGTCTTTGATCATTTTAGCCAAAAAGGAAATAAGTCTACCAGACAATATAATTTCTTATTTAAAGAAGAATTTTTTTTTGCTAAACGCAGTTCTTTTATACTATTTAATAGGACATATTGTTATAAGCATTTTAATGATAATTGTTTTTATTTTTCTCTACATTCACATGGTTCTCTTCATTTTGTAAATAGCTTGTTTAGTTTATGTGGAATCGACTTTACCCCCCCCCCCCCTTTACTTTCGACAAGGTCAGCTTAAGTTGTCGTCTTCGCCTGTCTTCGACAAGGGCCTCTCTTTTGAGTCTCAATTGTGTGTCCTGCTAGCTGCTACCTTCGTGAGATCTCTTCAGCTGCCTCTTTCAAATGAAATCTGCTGCCAACTGCCTTCTTCTACGACAGCGAGAGCAAAATGACTTTTGATCATTTCAAAAGCTTACGACCACTTGTGAGTTAATGTTACGCAGATATTTGATCAATATTTAACTTCTGATACAATATTGGTCGTATCATATCTTGTTTAAGTTCTGCACAATCTCGGGACAGTATTAGCTGAAAACTGCCTGATAAGGAACCAATACAAAGTCATGTCATGCAACACTTCACTCCGACATTTTTTTTTTCAAGGAAATACATTCTAGGTAAATCAATACCGTTTCAAGATTAGGGCTGATTCATAGTTTTATTAAGTCTACTTCTGTGCAAAACAAACAAAAATGTTTTAATCACAAAGTATTAATTAGTAGAAAAAAAATGTTTGTGGCTCAATTAGTTGGAAATATCACAAACTACTTGGGAATAGCTCAAAGACTTTGGAAAACTTCTCAGTATGTAGGACAGACTTTGAGTACCGGTATTTTAAAATTTATGAATCATTGGCACTATTTCAGTCATTGAGCACTTTGAAAATAGGTTGGCAGCCCAATGGTCCTGCTTGAGCAGAATGAGATTTGTATTTAGCGTTTAAGAATTATTACTGTATCTGCCCAACACAGATAGCTATAGACATCTGTAGCATAGTAACAGCAGTTCGGTTATTGTGTCATCTGTAGTTGGTATGTGATATCTAGCAAAAATGAAAGAAGATGTAGATCTAGGTTGTTTCCCTTGTACCCTCATTTATTAAAAAAAAAAATTGTTTAATTACTTTGAGTACAGGTACATGACTCAGACAACTGAAAAATCTGACATTTTATAATTTAAATAATTGCATGGCCACAACGCATTGGATGATTACGAATAACAAAAAGAGATAAAAGACCTCTACATAAATGACAAGATGATGTTTTCCAGGGCACAATTCTTTTATGTCTGTGGAGTCTTTGAATTTAAGCAGCAATATTGGAAAGTTCTAGCAATAAGCTGAGATGCTTTAGCAGAGTTAATAGGGCCAACATAACAAATGAGGTCACAGGATTGAAAAGCTGATGGGATCTGTTGATGTGACCTCATGAGAATTCCCTAACTATCAATACATCGCCCCCCCCCCCATGTCAGGTAGTCCTGCCATGTCACTGAATCCTCAGGGGATTTGAAATTCTTCCCATAAGAAACAGTATTTAGAGGACAGACAAGGCAGGCAAAATAAATGATTGTTGGACAATGTCAAGGAATGGACAAGATGATCATAATAAATGGAAACTAAAGTAGACACTGATTAGTATATTATATGTAGTCTCCCTGCAGTCCAACTGATTACTGAAAAGGTGAACGAAAATACTACTACTTTATTAACAATAAAAAAAAATCATTATTACAGACTTTTTTAAAATTAAGAGTTATATGTTTCATGATTACAAGAACAGTAAATTTAATAATTATAATAATAAACAGAAAAATGAGAGGTATCACTTCAACTCAACATGAGTAGTCCGCTTAGATAAAATAAAAAGACCAGAAGAGTGTCAAATAAATGGAAAACAAATCAGGTTGAATCACATGGTCAAATAGACATCAGAATGTTGACAGCATTTTACAAAATTCCCCAAAAAAGGATTTTATGATTATTATACATATACATTTGAAACAAAGTAATCAATTTAAAATTCCCCATTGACCAGTGACTAGAATGCTTTAATGCTCAGCTAAAGAAAAAAGTATCATATAATATAAGTAACATATATGTAATATTGAAAAAAGTAACATTTCCCTTTCAGGCTTTGTGCCATGAGGCACATTATGTAATGCTCATGATATAAGCTTAAAAAATATCCTTAACATTTTTACACTTGCACATAGAAAAAATGTTAATTTAAGTGAGAAATGAAAATGCATTACATTCTTCTCTAAATAGAAGCTAGTAGAAATCAGTGTTCTAACCAACGGGGTTGTTTGGCATTTCTTCACAAAACTATGGCATTGCTTATTGAAAGTAGAAATGGGAGGTTTGTTGCAATTATGTTAAAATATATAAATCTTTAAATTACAATAATGTTAAAATATATAAATCTTTAAAGACAATGTGGTTGTTCAAATAAAATAGTTGTCCTAAATGCTGATGAGACCAAAACATGTTTGGAGATTTTCCTAAACGTTTATCAATTGTGTTATGTTGTTAAGCAAGAAAATAACAATTTTCTTGTCAGCCAAGCAGTCACATGATCTAATTTTTATAGGTCAGATGTTTTTTCTCTTTTTTTTTTTTTATTAATTTCTCTTACAAGTATCTAAAATTTTAACTTAACTGTCAGTTCTACAACAAATATAGAATCAAACAGACAAGAACTTTTCTAAAGATTTTAATTTAAGGCAAAAATGAAGAAAATATAAAATACAAAAATAGTTTAATATCATCAATCATTACTTTTGCATATGAATTTACTTTAAAAATTCAATAGTTAAAAAGGAAATCTGTAGTATGAAAATGTTTTAACTACTATAGCTCCCATAGATATGCAAGAAAAACATATAATCTGGTTAGGTCCTAATTTAACTTTTTTTTATTCAAGCAAGAAAAATTGTAAGAAACTTCCTTATTTCTGATTTTAGAGTGGATATAGATTTCTACACTGCAAAAGGAATTCATCAAAAAGTAGTAACTGGGCCAAGTCTAGATGAAACAAACACATTGGATTGCTGCACAGTGCTGTTAAGGATACACCACAGAAATGGAGCTAATGAAACTTTTCTATAGCATTACCTGAACTTTGTTGACATAGGCAAAGTTGTTTAAATAGGAATTAATAGATTTAGTGTCGTTTAACAGAAGAAAAAAAATGTCCTGACCTTTGTGTACCTAGTCATGTGATTTAGTCAAAAGAAGGTCAGATATACCTAACAACATTACTGTACATAGACTAACTACCATTCAGGAAATTTGCAGATTAAAAAAATTTTTGATTTCCAGACCAAAATTTAATTTTTTATTTAACAGTAATTGCTTAAAATGTTTTTTAAAAAAGTTCATTTCTAATCAAAAAGAAAAATATTCTTTGTCCTAAAAGTAATTAAACCATATTCTAATTTAGCTGTATGATTACTTAACAATTATATAATTGTCTGGCCTATAGAATAGGAAAATAAATACAAAGACAGAACAACACATGGTTGATTAACTTTGATATATTGTATACTTGAAGACTATTACTTTTTGATATCAGGCACAATGTTGGTTAGATGAATTCTAAAATCTTTGTTAAAATACAATAAATAGAAAATCCAGCTGCCTAAGGAAACTAGGTAGAATAATAGCCTGTTTTTTTAAATACTGTGGTTCTCTTCAGACAAGCTCAACCAGATATCCTTTAATGGTTGATCTTTGTATCAATATAGTCAGAATCTACATAAGTTCAAAATTCCTAGTTATATAAAACATTTTTTTCCTCTACTGAGAAGAAGTAATAAAATAAAATAATCTTTTATAAATAAAATAATCTTTTATTTTCTGCATTTACTTTATAAATAAGCCATATGTAGACCTACTTGATACGTTAGTTCGTGGAACACTTATCTGGGGAAACTGTTTGGGAAACAATGTCCTAGAACATGTCATCAAATCTTTTTGATATATTATTCCATATCATAAAATAAAATAATAGGCTTTATCATATAGCCATTCAATTTATTTTCCAATTTTAGACTCACTTTAACTCAAAAATATTGAGCACCAGGTTTTAGTGTTGTGTTTACCACAGTAAAATGAGTTATTCATAGTACAGTAAATGAACACTACTAGGCATCCTTTTCTTCAATGTTCAGCAGGATTCTCTTTCCAAACTTTAATTCTGACAATGCAACATTAGGGTCACTCAGTAGCACCCTGGGATAGGATGTTGAGATGCTGTAAGACTTGTAGCTGAAACCTTTTGTTGTTATCAAATCACACAGACACTGAGAAAACAAGGGCAGAGTTTGATGACTTTGTAAAATGTGTCTTTGTATTAATGGTAGTTTTTTTTTTTTTTTACTTCTATCTAATGATTATGGGTGCTAGGTATGACAAGGTTGAGCACATACAAAAAAATGACTTAATATGTAACTAAAAATGGATATAGTCAGAACCCTATGAAGTACAAGTAGATGTTCACTAAATAATTCATAGAGTGATAATTTATATTTAGACATTTGGATAGTACATGGTGCTGACTTGAGCTAAAAGGTTTTTTTTAGTAACTTTTAACAAAGTCATGTGAGGTTATAAAAAAAAAGAAAACAAAAATCAAGAATCACAAATTTAAAGATTATTACATTCTAGACCAAACCTCCTGCAGGACTGCAGTACATCCTAGACCAAACCT
>JADKLZ010003886.1:15323973-15334278 GCA_021533235.1 Biomphalaria straminea
TCCTGCAGGACTGCAGTACATCCTAGACCAAACCTCCTGCAGGACTGTAGGAGATTGCAACAGGGAGGGTTTGAACCAAGAAAAAAAAAGTAAAGTTTCCCTTTCAGACCATGCAGTCTATGGGGCAGATGATGTTAAGGTCATCTGGTTTGAACCAAGGCCCATCAAATGACAGTCAAGCGTGTATACCACAAGACCAGGCTGTGCACCTTTAAGCTATTAAAATCTTTGGTATAACTGGAAAAGCCCTAGTCTGATCCTACTTTGTTGATGAGTTTCAACATTGTGATTCAGAAAGCAGAGGGATGTTATTTTGAGTCCTTTGTTGTTTTTATTCATTTACCACACATCAAAACATCTCAGCCTAGAAAAAACTGTGATGTCACCAAAACTAGAATGAGCAGTACCGGTAATAGGTGCTTAATTCTACTTGGCATGATCAGAGTGCTTAATAATTAAAATTTTATAATTCTCTTGCTAATTTGTCATGGCGATAGATCGTTGTTGCCCTGATACAATATATTGGTGGCTTGAATATATCAAAAACATTCTTTTGAATAACCATCTGATTTTTATTCATTACTATTAAATCTTGATTATTTGGGAAAAAATTTACATAAAACGATTAATAACATTTTAAAAATGTATGTTAATATTTCTTAAACAAAACAACAACTACCTGCACTTTATCAGAGTTCCGAAATCTGCGCTGAAAGGTAGTCCCTAATGGAGTTCTAAATAAAACTGAAATAGCATCAGGATCATCAGCGGATGGTTCATCAGGCAATATTATAACCTACACAGATATATTTTTAAAAAAAGAGCATATAGGTAAATTAACATTCATGAAATATTGATCAAATAATAATAATAAAACCTGTCTTCAAGTTCAAAGATTAATGAAGAATGCAGTATTTCCTGTGGCTAGCCCCAACAGTGACTTACATATGTTGTCAAATCAAGCACAGACATAACCATTTAACTAAAACCCACAAAACATTAGCATAATTTTTTAAACAAATCTTTTTAGCACAAATCTTAAATGGATTGTCTACAAACCTTTTTAGAAGATCTCTAAATGCAGTAAATGCAAATATATTTGAACTTTTAAAAGCTATTCAAGTGTTCTAAATATCCTTGAAAATTGAAAGAAATTCCATCTCTTACATGCTTGATTTTTTGTTT
Organism: Biomphalaria straminea; assembly: GCA_021533235.1. NCBI lineage: Eukaryota > Metazoa > Mollusca > Gastropoda > Planorbidae > Biomphalaria > Biomphalaria straminea. Next base: position 15,325,159 of record JADKLZ010003886.1, read on the forward strand.
CTTAGCAGCATTGCTTGCAGCTGCAGCTAAAACATCAAGATTAATGTCTTCTCTGACTATCCTTCTTCTTGCAGCTTCTTGACCAGCAGAGTCACAATGGTTCTCATCATTAAATACTTGACCCTAAACAAAAAAAAAACACCAAAAAAAAATCACCTAATCTTAACGCTAAAGGTTAACAGAGGACTATGACTGCATTAATTTCATTGATTATATTTGTTTAAATAATATTATAATTTCTAAAAACAAACATCTGAATAGTTAATTTTTTTTTTTACTTACTCCAAGTGGGGAGCCTTTGCCTTTCCATGCTGGACCTAGAAATTTTATAAAGTCTTCCTCTTTTTTTCTTTTTTTCTCCTCTTGACGGGGAATTAAAATTCTCTGATTATATTCTGAAGCCTGAAATTCAATCAAACAATAAAAAAGAAAAAAAAAGAATATTTAAAAGAAACAATTACATAAACATGTAAGATTTAATAATCTTCTTTTGTGAAGGAACATTTGTAATAAATAAAGACATTATAGGTTTACTTTATATCACAACAAGGCATTGATGTAAGTTCTTTTTGCCAATCGAAAGAGAACAACCTTGTTTTCTAAAACTGATTTAATAAAAAAAGAACAACAATAAATTATTTAAAACTACATAGATAGTTAATAAAAGAACTTTAGTTCATAAATTATTAAACACCTAGCTAAACATGCAATTAAAACAAATCAAGTTATTAATGTTCATTAACCACTGTCTATATAGTAATCATAGCCAGAAATGCAGCACACACAGTGTTTTGGGTCACTACTGCAATATAACCTTGCCAATAATTTTGTAAACTTTAATGTGTCATTCCCCAACATAAAAATGGAATTCTAACTTCCAGAGGGCTTCCACAGTACTGAGTACATTGCAGGTGGTGAGGAAAGAAAAAAAGACTTGCTAACCTAATAGGTCCAATGGCTATTGTTGACTTCCCTAAGCATACTCTTTTGTTTTTTAAATTAAGTATGCATTATGCTGAAAGCTGAAAATTGCAGGTCATGTCATGAACTTGTATGAAAATACTATATCCACTACTAATGATAATTTCTTTATGTTTATGATTTTGAAGAAGTCAAAAGGAGGGTTGCATGGATAAAGCACTGAAGTTGCAATGTGGGAAAGTTGGTAGAAGCAAAAAGGAATGGTAAAGTCAAGTTGAAATGGTGATGGTAGAAGGGTGAGTGAAATGTTGACATTTGGGAGATATGAAGCAAAAGGAGTCTACCAGCCTTTTCATTTCTCATAATTCCTATGAGCCCAGAATCCATTGTAATGTGACTATTATATTAAGAAGAGTGTCTCAACCCATGGCCATCAAGAAGAGCTATGTACAAAGAAATGACCAAACCAAACAAACTGAATAGTATTAATTTTCTTCCTTGCAAAGAGCTAACTAAAATCTATCAACTAAGAACAGGAAACTGAATGTCACAACATAATATAAACTCTGTATGGCAGTACTGAACAACTGAAAAAACACTTTTTTTTTTGTTTCTTATCACAGACTGCAAAAGAGCCTACAGCTTGATGGCAAAAAGCTGGCAAGAAGAAAAATAGGCGAAAGGCAGAAATGTAGCGTCAGAGGCAGGAGGTTTTGGCAAAACATGATGAAGCAATATGAGTGTTTATATATTAAATACCACATTTTAAAACAATTTCAATATTCAAAATTAAATTGCATATGCTGCACTAACTAATTGATGTTCTTGGCAATAGTTGAAGGAGAGACAAACAGTTGTCAAACACTGGGTGACCTAACATACATTAGTCAAGAACAGTAGCGGTATATCTCACCTTTCCTAGTCTAAATGTTAGCTAGGGAGATTGAATGTTTATTAGAACAAATTTAGCCTTACTTGTAACTTACCATAGAGTCATATTGTGTTTGACTCTTTTCTCTGTGCTCTTTTTTTTTACTTTCATACAGTTCAAGGTCATCCTTCTCTTGTTTAGCTTTTGCTGGAACTGAATGAATTATAATTATGTTTACACCTACTATTTAAAAATATTCCAGCTGTTGAACTTTTTTTTTTCATGAATGTTGAAGCAAAGTCTAATGGTTGAAAAGCATTTATGAAGATTTAGAATAGGCTGAAATCTTTCAAATAACAATCTCAAGGCACATAGCTTAGGTGTAACAAGTTCTTTTAATAAGATGACTAGCTCCAGTGAGTTTTTTGGAGGGAATATTATGTAGAAGGAAAACTTGACTAAATCAGAACCCATTTCACTATCCACAAATCTTTTTATTTGCTGAGTACAAGCAGTGTACTTTTTTACAAATAGTAAGCCTACCTTAAGTAGCTTTTCATAATTTAAGTACTTGTATACATTTACATTGAAACATTTTTAAAATTTATTTTGATTCAACTTCACTTTCTAAACATAAAGCTGACATTATTTTTGAGCCAATTAAAGCAAAATCTGGAGGTGTAGGCTTTAGAGGAAGTGAGATGGTACTGATAGGGAAAAGACTGAGCCAATGAGTGTTTCCCAGTGGCTCTAATGACCTTTAAACAAAAAAAAAATTCCTTTTTTGGATGTCACAAATGGAGTTTACTTTAGTGGTTTTTTTAGGTCTAAATCTCAAACTAAAGTTTCACTGCCACTTTGTCTAATATAGAAATTAGGATTATTTGGATTTTTTTTGTTTTGTTTTAGGCTACACTACAGATAGGGAAGGATGTTAAGAATTGTGGACAAAGAGGGCTAAATGAATGAGATGAGTTGTTTTACCTAATGTATGAAATGCACATAAAAGCAGTGTGTAGATCTTAGGTAGAAGCCAGCCAAGTAATAATGTGCTGAGAGTGAAGAGAAAAACTCCCTGAAGTATAAACTGTAGAGCTGAAAAACAATGTTAAATATTTTCAGCTGTTTAATTTAACTTCTCATGCCTGTGAATAACCATTTAATGATAAGTAAAATGAGCCAATGAAAATAGTGAAAGTTTTGACTTTGAATTTTTGTAAAATGTTTTCAAAAAGAAACATTCAATCAAGCATATTTTAAATGAAGGTAAAGATAATTATGTATGTCGTTTGATGTTAATGTCAGCCACAAAGTCTTGAATTAATTAAAATGTGTTGAATTTCTCCATACATACTGTAATATCTACTAAGTTTTAATCAATAAGAAACAAAATATTCAACTTAATATTGATAATTTGTCTAAAAATTCTCACTGGTTTTGCTGAACATTTATCTAAGTCTTATTGAAAGGTCTTATTTAATTTTGTCCTCAATTTTTTTTTTTAAAGCTTTCATTTTGAATTTAACTTTACTTACTTATGAAGTAAATAGTTATAATCATTCAATATCATAATATTAGTTTGTAATCTGTGAGTCTGAGGTTTACATGATCTTCCATATATAATCTGTTCTATGTTTGTCCTGAGTTTGAATCCTAGTGAAGACTGGGACTTTTAATTAAGGGATTTTGGGCTCCTCTGAGTCCAACCAACTCTAATGGAAACCTGACATTAATTGGGGAAAGTAAAGGTGGTTGATTATTGAGCTGGCCACACAAAACCCTCATGTGCCACAGAAAGGTGACCTTTACATCATCTACCTTATAAAGTGCAAGGTTTGAAAGGGAAACTTTACTAACATCAAGAAATACTTACTAATTTATAAGTTAAGGGACCCATTTTAGATTCACACGAGTATGTTCATACTCGATTTTTATAGGACAAAAAAATATAGGTCTTAAAATTGTTTGTTAATCTCTTAGTCTGTAGAGAGAATTGAAACTCACACAGAGTCATGGTTTACAGGTATAAGCTAATCCATTATTTCATAATGTGGCTAGTATTACATAGTTTAGTATGCAAAGATTTTTTTATAAAATGTAATGTGAGGGCAATCATGTTTAAAGGACATTACTGACTTTTAAATTGACCCATTCAGCAACCCACTTAGGCACCAGCCCACAGGACATTTGCCGGTTGCACATATAGTCAGCCTGACCCGACACCCATGGGTTATCTGTTTGGTAAGCAATGCTGGTAAAAGGGCAGACTTCAATATTTTTAGCACAAATATCAGTAGCTATGAAATACAATCTATCAGCAATCATAATTCTTCCTCTCTTTATACAAAATAGATGTGCTCACAGTGAAGTGTTATTGACATAGATGTAATGTTTGGCTGGCTGACAATGTTATCATTAGCATTTCATTTGTAAAATTTCTATCTTGTGTTGTTTTTATTGTTCTATATTTTATGCAATTGTCTGCAAATAATCTGACTTTTGTTCCTGAACTAATGCAATTTGGTAAATCATTTATGTAAATTAAAAATAGTAGTGGGCCTAAGACTGTTCCTTGAGGTACACCTGAGTTTATACTGTTATTGGTGTTGATTTAAGGCCATTTATTATTACAGTTTGTTCTCTCCCTATCAGAAAATATTTAATCCACTGATGCAATGGACCATCAATGCAAAATATTTTAATCTTTTAAGCAAACTATGGTGGTGAAATTTGTCAAAAGCCTTGGAAAAATCTAGTAAGATAGCATCTATTTGTTCACTATCAACTATACCTTTTGAAAAATCATCAATTAGACCAATTAGTTGTGTTTAACATGATCAATATTTCCTAAAGCCATGTTGGTATGGAGTAATGACATTATGTTTGTCTAAGTGGTTTATGATGTTGCTACTTATTATGTGTTCTAGGATTTTACATGTGATGCTGGTAAGTGATACTGGTCTGTAGTTTCCTGGGTCAGATTTTTCTCCTTTTTTAAAGGGGGAGGGGGTGACATTAGCTTCTTTCCAGTCCCTTGGTAATCTGCCCTGGTTAAGAGATGCCTGAAAAAGTATTTTGAACACAGGTGCTAGTTCTTTGCTTAGTTCTTTGAGTAATCTAGCTGGAATACTATCAGGTCCAGATGCTTTATTCGGTTTGATGTTGGCTAATAGTTTATGGATTCCCTTTTCTTGTACTTCTAGATCTCCTATATTGTCTACTTGGTTTAAATTAATTGATATGTCTTTGTCTCCTGGGGCTGAGAATGCTGATCCAAAGTATTTGTTTAGGATGTTAGCTTTTTCTTATCTTATATAGTACAGTTTCATTATCATTTATGCTACTGCTTTTGTTTACTTTTAGTATTAATATTTACCTAAATTCACATCAAACAATTATCAATTACAGCTAACAATATGACCCATATGGCAGCTGCCAATGACATAATTTGTGATTTATTACTATTTCTGATTTCAGTAATTGTAACATTCTTACATTGTGATTGTGTGTGAACTGTATTGTAAGTTTAACTTAAAGTTTGTAACTGTCTCTGTCTCTCGGTCACTGAGTGATAGATCTAGATCTAGTATGACCGAGTGATATTCTAATACCATGTTATCTGTTACTGTGTGATGTGTGTGAGTAACCGTGGGTGTGTGAGTGTGTGCTTAATTTTTTTTTTTTTAATAAAGTTTAAACCACTTTTTAAGTTTTTTACCCCTCACCTTTTGAATATGAATCAAGCATGATCTTGTTTTATTAGGTACTTTTTTTATTAGGTACTTTGACAAACCTTTCTCTACTGACCTATAAACTGCTAACTAGCAGCTATATATTTTTTTAGTTTTGAAACAGAATGGCTAGACTTCCAAACACATGGTGCTAGTTGATTGATGGTTGTTTTTACATTTGCTTCATTTTTTAAAAACCCTTGTGCTAATCTTAAAGGAGGATTCCTATTCCTAAGCTTTTGAACGATACCACATTGTCAATAAATAAAAATCGTGTTTATTTAGAAAATTTAAAGTAAAGTCATAGGTAAGAAAGATTTTTTGCATTTAATATCATTTTTAAGCAAGCTTGGTAATTATTTATTGAATTTAGACCTAGATTTATGCTTAAAGTTTGTTATTTCATCATTTTTTATTGAAATTTTGTCCCCCAAAATTAAAATAACCTTCCCCAACGTGTAATAAATGATGCCAAATTAGGCTATTTTTTGAAATGATTAAGTAGAATAATTATAACTACCATAACAATTTATGACTATAGTATTTAAATCAATATATATATTTCTATTAAAGAGTAGTGTTAGAAATCTTTTTTTTTCTATACTTAGGTACACAAAATATAAAAGGAAATCAGATTATTAAGGTAAAATTGGGCCCATCCTGACGATTTTTAATGAAGTCACTCAATGATGCAGCGACGCATGGCGCCAGACATTAGTAATTCTCGTTGATAATATGAAGTATAAATGATTTATGCATTGTTTAACAGCTTATCTTTGATCAACCTTGTGGAGAGAATGCTATCAAGGTTTTATTGTACATTATATTTAAAAATATTATACAGCTGGGAAATTTTCTACCAAATGGCATTCTAGAAAAAGGATCGAAGTCAATTTTCAAACAATTGAATTAGCTGTGAATCAATGTTAGCTGCATGTGAGGTGAAATAATCAAATTAAAAACCATATATATTATAATGGGGTAGATCTAGATTATTCTAGATGTGTTCCAAATTTCAAGCTTTTATCTATTATGGTTATAAAGTTATGATGAGATAAAGACGAAAATTCAGTTTTTCGATCAGTTTTTTGGATATTTTCTATAGTTTATTTTTCAACACATAAAACCACATAACTTTGCTCCTAGATCTATATAAAGTATATAACATAGAAAGATTAAAGATAAATTTGGTATCATACCCGACATAATCATTGTAAAATGTAATCATCTCAGCAAGCTTTACATTACTAAACTAGATTATCATTATTATTAATATTATTTATAGTTATAGTTATACATAACATAGTCTAGTCATAGATTAGTAATAGATGGGTTTATTATTATTAGGTTCTGTTGTTATACTTATAGATATAGAATAATAATAATAATAGATCTATTATTTTCTATATTAAGAAGTATATTTATTTTGATTTTTTTGTCAAAGTACCTAGACCTAGATCTAGTTTAATTTATACAGTTATCTAAATTAAGTAGATATATCTAGAATATAAATTTATAATCTTAAAATATTGATTCTAGTCTACATTCTAAATCTAGATTAAATCTAGATTAGTTTCCTACTCAGTGTCTCACTAAGCATGATTATCTGTCATGGTCATGATTGTTTATATCAGAGAATATAGATCGTCGTACAGTCTTTGGCAGTAAAAAAAAAAGCTAGATGTAGATATATATAGTTGACTTTATAACTAGATCTAATCTATCCTATACTCTTAAGCGAGCAATTCTTGTATATATATATATTTAATCGCTTGATCCCTTTATTATAAGGCACGTTAAAATAAGAATTTGATTAATTGTATATTTTTAATTAGCTATAATGTAGGCCGAAAAGAAAGATATGGACGCCGAATCTGGAATCTGGATGTCTGCCTGGTCGAGCGGTTTGCACGCTGGACTGTCGTTTGGATTTATCGATGGTCCCGGGTTCAAACCCTGCCCGCTCCCATCCCCCGTCGTCCTGCGGGAGGTTTGGACTTAGGAAGTAACTATCTTCAATTCTGAAGGAACATCCGAAACATGTAAAACAACAAACAAACAATCTACGTCTAGATCTAGGTCTTGATTCTAGACTTATTATTATAATTGACGTGAAGTTAATATTTTATTGACATAACGTTATATTATTCGTAATTTTAATGTTCATTAGTATAATATAGTATACCAATTGTATTGTTTTAAAATAAAAAAAACAATTTAAACTATTGCTACTAGGAAGATGCCGCGGCCAAGAAAACGCCAGTTATTCAACTTCAACCAAGATTCAAGAGAAGGAAACGATGACGCTGATCCAGCTAAAGTCCCTCGCCTTTCTTTGATTTTAAATGAACTGGATTCAACTTTAATAAATTGCCTGTCTTCAGTCACTCACCAGCCTTCAACTTCGATAAATTGCCCGTCCTCAGTCACTCACCAGCCTTCAACTTCGATAATTTTAAATTGCCAGTCTTCAGTCACTCACCAGCCTTCAACCTCGATAAATTGCCTGTCTCCAGTGACTCATCAGTCTTCAAATACGATAAATCCCAGAGCATCTTCAGCTAGAGCAAATGCAATCATTAGTAATATCGTCAAGCTAGAAAATTCTGAGGAGCGTTTAAGGAAACTTGCATGAGGATCTGCGACTTCGAGCTTCACATCGACTCGAAAAGGAAACCAATACACAATATTCTAAGCGGTCAACGAGTTTGCGTACGCTGCAGCCACTTTTGATTTAACTATAAACCTCATTAAAAAACTTGGGGTTAGGGTGTGGTGACGAAAGGCCTAGAAGATATCTGAATGGAGGGATGTGTAAAAGCAGGCCATATCCTTCCATGGGCTGTAGCACCAGTAGCACCACTGGGATAGATGGATGGCAAAAGCCGGTATGAACTTCTTATAGTCTGACGGTCTGGCTGAGCAGGGCACATATCCCGTAAAATAATCTGAAGAGTTTCTTTAGTGTTCTGTTTGTTCTATATGTAATTGTACATGGCGATTAAATATCAAGTCTCGTAAGTCCTCCTACAGTCTAGACAGCGTAAAACTATCGTAGGCCTACTATTATGGGCTTGTAAGAAAGTCTTTGAAGTTTTCCCCAATAACGTAGAAATTTGCGTCACTCGATGTTTCGTACTAAAGCCATAATTGAATATACTAATTCCAAAATTAAATGTCTGAACGTACCAATTTACATATAGAACAAACAGAATACTAAAGAAATTTTTCGAATTAGTAGTCTTTATCCAATCGTTCATTTTCGTAATTATAAAAAAAAAATCCAAAAATGACTTCGGGTATATGAAATTATTTAACCGAGCAAGGCTCGGCCACCTGATATTATAGATTAATTATAGATCATAAATAGTGCTATATTTTTCTTTAAATTCTATCATTATTTTTTGAAGTTTTAAATTCTTGTTAAAATAGTCTGGCTGTTAGATCCAGAAATCTTAAGATCTTAGTAAACCGTACTTGCTCTCACTCGTCTCACGATTGCCGCAGGCCGCAGGATATATAATAATAATAATATACACATTTCATTTGAGGGGGGGGGGGGGCGGGGGGGGCGGGGGGAGGGGGGGGGGGGGGGGG
>JADKLZ010003886.1:15335258-15349859 GCA_021533235.1 Biomphalaria straminea
CAAAACTGATGCAGACAAAGCCGTTGTCTGCATCAGTTTTGGAAAAATATGCAGGTCTCAAATGAATTCGCGTAATCATCAGAAACACTGATCAATGAAGGATCTCATTGAATCGAAGACATTGCAATCATTGTAGATTTAGATAGTAGATATAGAATAATATAGATCTAGATATCTAGGTCTAGGTCTAGAGTAAATTCAATGCAATCGCGAAACGGCATACCATTACTATATTCAAATCATGATTAAATTTCCCACTTTCTAGACATATTATTAAAGATTTATTGTAAATGAATGTATTTATTATCTCATAGTCATATATAGTTAATTTTTAAATTGTCTGTGCGGCCTTTCAGCCAGTCAATGTCTACATATGACCTAGTTTTGTAAATATTTTTTTTATTTCGTTGGATTTTTTCCATCAAAGTTTTACATGCTGGTATTGATTACAGTTTATCCAATAAGACTGCTAAACAGAAAGCACGTGGTTCCAAACATATATAAAAAGCAAGCTGCTCGACACACTCGTTCTCTTTTCCACCACAACAGTTTTAGGAAACTAGAGGGAAGATGTCAGTAAACGGAGTAGCAAACGGGCCCACAAACGGCAATCATTATAGGGAATTGAATGAACATTATGCCGAGGAATGCAGCCAGGATGATATTGGAACTTTTCTTTTCACCTCTGAGTCTGTGGGAGAGGGTCATCCTGGTAAAATGTGTTTAAAACAAATGTTGAATTGTCATAAAATAGAGTATCTATACATGAGTAGTCTTGGATCGTTATCATTGGCCTGATTGGGCTTGGCATGATAAAAGTAAAAGATTTATTTTTATTGGGTTTTTGACACAGCCGTGGTCGAAGCAGTTGGGGGTGGGGAAGTACACCTGTAAATAGTGTAAACAATAAAACATCGATTAGCGTGGGAAAGGTATTGGTGTAGCCTAGATTATTAAATATTGAGTTGTGAATTGTAGTAGAAACTATAAATCAAGATCTAATCTAGATTTAGATCTAGAATATTCAATAGACAAAAGTCAGAAAAGATCTTTAATCTAGCTAGATTAATCTAGAAATAGTAAATAGATCTAGATCTATTATGCTTCTTTATGGTGTCTATACCTATGTTCTTATTAATTAATATTAAATAATAAATTTTTTTTTTTGGTAAATATTTTATATTTTAGATAGCTCTAGATTCTGCTAGATCTTTAAATTTAATTATTTAGTTTTGTATTTTTTTAGATTAGATTCTAGATCTATATTTATATATATATAAAATATAGTATATATAGTAGAGTCTTGTATAAGACACACCTCATCCGATTCTTGTTCAGGAAACAGGTCGCTTTTTTTGTTTATAATTCATTTGTTTTTATGTTTGGAGCTAAAAATGACGTTTCGGGACTGCGCATGTCCAATTTTAGATAAGCTCCTGTATTTTTGTTCCGCTTTTCCAAAGTAGAGGGCAGTTTTAGAGATTCTCGGAAACCATGTATGTAAAGCTATTGTTTTAACCTCCCCCGGCAATTCATACCCATATAAGGGATGAAGGCTATATTATGAGCCTATTTGATCGTAGGCTGATGGATATATCAAAATAAGCTTCCAAACATCTTGAGAAAGACATTCCAATCACATTTATACTGTTAGCTGTTAAATAAAATTTTTAAAAGGGGGTGTTTCCTCAATAATGATGAATTTAACACATTCTCCTTTAGGGCACACGGTAAAATCGTAATAAGAAATATTATTGGGATTAATAAATCTATGAATTTTTTCAATGAATAAACATGACCTAGATCTAGATATCTAGAATATAATTTACGAATGAAAGCAAAAGTGAGGGCTGCTAATTTGAAGCCAGAGACCATACCCACTGCAGGGGATCACTCCAGGTGAGCATGTAGTGTCACAACCTATCAAACAGGCAGCGGGGAGAGGGGGGAGAGTCATGAAAAGAAGTATAAGCCTCTATGGGAGGGGAAAATATCAAATATGTTTATTAAATTATAATAATTAATGTCTAGATCTATAAACCATATTATAACAGATTTATTTTTGTCTGTTGCTACACATAGATTACATAGGTATATAAATAAATAAACTATAATCGATATATATATAAATATATATATAAAGGCTATAGAGAGAGAGAGAGAATATGAGGCAAAAGACTATAAATACATATTGCATAAGTGATTCTACTTCTTTTAATACAATCTAAATTTTTAATTAATAAAGATGTAATTTATTAGCAATTACATAGTGGTGTTTCCTGACGGGACTCAGTGTGCCCTGAAAGGGAAAGCACAAAAACTGTGTGCCTTATAGGAGCATGGAGTGGCCTATTGTATTTTAAAATAAAATCTTCAATATGAGTGGTAATTAAAAAAAACACTGCTATCTTAATAGTCCTTTAGTTGCAGAATAATAATATGCTTTCAGTTTTTTTTTTAACTTAAACCTTGACCTAATAAAAAATATTTTAAAAAATTGACCTAGTTCCCAAAGTGGGTGTGTCTTATACAAGACTCTACTATATATCTAGCTTTAATTAAATTACATAAATTTTGCTTCCATCTAGCCTATAGATCTAATAGCTCTTTAATAAAATTTATATAGATTTAGATCTATAATAAAATTTTCAATAGACTTTGAAGTTAACTTCTTTACTGTTAGCAAAGTTACTTGAAAGTAAGTGCTAGGACTAGAGTTACATAGGTGATAGGACATAGTCATAGATCTATATATTGATATATCTTTAATTTTCTATAAAATAGATCTCTATATAGTTATAGAGTTAATAATAGCTTTCATTTACTATTATTCATTGATGTAAAAATTAATTTAATAAATTTTGTTTTCACTAAAAACTGTATTTTCTAGAATTATGTATTCTAGATTTGTTTTATTGCTAAATTATTTTTGGATATTAAATTATCAGGAAAATAAGCAATTCACATTAAGTGGTAGAGAGGCTAAGTGCGCTTGAGCTTGGCTTGGCTACCTAGAAGGGGGCTCGAGGTTCGACACCCGACTAGTTGTATTTACTGAGCGCCTAAAGGCAGCACTGAAGATCTCTAGTTTTTAATTCTCCATCTTCATAGCAAGAATCAAGTCAACAATCTTGTCTACCACTATCAATTGTCTTTACAGTGCACTTGTGCGCACCAGTGTACAAACAGCAGAGATAACAATTAATAGAGTAGGTTAATATTACTAATATATGAAACTCTTTTTTTTTACAGACAAAATTTGTGACCAAATTAGTGATGCTATCTTGGATGCCCATCTCAGGCAAGACCCAAAAGCTATGGTAGCATGCGAAACAGTCACCAAGACTGGCATGGTTTTGGTTGCAGGAGAAATAACATCTAAAGCAAATGTTGATTATCAAAAGGTTATTAGGAACACAATTCAACAAATTGGATATGATGATTCTTCAAAGGGTAAGTTCAAATATGGATTTTTTTTTTTCCCTGTCACTGTAAATTTATTGGAAAAAAAAAAAAAAAGGTTAGGGATTATTTGGATATTACGTTAAATGGCCAAAGGGGGAGTGAGGGTTTGAAGATTTGTTACGAAGCACTGGTATCGTGTTCATGGTTATCACAATGCCTTCAGCCTACCTTGTGTTTGTTAAAATGCTTTGATATTTTTGATATAACATGTTATCTGTTACTGTGTGAGTAACTGTGAGTGTGTGACTTTAAATTATTTTTTTTTATTATTAAAGTTTAAACCACTTAAAGTTTTTTACCCCTCACCTTTTGAATATGAATCAAGCATGATCTTGATCTTGAGTTTTATACAGTTATCTACATTAAGTAGATATCTAGAATATAAATTTAAAGGTCCCTTTGACCTTAGTCTTGCTGGTTTGACTTTCACTTACCAGTGTTGGAAAAGATTTTGGTGTGCATGTGTTTGTCATGGAGTATGAGTGTCATCCTTAAGTTAAGCTCTTGTCCCTGCCCAGTGGTTGAATGGGTCAGAGGGGTAACGCGAGGTCATGAATGCAATTGCAATATCTCATTCAAGAGTTTGTAGAAATAACTATTTGTCACCCATTTTTAATAGTGAATAACTTAACATTTGAAGATATTCTCCATGGTCATGTGAAAGTATCAGGTCTACCAAATGGCAATTTTGTCCTACAGGGTTCACTATCTTGCCACTAATTGTCATTTCATGCTGCTTTTTATCATCTAAAATTGATGGTCTCGAGAATGTCTTATAAATCTCAATAATCTATCTATAGTGCCGAACAGTGTGCTAGTGTATTACTGTTTACCAAAGGCAGGAGTGGTTATTACATCATTATACTTTCAAGGGTAAATAAAAAGAAGTATGGCTTTGAACCCGCCAGCCCAACATATCAGTCTTGTGAACCTTATCTTAAGCCTATAGTCCGTAATATAAAAAAATGTAAGGAAAAAAAACACACCACATAGGACTATTTGACTTATGGTAAATGACAATCTCGCATCCATGAGTTTTGTATTTTCAAATGATAAATTGATATACAAAATTATAAGACACTCGATTGATTCAGGTACTCGTAGTCTATAATAAAAAAAAATGCATGAAGCAGGGAATTATATCCAATGATTCTAAGAATTGAACTAGATCTAGAAAATAATTACAATGATACTAATGATAATGGCAAGAAGACTGGCAATCAAAGAAAGATTAAAGGAGATAAAGATAGTAATTTTTTCTTGAAATAAAATAGTTCATTTAAAAGTTTTAACACCAGTTGTTTGTTTTTAGCATGCTTGTGTAAAGTGTAATTTTTCCCAGGAGCCTAGAGGAATTGGAAACTAAGGGTAGTGAACTGTAAGGGTCCAAAGGGTTAATGCTTAACCCAATAGCGCTGACTACAGATTTGAAAAAAAGCCTTACAAGTAATGAGGGAGGATAACTCTGAATTTAAAAAATCTTTAAAAATCAATATAAAAAATAAAATTGATCTAATACTAATTAAAAATAAAATTAAAAAAAAAAACAACTTTGACTTTAAAATATAAAAAGCTTTAAAATACTAGCTTTCCTAGTTGGAGGCTTACATACGAGCTGTTAATTTGACAAATTGTTTTAAATATAAAAACAAAAAAAAGCAATACACATTGTTTTCACTTTAAAAACTCAACCATGTTCTTGTCCTTAATGAGATAAGAGCTCTTCTTGTCTGAAATTTTTTAAAACTTGTAAGCATCCCAACACATTCTACTGTATTAGTCCAAAAAAAGACAATACTGTGGTACTGTGTGAACTAATGGGTTAAGCTTAAATGTAAAATAGATTTATTTTTTTTTATTACGTTTTTTTTTCCCCTTAGGATTTGACTACAAAACTTGTAATGTTCTGATTGCCTTGGAAGAACAAAGCCCAGACATTGCCCAGGGTGTTCACCAAGACAGAGATTCTGATGAGATTGGTGCAGGAGATCAAGGTCTTATGTTTGGTTATGCCACAGATGAAACTGAGGAGTGCATGCCATTAACTGTTGTCTTGTCACATCAGTTAAATGCTAAAATTGCAGAACTGAGACGCAATGGTGTTCTAAAATGGGCACGTCCAGATTCAAAAACACAGGTGATGCCAAAGTTGCATATATATATATATATATATATATATATATATATGGAGTATGTGTACAATTTAGCTGATTAATAAGTTAAGCATTGCATCAGTGCAGGATGTAAAGGAGTGGTAAACCACTTAAAAACGGAAAGGTCCTGCTGGGTACTTGCTCTAATGGGTAGCTGACATGAGTAGGGAGAAGGTAAAGGTGGTTGGTTGTTATGCTGGCCATTGGATCCTCTTTTACCCTGGCCCACATAAATGACCTTTACATCATCTACCCTGTAGATTGTTTAGTCTGAACATGTTGTATCTGTGTATGGAGATATTACAACTAAGCATTGTTTATCTAATATTGTTATAGCCCTGCCGTTCACACTGCCATCGACTTATTTATATAATATTGTTATAACCCTGCTATTCACACTGCCATCCTAGCTAGTACTTGCAGTTAGGAAGAAAATGGATTTCTGCCCAAGTCTAGAACTTATGAAGAGGCTGTGCTAAAGGCAGATGTTGTTCTATCTATTTGATGTCCTGTGAATAAACGTCTATATCATTGAGTTGCCTCACTTAATAATAAAGACAATCAACTTGTGATAAATGAATTAGATGTAGTAGACTTTAGTAATATTTCTTAACAAAATTTAAGTTGCTACAATAACACAACTTATCAGTTTTATGTTCTGCAGTCGTCTTTGTAACTAAGACCAAGTGATGACTATATCAATATTACCTCATTCACAACCAATTGCTAACCTCTTCCCGCTGTCACCTTATATTTTTCATAGCATAACAAGGTGTTCGTAGCGCTATCATATATCTAATAGACTTTAAAATTTTGCCATATTTTTTTAAATATATATTTTGCTTATTTCTTGCTAAAAAAATGTGGAATAAAGCAGCGTGTTGAGTTGACACAAAATCTGAATTAATTTTTGTGAATTAATGTCAAGTGTCAGGACATGCTAAATCTTGTGAAGATAGTTCACATATAACCATAAGTCTGAATTTTTGTGATTTTTATATTTTGTGATTTGTATCTAATCTATGCTTAGTGAAAATTAATTTGCATAGTTATGAAAAGTCAGTATCATTCATAAACTTGACACACACACACACACACACCCCAAAAAAAAAAAAAAAAAAAAGATTAGAACTAAAAATGTAAAAAGGAACAGTTGGCATGACAATGTTTTTTAATAAATCTTTAAATACAAAATTAAAAAATGGATGTTTTAAAGTTTTAGGATGACAGTCAAGTTGCTTGATAAGATATCTTTAAAGCCTACATTTTCTGTGGACATACCAAAGCTTCTTTTCTAGTATTTGTAATGAAGATATATTTAACTTGTATATTTCAGGTGACTGTGGAATATAGATATATAAAGGGAGCTGCAGTACCTCAAAGAGTGCACACAGTTGTCATTTCTGTACAACATGATGAGGAGGTTACACTTGAACAATTAAGAAAAGATCTACGTGAGAAAGTTATTGCTGCAGTTATTCCTTCACAGTATCTAGATGAAAACACAGTTTATCACCTGCAGCCATCTGGAAAATTCATAATTGGTGGTCCACAGGTAAGTTTTATTTATAAATATGCTTTTTTTTTTTCTTTTAATTTTTTTTTTAAATTGCATATATCAGATTTACCGGTAAATAAATATTTTTTAATGCTAACAGGGAGATGCTGGACTTACAGGGCGCAAGATTATTGTTGACACTTATGGTGGTTGGGGTGCTCATGGAGGGGGTGCATTTTCTGGTAAAGACTTCTCAAAGGTGGATAGATCTGCAGCCTATGCATGCCGATGGGTGGCTAAATCTCTAGTTAAAGCCGGACTTTGCAAGCGGGTTCTTGTGCAGGTAAGTTTTTTAAAAGTTAAAATATAATTTGGTAAATTTTTTTTTGTTTTGTTTCATACATATGAATGCTACTTTTTATTTTTTCAATAACTTGGTAACTTGTTTCTGGGCATCCAAAACTAAAGATACACAATACAGTAGACTATGCGCCTGCATGTGTAGGAAGACATCTTACAAATGTTTAGCACAAAAATAATTAAATCTTGTTTTAAAAAAAAAAACTTCGACTAGTAAAACTGAAAGAAATTCTCATTATAGAAATATAAATAAGTCTGTGTGGTTAGATGTAGTTCTAATTCATTTAAATATTTAAACAACTAATCCAAATTTTTTTCAGGTTTCTTATGCCATTGGGATTGCAGAGCCACTGTCCATAACAGTATTCAGTTATGGCACATCTCAGAAGTCTGAAAGAGAATTGTTGGAAATTGTAAAGAAAAACTTTGATCTGCGTCCTGGTGTCATTGTAAAGTAAGATCATTCATTGAATATAATGAAAAACTGTTGCTACAAAGACAAATAAAAATGATTTGAATACATTATGCAATTAGGAGTGCCATCTTGATAATCCCAAGTTTGAACCCTGCCCTTTTGAATGAAGTATTAACAACAATCATTTCAGAAGAAATGTCTGAAATTAAAAAACTGGAATGTATTGAAATGAAGCTCAAATTTTAATATAGATATGTTAAACATAAACTTCCAATAATTTTTAAACAAAGTTGTAACAACTTTGTTATTGGCTTCCAATTGCATGATCTTCCTTCTTGTATTCCCACATGAATCAAAACACAGCCTGCTCAGCTGAGAATTTATTTGAAATAACTGAACAATGATATATTGTTTTGGCAATTTGCAGGTTATAAATCTTATTTTGTGGTAAATATCATAATCCAAGCATTTAGGCTCAGGTTTTGAAAAGAGAATTTTCTGGCAACCTTTGGAAACTTGTAGTTTGGGATGAAAATGTGTACATTTCTTCGTAATTTTTCAGATATTTTATTCATTTTCTTATCTATTACTTACAGGGAACTCAATCTCCGTCAACCTATCTATCAAAACACAGCTTGCTACGGGCATTTTGGACGCAAAGAATTCACATGGGAACAGCCTAAAGAACTGAAATTTTAATATTTTCATGTCTTTGTTGTGGGATTTTTATACTAAGTGTGCTTCTAATAGAATTTTATATCTCCTATTTCAATAGATAATACAATTTTAACATTGGTATTTCTTTACTGGTATAATGAATTGAGATAGATTTTTTTTTCCTATTTTTGTTTGTTAGTCATGTGAACTATTGTCTTCAAAGTTTCATGTTAAGTAAAATGTTTCAGCAAATCATTCCTTTTTGCATTATATTCATTCTTAAACTTTTGGCATAATTTTATTTTTATGAAACCTCTGCCAGTATTTTTTTTTTTTTTTTGTGTACGCATAAAGCATTTGAACTATGTAGACCAGACTTGGGATTTCGGGGCTTTTTGCCCTGTAGGCCACAGTAATTAGAAGGATAGGCTGATGTGGACGACAATTGTTTTTTGGAACATTTGTGTTTTATTGGCTAAAATATTTTTTTGTTTAAATAGGAAAAAGTATTGTTGTCTGCCTTGGCTTTTGTTGCTGCCTTCTAGTTATTGCAAATGTGCAAACTTAGTTTTTTACTTTTCATATTGACCTTTAGCACATTTGTCTTGTGTTTATAAACATTCATGGAAAAGAGCACTATTTATAAACACTCGGGCCTACATCCCAATGACTCAACTACATTTTTTAATGTGTGGGTTTATTTTAAAGTACATTTAGGGTTTGTTGTTATATGACATATATATATTGTATTCATATTAATGTACTTGTTTATAATGTACTTCTTGAGCACACTAAATTTTCTAGACCAGTTTTTTTTTTTTCTTTTCCTAATTCATTAGATGTATAAGATTTGTAATTACTAAAACACATACTTAACACTGTGTGATCTGAGAGATTGTTTTATACAAAGTGTATGAATGAGATGAGCTTCATGTGGACACAATGAAATAAAGACATGACAATTACAATACAAGCATTTTAGTTTTATTCTAATATACCATATCTAATTTAGTTTTGCTTGGAGTTCTACATACATAGGCTGGTAGTAGTTGTTCTTCTACCAAAACCATATAGGGATCTTTGCAATAAAAATGTTTAACTTTCAAACATTAGGAAAGCACATTTACCAACTAGTTGACCCAAAATGCCATTACAGAAACTAAATGCTGGTTTTATAACATTCTTTACAACTTTGAACAACAGAAAATCTTTTGAAACAATATAACAAAACTCGCTAAAGGCGGCCCCCAATCAAATGCACCAGGAGTGTTCAAGCCAGACCAAGGGAAAGGAAGTTTGATTTGAACCTGACCTAAATGATGTCATGAAATAATAGTTAAGTCTCAAGAAAAAAACAACCTTTGGTTCAGTGTATGTACCACCACGGTGAACTGCACGATAGGCCTATTATGAAACTTTTAAATTATGTTCCACTTGTATACCTACAGGTATTGATTTTTTCTCCTTATTAAAAAGTAAACATTTTTATGTAGATGACAGGACTTGCTTAACTTAGCAGCTATACGTTTGTACAAAAAATATATTTTGACAAAAAAATCTAAAACGGTTTGCATAAAGGTGTTCAAAATATAATAATAAATGGTCATCTTTCTTATTGACTAGTCTCCTGTGTTGGTTACTATTAATAGTGAAAAGCTATTAAAAAAAATGGTGTATTTTTATGATAACGACTGCTTGCACAGTTGATTTTTAAAAATACATTTTTCGCTTCCAAAAAAAAAAAAAAAAAAAAGCCGTAGCATCAGAACTTTGAAAGGTCTAAAATATCATGATGTCGGATTCTCAATAGCTTTTCTATTTTACGAGGTCTAAACGGGACGGACTGACAGACATTTCATGCAAAACCATAGCGTCTATTCCCCTTTCAGGGGCGCTAAATAAAAAAAAAAAACAACCTAAAATTAACATCTAACCCAAAAACAATACAACTACAATGGGAATATCGGTATTTAAATATGAGAATAACGAAAATCATGCAAAATCTTTTTTTTTTTAAAGCCCGTTTTTTTTTTTTTTTTGTTTAATTTTTAAATATCTAGTTCACATCATGTATCGAACACGTGAATGTGACTGTCAGCTGTTTGTACCAATGTTACCTATTCAAGCAATGAATATATTAATTATATGTACATCTACCAAGACTTCTGATTTAGTAGCCTACTATCTAAAATAGATCTAGATGTGGTGGCGGACTGGCTATATGGACAAACAGGAAAATGACCGGTGGGGCTGCCAACTTTTTTCCTCACGTCTCTGGTGATGATTTTGTTTCCCTTTGCAACTTCTTGTATGACTAGATCCCTGATACACAGCTGCGGTCACAGGTTAGGCATCTGAAATTATTATTATAGCATTTATATAGCGCTACTTTCATGCTTATAGCATGCTCAGAGCGCTTTGGTCCAAGGAGGTATCTAGGAGTTGGTTTTCCGTGCTGCCTTTAGGCGCTCAGTAAACACAACTAGTCGGGGGTCGAACCTCGAGCCCCCTTCTAGGTAGCCAAGCCAAGCGTACTTACCCTCTCGACCACGCTTCCCACATCACGCTTCACTCGGCATCTTTGATATGGAAGACCACGAGTCACCAGGCGCCGTTGTATTTTCACCCTTCTTTCTACTATTGTTGTGTATGTTATCTGTAATCCTGGACATTTCCTTTATGCTCGTTCTCTAAGTGGATCTATCCAGTGCCGCTTTTTCCTAGCTGTAAGTGTCGATTGTGAAGAGCGTGTCGCGTTTGCCTACCTCAGTATACAAAGAAGACGTCTAGCGACTCTCCTGCCTTCTGTTAGATCGCCATACAGAATGTATTCTGGAATCGACATTGTGTCATTCTATGAACGTGACCAAGCCAACCAAGACGTCTGCTGCAGATAACTGAGCGGCTGCCACCCTGTTCTTCGTAGCACTTCCTCGTGGTTAATTTTATCGTGCCACCTTAATTTAATGATCCGCCCTAGGCACTGGAGGTGGGAGAAATTTAGCTATTTTTTTTTTTTTTTTGATGATTGGGCTCCAATCCATTGAATTTCGGTATACATTTTGCTTTCTCATGAAAGCACTCAGTGAACTTCAGTAGTTTGGGAGGACAGCCTATTTTATCTAGGAGCTTCAAAAGGCCACGTCTGTTGACCATGCCAAAGGCTTTATTCAGATCATCAAAAACGATGTAAAGAGGTCTATCTCTCTCTCGGAATTTCTGAGCCACTCCGAAATCAACATTGACTCTGGCTAGACTCTAGAAATTATCACTTACAGCCTGGATAGTGCCACTCTAGCTAAGATTTTGCCAACTATGCTGAGGAGAGAGATACCCCTTTAATAGTTGCAGTCAGTCCGATCTCCTTTGTTCTTATATATTGGGACTACATTTGTGTCACGCATGTCTTGTGGGATATGACCTGCTTCCCAGTGACGGCAGAGAAGATTATATAGAGTCCAGGGAGCAGAAGTGTTTGGTTGACCTCAACTACTTCCGCTGGACTGACATAACTCCCTTGGGATTTTCTATTTCCTATGCTTTATAGCATGCTCAAAGCGCTATGATGGTCCAATCTCATTTGTGGACCAGTGGTGGGGAGGGGGTATCTGGGAGAAGGCGCTCAGTAAACACAACTCTGCTCGAGTCGGGTGTCGAACCTCGAGCCCCCTTCTTAGGTAGCCAGGCCAAGTTCAAGCGTCCTTACCCTCTCGACCACGTTACCCAGTTATGCTGTGACTTAGCAGTACCGGAATACTTATCAGTATTCTGTAATAGGCATAGGCAGAAAACTGTGAATATGTAGTCCAGGTAGTTATATCCATAAATAGTTATTGTCCATTTTATGAAAGTCAATAGAGAATAAAACTTAACAATTATTACCAGACAAAAAGTGTCTAACTTGAACGGAAAGGCCAAGAGAACTGTACCGCAGCATTGGGACTACATAAACATCTACAACCATCAATGAGGGGGGGGGGGGGGAGACATTTGGCAATCGAGAAAAGAATATTTAATTAACGATTGTACAGAGCTCGGAAGCAGACCTATGAGGAATGCGCATATGGCGTTTTCACCAATAGAAATTATGTAGGCCTACCTGTTCCATTGACCAAAATAGGGTATGTGCAAATACATCTTGCCAAAAAAAAAATTATGAAGGTTTTTAATATAGGCTGAAAATGCAGCTGCGCCTGGTGATTTTATATGCCCAACCTGCAACCGCAGCTGTGTATCAAGGATTGGTCTCTTTACACACAAGAAGTTGCAAGGGGAAAAGATCGTCTCTCGAGACGTAAAATGCCACAGACTTACTTAGACTTAGACTTAGGTCCTCCCGCGCCGTTCGGCGCATTGGGCGGCAAGCTGTCTCCATAAAGATCTGTCATTGGCAATGTCTGAAGCCTCCTCCCATCTGGTGTCCACTGTTCTGAGGTCCTCCATGAAGGTATGACGCCAAGTTATACGAGGACGTCCCTGTTTGCGTTTTCCTCGTATTGGCCTCCATGTCATCGCAATTCTTGGTATGCGTAGTTCATTTTGTCGTAGAACATGTCCCGCAAACCTCATGCGACGTTCTGTCACAACCTCACTGAGTGTTCGACTCCCAGTTCGGCATAGGATTTCCTTGTTTGAGACCCGATCTGTGTAACTGACTCTCATAATCCGTCTCAGCCATTTTTGTTGAGCTACATTTAGTCTCTTCTCAATTTTGACAGATGACTTCCATGTCTCACATGCATATGTTGCAGTTGGAATGACAATTGTGTTGAGAAGGTGCATTTTTGTCTCGAGTCCAATGGCTTGTCTTGTCCAAATAGACTGCAGCCTTTGGAAAATGCTCACTGCCTTTCCTATTCGGCACACTACATCATGGTATGCATCCCCATCATTTGTTATGATGCTGCCAAGGTAAGTGAACTCCCAACTCTTCAAGCCTTGACTCGCCAAGTCTGACAGGGGCACCCTTTGCCTTATATCCCACTCGCAAAATTTTTGTCTTATCCAAGTTTATGCGGAGGCCAATTTTGGGTGCCTCTCTATCTAGGCTCTCCGTCATTTCTTGTATACTTTTATTTGTAGCCCCGAGTAGTGCAACGTCATCGGCGAAGTCCAAGTCCGTCATTCGGTTTTGTTCAGACCTTGGAATACCAAAGGCAGTCTGGTTCATTGCTCTCCTCATTATGTAGTCGATGTCTAGGAGGAAAAGGAAGGGAGATAAGATGCACTCCTGTCTCATACCTGTCTCGATGCTAAAAAACTCTGTTGTTCCTCCTTCTGTTTTAATGCAGCAACTAGACTGACTGTATAGGTGTCGTAGGATCTGGACACATTTTTCTGGGATGCCGTATTCTCTAGCTATTTTCCAAAGTGATTCTCGGTGGACACTATCAAATGATTTCTTAAAGTCTACGAAACTGATCGATAGCCGTTGTTGGTACTCAAGACTTTGTTCTATGATATTTCGTAGAACGAAAATCTGCTCTGCACAAGATCTGCCTCTTCGGAATCCTGCTTGTTCTTCTCTGAGCCTCTCATCTACAGACTGTTGAAGCCGTCTCAACAAAACAGTGCTGAAAACTTTGCCCGGGACAGAGAGGAGAGTAACTCCCCTCCAGTTGTTGCAAACTGCCAAGTTGCCCTTTTTTGGAAGCTTTACAATGACACCTTTTTGCCAGTCCTCAGGCACTTTTGAAGTTCGCCAGCAGAGATTTAAGAGATCAGTCATTCTGTTAACAATGCTCTGTCCTCCATGTTTTAGCATTTCTCACTGGAGCAAAGAGTGGACATGGAGCACCTATAAAAGACAAGCAAGGCAAAACTTTGCTAACGAAAGAAGAGCAGGATGCAAGATGGATTGAGCACTTTAAAGAGACCCTTAACCAACCTTCGCCAGACCTGACTTACACATTCAGGGACCCATCTCCGGACAATGATCTCAAGGTCAAGACAGACCCAATAACTGCAGATGAAGTTACCATGGCCATTGCAGTGTTAAAGAACAACAAAGCACCAGGGCTAAACATGGTGTCAGCTACAGACATATATATATA
>JADKLZ010003886.1:15350773-15364461 GCA_021533235.1 Biomphalaria straminea
ATATAAAGGCCTATATATATATATATATATATACACACACAAATGGACAGAATCTAAAAAATGACAAGATCATTAATTAAATCTTGATGACGCTTGAATAAGTCGTAGAATTAAATACGAATTTGTGCAGAAGACAGATTTCTGAGACAGCTTGTTGCCCAATGTGTTACATGGCACGGGAGGGTCTGATTTAAGTAATATAATGCTGTAATAACTTATCTTTATTATTCTTGAAGAAATTTGTCTTACAATTGTACATTAAACATTAAGAAAAAACATATTAAGTATAAAAACAAATGATAGCAAAGAAAATGTAGATTTATATAACAGTTTTACTTAAACATTACATGGGAAGTTAAATCAGGATTTTTATTAATTCAATAGTTTAATTGCCAAGGGAACAAGAGTTTTTTTTTTTTTTTTTTGTCAGTTTGCTTTAGTTAATTAGTGACTTAGTGAATTATCTCTGTGTCCTAAAGTTGTTTTTTTTTATGCTTAAAATCTTTTAGTAAAGGTGTTCAAATGGGATTTGTTTGTTAACTTAATACCTTTAAGATTTAACTATTTTCTATTTTCAATTGTAAGATTTATCAAACTAATCAGTAACTTAAACTACTGCAGATGTTAGCTAGGTAAAAACACTTTTGTTGTACTTTTGTGAAATGATTTGTGTATGTATTGAATGAAATCTAACAACTAAGACAGTACCAAGGTTCTTAAAAGTTAGGGCTATTTCAATGCTTTCACCTACCCTACTTCATTGTTTTCCTTTTGAATGTATAGAGTATCATTTTTTTAACACATTTTATTTACAAATCATTAATACACTATTTTTGCTAGTTTTCATTTTATTATGTAAGTTCCGAGCTCTTTTCTCTCTTGTAGAGCATATGACTTGTTGATAGAAATTCCGTAGGTAAGCTACAAATATTAAAATCACCAACTAAAAATCATCAGTGAAAAAGGATTGACAACACTGAAACAAAATTTCAAAAATGTATTTGACAAAAAAGACTTTATAAAAATAAAAAATTTTAATTTTAAATTTCTCAAAATGTAATTATAGTCAGCCATGAACTTGATTCTAAGAGATGTTATGACGGGCAAGAAAAAGGGTTCATCTCAATCCACATTAAAGTTTAACAAAATATATATCTCTACACCCAAAGTATATCTTTACATCTCTACACCAAAAATATATCTATCTTGCAGACAGAATAGATCTAGGTATTACTATTTTGAAAAGAACATCATTGCATATAAAAAAAAAATCTAAATTTGCTAGGAACTCATCAGCTTCAAATAGTTCCTGACAGTACAAAAGAATGTTCAGCATTTGCCATTGCTAGGCATTGCCCTAGACAAATATATTTGAAATGTGTAGTTAACAGGCACAGTTTTGTTCATCATAAAAAGTTAAAATTGTAAAATATATTGAAAGAGTTAAAATATTTGAAATTGACTTGTTCTGATAATACCTTTTTTTTTTTAAAAATAATAAACTTTAATAATAAACTTTAATAACAACAAATAAAAGAAAACGATCTTTTACGTTCAAAACAAGTTCACAGATAAATGCAACATTTGATTTTTTAACATCATTTATTAACAAGAAAATATAAAAAATATAAAAAAAAAACAAAAAAAAAAACAACAACAAAACATGGCTTATATTAAGAGTAGCTGTATAAATTAGTTTGGATCAGTCATGTATTTAAATTTGTAATAGATCTAGACTAACAAAATAAATCTGTGCGATTAAAAATATTTTTACTGATTGTATTGGTTTAGTGCAATTTCATGCTTTTAGCTTTCTCACTGTGCTTTCACTTATCAGGACCAGTTAGGAAAGATGGGGTGGAAAGGAGTAAGGGTAGAAAGAATGGGGTATATGGGTGATCACATTTGAAATGCATGTATAAAGTTGAACAACCTGAATTCAAACTCAAGGGCTAAAGCCTCCTCAAGCAATGCACTAACCACTGTGCCAGGAAAGTGCTTATGAAAATAGAAGGCCTTATAGTTATGTATTGTTAGTTTCAAACTTATCTCTCTACAAAGTGTAAAAGGGACTGATTCAACTTATACTACCACATCAGTTAAGTACAATTTCCTTCCATTTTACAATGTACCAAATAAAATAATTACCAATAGTTGATTAACTTATTGGCTAATTTTTCAATTGATTCTTATTTCACCAGGTCAAAGAAATACAAGATTGGGTGTGGGAGAAATAATGTGTACAGACTGTAACAGAGTGTGCTGTGATAAGCTGTGTAAAAATATATATAAAAAAAAGAAAGCTTTGGACACAGAAGCTATACAATTAAAAATGTACATTTGGAATGAAAATGCTTACATTGGTTTTAAAAGCAAGCAAAAAACAATTCAGCTTGTAAACAATATCAACAATATAGTGATATACCATTATTATTACTGTAGTTATTTTATTCAATAAACTATTAAATATAATTCATTTTTATTCATCCACATGTATAATTTATTGTTCCTTTATACATTTATTTGGTCATATTTTTTTTGACTGTTCAGTTAAATTGTAACACAATAAAAACAAAAAGTAAATACTAGTTGTTTTTTATGTTCATTTCAAAATATGAATTTAAAAATGAGTGAGTTTTTGGCACATCGGCACAGGCACAGTTCAGGCCATGTTGTACCCGTACTCCCTACAGGGTTACTCTCCCTTCATACCACAAGAGCTAAATTTTATTTAGTTAAGTCATTTAAAACAAGGTCTATTCACAGTTTAAATAGTATTTAAAAATGAATAAGAATACATAAACACTAGGATTTTCATAAATGTGATAATTCAACATTTTTCACATAGAAGCATGTAATACATAAAATAAACACTTGGTAACATAAAAGGAAAATTAAACAAATATAATTATTAATTTTTTATGCCAGTTAATTTAAAAGCCCATGCCCACTTGCAAGGCATATCATTGTAATTTATGGCAGGTATGGTAATGGTGATCCCAGAAGGAGATCTAGGTTTCCACTGTAAGGGTGAACCTTTGTATCCAACCAAAGTTACTTGAGTGACAGCTGATGGCACTGGAGCAGCAAGCTGCAATGTATTTGACTCTGGCCAAGATAAAACAATTGCATAAACAGCAGCTGGACTTGATTTTTTATTCTGGGTGTACCTGAGGATATATGATTATTTTCATTTCATTTATTAAAACTGAGTTCAAAAATCAATTTTGAAAAACTAATTCTATGTTAATATTACTGAAAAAAAAATAAATTTCCCCCTTACTGTGGGGAATACCACTCAGCCCCCCCTCCCCATATTGTACCCTCTACTTGTTTCAGAACTTTGAACAAGTTAATACAGTTTTCTAACAAAATGAGTTTCCTAACCACTTGTTTATCAAATTCTGCTGCTTTGGTACAATCACTTAGCAGGGTTTAAGTCTCTATGACTAGATTAACACCTGTAATTGTGTATGACTTCATTATCTTCATTTCAGAAGGAATGTATGGAATTTATGAGATGAAATGCTCATATTAAAGAGGTATTAAAAGAATTTGAAAAAATCTGGGATAATGAACATCTGGACCTCAACCATTTTACAACTCATTATGAACTTCCTTCTCTTACAAAATGACGACAATATGTTATAAAATTGTTGTAAGAGCTAAGTTACAGTGTTTTCTAATAGATCTTGCTCTGATGAAGATTGAAATTATTATTGGATTGACAAGGAAACAAAAAGATGTTTAATATCCAAATGGACTAAAGGATATAATAGGCCATGTGATAAAAAGGGTACAAATAGTTTTATGTAAATATTAAGGAGGTTTAAGACATCTACGGACAGAAAAAAGTACTTCTTTGTAACTATCTGTGTGTTTGTGGCATTGTGCAAAACTATTGATTAGTTTGAAAGTTTAAAGGGTAGTAGTTAATTTGTTCAACAATTTTTTGTTTCTGTAGAGCTATGCTTTGAACTTGTGTTTTAGTAGTACAATCATTTTCTTTAGCAATTAAGTCTAATAAATGTATTAGTTATTGTTACTAGGACAATGTGAATACAAAATTGTGAGGTGATTGTAAATCATACTTACAAATGTAAAAGGATGTGAGGGGATTGTAATGCATACTTACAAATGCAAAAGGTTTGCTATCAGTCAATTCTACACAAACTACCAGAGAAATAAGCAGGGCTGATGGCTGCCAATTGTGTGGTTAAGTGCTTAGGACTATCAACACAATGATTATGAGTTTAAAAAACCTTGTGCCCCATCGTTCCTTGTTATTCTGCATGAGTTTTGAATTAAGATGACTTAGAAAAACCAACCAAAATATATTCTTTGCAAATTGGTTAATATTAACATTAAGAAAACATCATAAAATATAAAGTTACCAGACTCCACTAGTTACTGTGTCATTCTGGTAAGACCAAGGTCTTGTTCCATAAATGGCTTCTCCATTGACTTTCAACCAAGAGCCCATCTGCAACAAACGTTCTTGGTAGATGGGAGTGATTACACCATCATGAGTTGGTCCAACATTCATTAACATGTTGCCATTGCAACTGTTAAAAAGAAACAAAAATGTATCATTTAAATAGTACATGTAAATATTCAATAAAGGTAAATAGTATAACTTAGCTATTTAAGGCCAACAGACTGGAATGCTTGTACTTCTTCTGGGTAACAATAATTAATAAGAATTATAATGAAAGGATTAAGAAGTACCTCTTGGTCTATATAGAAATGTCTGCCACTTTATAAAACTTAAAAGTTCTAAATAGTCTAAAAATTTTATTCTTATGTTTTAAAATATTTTAGGTTGCTTTCTTAAACTAAAATAAATACATTTTTAAAAATTGCTTTTGTTTAGTATATCTTCCATGCTTTGTAAAATGCTCTTTAACTGTTTCAGTACTTTCTAGATGTGAGAGTGATTGTTCTTGTTTTGGTTGTAAATTGGACACAGTACCAATACATTAAAAATAATAATATTGTGTTAGTTTTCTCTCTCTTTTTCATTGTATTTCAAGGGACCCAAAATAATGTAAATAGTACTATTTCTGAGTGTATTTGTTTTTTTGAAGGTTGGAACAACAGAATGTGTTTAGTTTTGTGATTTTTTCAATATTTTTTGTTACATGTATATATAAAAGGTTTAATCTTTCAGTATATATCAAGTTCTGAATGAATTTTTCATGTATTTGCTTTTTCCATACTCAGTTTAAACTTAATAAAATTTTTATTGAATAATTTATTCTATTACATTTTTGTAACCAATTCACATTCCTTTAAAATAAAATACATTATGTTAAATTACATAATAAAAAAGTTAGTTTAGTTTTAGTAACTCGTCTTTCTTGCATATTTTTGTTTGTACCGGAAAACTTTTTTTTTTTTTATTATCAAAACAATATGCTCTGAAAGAGTTAATGGACATGAGGGGGGGTTGCATCCCTAGCTCTCAGCAAAGCAAACTCAGCTCAAGCCAGGAATTGAGCTTGCTTTAAATGTTTATGTTGTCTCCTCTGTTTGTAAAATACTGGATGTAAATATTACTAACAGAGAGATAAGATTTCTTTACCTCACAGTAGAAATTAACTGTTCCAGTAGTTCCTCAATGGTTAATATATCTTGAAGATTTGCATTTCGACGGTAACCCCAGGACTGGCTGTCTATTGTCATTGCGTTTTCCCATTTGTGTTTAATGAGGTGACCTAAGGTAATAATTTAGAAAAAAAAAAAAACAAATATTTTTTTTTGTAAACTGTGTACACATAAGCTGTTAAAAGAGACTTAATAAAAGCAAATGCAGAACATTCTACACAACAGGTAAGTGAAAAAAAAATCCTACCTGGATTATACCTGTCTGAGCATGTAAAAAAGCCTCCATGATGGCACATAACAGACTGACCCCATCTGTCATTTGTCACAACTGTGTCTTTTACTGGACTAAAAATAAATAAAATAGAAAGGATAATCTACTTAACAAAAGTTAAATTTTCGAAATCTTAGAATGAGTGATACTTCCCCTATTTTTTTCTTTCAAATATTTTAATATTTACCAATGGCTTGAATGTTCAGAGTGTTAATTAATTAAAATGATGAGTGAGACTTTGAAAACTCATAGGCAGGTAATCTGTTTTCAATTAGAGAGACTTTTGCACCTTAAACCTATTTGCTCCTGCTTGCAATCACTTTGGAACTTGTTAGACTGTCAGTTTTTAAAGCTTGCTTATACACTGGGATATGGGGTTACATTGAAAGAAAATTTAATGACAGAATAAAAAATAGCAATTGAACACTCACTTGTTATTCAACAATCTAGTAGATCATAACAAGTAGCTTGATAGAAACATATATTAAAAAAATAAATAAAACAAAACTTATCTAATGGGAAGGGGCTGTGTATTTCAAGACATTTATATCAATAATGTAAGATCTATTTCCCTTAATATCAAACTTAACACATTAATAACCATTAATTAATTATTATTTTGTTAATTTTTTTGATTGATTCATATTTTGTTATGAATAATTGTGAAAAGTTTGAACTCAATCAGAGAATGGGAAGTGAGAAAAATAACATGTAAAAAAATTGTACTAGATAGACAGGACAAAGTGAGTTGATATAAGCTTTGTTACAAAAAAATTGTATGGAATTCAAAACACACTTAGAGTTCCTTATTTAAATATAACAGTTTCGAAATGTGTTTTGTTGTTTACAATTTACAATCTTACAATTCAATTCTCAACAAAATGAAATGTCATTTTTAGAATAAGCTAATAAGACATACATATAATTTTTTTTTCTGCAAGTGTTTCTGAAGTATTTTTTATTTTTTTGATTAAATAAAAGTGATCAAAACAGAATCCAAAGAACAGAAAAAAAAAAGACCTAAACTAACCTTTCATTATAAAGCCAGGCAATAAAGTCTGTTGACTTCCAGTATTTATCTGGTGCCTCCCAATCTCCATCAGACCAAATGACATCAGGCTTGTAATTATTCACCAGTTCATAAAGTTCTGGCAAAGTCTTTCTCTGATAAAAAAATATATACATGTATTGTGCTATTTATTTCATGAGCCTGTCAATTTTATAGAGTTTGTGTATTTAGTCAAAGTGTGTGTGTATTCTCACTAACATGGCATCAAATATTTAGTCATGATGTCTTTTAATTTTTTTCTATAATCAATTTTATGTTTGGTATTTGCTCTGGGAGATTACTATGAATTATAGGATTATTCTTACACTATTAATAATATTAAATATTTTAAGCAAAAGTCATGAACTGGACAAGACTTCCCAAAGAATATCTGACTTGTATTAATGGCCATCATCTTGAGAAGAAAGGGTAAGTGGGCATTGGATCAATGATCAGACAAAGTCACACTAGAAACTAATAAATGTTTCTTATGCTAGTGGAGGAATAAATGCACTAAACTAGAGAAAAAAAGTCCAGGTCTTGAGGAAGAAGTCATTTATAATTTTCTGGTGTCAAACATTAAGAAAGCATATCTGAGATTACATTTAGTAGGCTGTAGGCCTAAGTATTGGGTGGATGAGTAGGGGTTATGACGACCTTCTAACAATTGCTAAACGGCATATATGAAGTGGGACAGCTAATTATATAATGATCACCAGATTTTTTAAAACACATTTAGTAAATAGAAGTTTTAGTGAGTGAATGGCTTAAACTATATGGCTACCTAGCAAGACGCTTGAGTTCAAATCCAGACTTGATCTGATTTGTGCTTGCTAAGTGTCTAAAGGCAGCATAGAAACCTCTACCCAGATAGCCCCACCTCCCACATGATAACAAAAGAACTATAGATAGAACCACAACACACTGAGCATGCTATAGTATTTTACATTATCATTACTATACAAAAAAAAAAAGCTATGTAATAAAAAAGAAGTTTTAACAAGTTTTAACCAGTACACAAGGCTCACATCAACAAAATCTTGAGTATTGAAGTTGTTTTGCTTATCTTGTAGATAGAGAGGATTAAACCACTCAAAGAGAGAATGATACAGGCCGAAATGGAGACCAGTAGATTTTGTAGCATTAGCCAACTCACCTGTAATAAAAAGAACAACATATGAATAATATATTAAGTGGGAAGCTATAGATGACACACAAAAATCAATGTTTCTCAATAAAA
The DNA here is from genome assembly GCA_021533235.1 of Biomphalaria straminea. Lineage (NCBI taxonomy): Eukaryota > Metazoa > Mollusca > Gastropoda > Planorbidae > Biomphalaria > Biomphalaria straminea. The sequence goes on from JADKLZ010003886.1 coordinate 15,358,940, forward strand.
ATATATTTATCAGATATGCAAGCTGCATTGAAATATTTGTGATAGTGGTAATTTTGTTTGTTAAAAATCAAACGTAAATGTCTCCACTTATATATCTTTACAATATTGATGGAATAATAATAATAATAATAATATTGCCAGTCAGAGGGCGGTACGGCTGCAGATCTGCCACATCACCAGAAAATTCCTCAGTGGAAACTGATAAAGGGACTACGATGAATTTTGTTTCCCTTTAACGAAACTCGACAGTGGCTGCGCCAGGAAAGAATAATCATTCTTTTCTAATAATAATAATAATCTTTATTGTCTGTAAAGAAATTTGTCTTACAATTTGTGCATTATATCAAACAAAACATAATATAAAGAAAAATGTTTATTCACACCAGACTCACTCACAATTAACATTTGAAAAGTTTACATCAGATTGTTTCTATTAATGATTTGATTGCCAGAGGAACAAAAGAGTTTTTGTGTCTGTTTGTCCTTGCTATCAGTGTCTTGTATCTCTTTTGTGATGGTAAAATCACAAAATCCTGACCCAAAGGGTGATTTCTTATTTCTAGAATCTTTTTAGATTTTGTAAGGATGTTTGTCTCAAACAGCTGCCCAAATGGATTTGTTTTAATTAACTACTTAGAATGAGAATACTACTTCTTTTTCAAAAAGTTTAATATTTGTTTTTCTTTTTTTTTTTTTTTAGTTATTTCACTAGAAGAAGAAACTACATATACCAGTTGACAAGAAAAATTGGAACTTTTGAAATGTATAGTGGCAGTCATGTGCTGTTGGCAGTTCTGTTAACACAGGGACCTTAAACTGTAAACAATCTCACCCTTCAGCTATCATAGATCAATGAAATAGTTAACTTAAGCTATTGTCATACAAATGTTCTACAAAAACAACAATATGGAAAAAAGCTTAAAGAAAATTCTGGCAATTTTTTTTTTTAATTCAGGGCACGATGGTGCTTTCTAAACATGTTAAAAACTTGAAACTGCTTGAAAAACAAAGGAATCAGATTCAGTAAGGGTCCCAAGAGAGTGTTCCCCAATTTTTCTAAGTGGATGTAACATGAAGCTTCTTTTTAAAATACAAAAGTTTTTATATAAAGAACTTGATTATGCCTTTTACACATTTAAACTACTGTGTACAAGTTTCAATGTTCACTTGCCTTTTAATTACTTTTTTTTTAAAAGTTATTATGTATTATATGTGTGTGTGTCTTTCCTTACAGTTTGTACTCACCAACTATGTCTCTGTTTGGACCCAAATCTTGAGAGTTCCATGTCCAGGAGTATTTTGATGGCCAATTAGTGAAGCCTTCATGGTGTTTGCTGACAAATACTATGTATCTGAAATGAAAAGAAATATGGAAGCTAATATTGCCTGTAATATTAACTATCATTTTAAATTTAAACAAGTACTTACTTCAATTACCTAAGTTTAAGATGTAGATCATATCAGAATGATAGTAACAAGTAAAGTCAGTTTTATTTCAAAATTTTAATTTAAATAAATATGTTTGTATTTGCAATTCAAAAAACGTTTTAGAAATCTTATTTATGTATTATTTATTTTCAAGTTTGATCTCTATACTTCATTGGTCTATATATAAAAGAATGGAGTTTTTGTTTTTTCAAAGAACTGTTCACAATTATTAGAATTTTCAAGTAATAGACATGATACCCTAATGGATAGATTTATCCCAATGTGAGCATCTATAGCTTATTAAAATCTGACATATGGTAAAGTTAAGTACTTAAGTGCAAGTCTCAAGCCCCCAGTAAAAGTCATTGTCATCACTACGACTTGCAAATGAAAGATTAGTAAACAGCTTGCTTTTTTAAAAATACATTCTTATGTAAGCCTAATTATTTCTTCTTAGAATTCTTTTTTTATATCTTATATTTAATTAATAATAATAATAATAATAATCTTTATTGTCCGTAAGGAAATTTGTCTTACAATTTGTGCATTATACAAAACAAAACATTATTTTAAAAAATGTACATTCACACACACTCACTCACAATTTACATATGAAAAGTTTACATTAGATTGGTTCTATTTAATGCTCTGATTGCCAGAGGAACAAAAGAGTTTTTGTGTCTGTTTGTCTTTGCTATCGGTGTTGGTAAATCAAATACAATTATCATTATTTCAATATAATATGAATTATTTTTCTTATTGTGTGCTCTTTGAGAGGAGGACTCAACCAAATGATTACTTACTTGGCACCTGCATTTTGAAACAACTGTGCCCATGCAACTGCATTGAAAAACTCTGCTGTAAACTGTTTACCAAAATCAGCATATGTGAAACCAGGAGGGTAGTTTTTGTTCATGAATTCTACAGTATCATTATACTTTGCCCCTTGCCAGTCCCACCAAAACCATTCTGAGCGAAAACTAGGTACTGCAAAAACAAACAAACAAGGATTTACAAAATAAATTTTCTTCAGGATAAAATGCATGAAGATGCAATTGTTGTGAAAAGTTACATTCATATTAAGTAAACAGTTCAAGAAAGAAACAACGCTTTAAAAACCTTTAGATTCAATTGAGCAGATATTTTAAGTTGACTTGTTTTTAGTCAGATTACTAGCCCCCTAAGTCTTAAGTGTTGCTATGGAAATTATCTAATATCTAACATCCAAATTTGGTTTAAGTATTAATTCAAATAGAAATATTCTAATATTTAACCTAGGTTATATCAACATTAAAATATGCATCCTATTATTGGGACACTTCAACACAAGAAAACAGCATGGCAGTCTGGTCATAATTATTTTGCACTATAGCCTATCATCTTGATATTCCTTGGTTTGATCAAGCCTTGCCCACCACCATCCTTCATTGCTCTGCTGGAGGTTTGGCCTAGAATATAATCATCTTCAATTCTGAAAGAACATCTAAAACATGTAAAGCAAACAAACTTTTAAAAGACATTAGAACAAATGCAAAATAAAGCTGTGAGATTCAAATACAATGAATATTCCCACTTGATTAGGTTAACAACATTATTAAAACCACTAAACTTAGAAACACTCCAAGAGTAATAATAATAAATAAAACACTTGCCTATAACCTACAAATACAAAAACATAACCAGATGAAATACTCAGAGAGCTAAATCAGCCACGAAAGCCAGTTAATTAGCAATGTCTCTTATAATATGCATGACTAAATTAACACATGGATACATGTAGGTCATAATATTCTCAGTTTTTGAAGGAATGTATTTTATAGAATAAAATAAATTTGAGGAGGAAAGAAAATAGATCTAAGAGTTCTAAAACGATAACTATTTTATTATTTCATAGACATGTCAAAATGAAACTCAGCCAGTCAAAAAGGATAACAGACAAGGTTTTCTCTTTTTCTCCACAGTAGGGTACCATGAATCAAAATTTGGCATGAAATTAGAAAAGTACACACCCATAGGACAATGGCCTGTCCTGTACTGTCCTCTTTCAGACTATATTCCCAGACTCTGCACACTCAACTAGTAAACAGCTTTGCTCAAAGGTATCTGGGGGAATGTCTGAGTTCTGACAGACATTTAATTCTTACCTTATCTAGTGTATGGACTGTCATAGTTAAGTTTATTAAATGCTGACATTGATCAGGTGCTACGCTTGACCCTAAACTAATGGCATTAAAAAGCTTTAAAAAAATGACTGCTGTCCTACTCCACTTAAATTTGTCTATTAAACCTTTCCTGGGTAGTAGTTCTAAAAACTAAAATTAGATTATTTAGATCTAGACCTAGATCTTTACAGGAACATCACCATTAGTAATTTATAAGTTAGTTTGATAGTCTATTCAATGACTAGATTTACAGATCTTGAAGTATACAATTACTAACATGCAATTTGTGGATGACACAGATGGTCTAGCAGGGACTGAAGAATAGCTAGCTGACATGGTGATAACACATCCTATGGTATGCAAACTAATGCTAAAAAACGCACACATTATGACTATCAGCCAACAGGGCTTTAAAAGTGGACATCAGTATTGGAGGCCATTAAGTGGACAAATGTCAAAAGATTTTTTGAAATACCCCAGAAAGAGCTTTATTCTTTCAGACAAGTTTAATACAAACTACTGGCCAGACAGAATTGCATAATCCACAACAGCAATCTGGAAAGGCAAAGGCATAGATCTAACCCTAGGCACTAGACTCAGACAGATGAGCAGCGTTGGTCATGACCACTGGAGTGATTGTTAAATGGACTTTTGTGTTACCCGTGTTTGTAATCGTGCTTGTATTTGTAATCGTGTTCGCATTATCGTAGTCTGTGAATCGTGACCAGTCTGTACTATGTTATTGTGTGTAGCAGTCGAGTTTTATTGTAATAAAGCCTTGTTTATAAGGTTATGTGTTAATTCAGTTTATTTCAATTTATTACAATAAAACCATTCTTAAATGGAGAAGTTTTTGCGTCCCAATAGACTGGATGCTGATCCATGCTCAACCACGGCTTCCATTGCGTGGAAACACTGGATTTCTTGCTTCGACAGATTCGCAACGAAGGTAGGGGCTAGTGAAAGCGAACAGTTTGACCTTCTATGCAACTTTGTATCTCCATCCTTATATCAGTATATTTCTACCTGTTCTAAGTACTCAGAAGCAAAATCTATTCTTGAGAACTTATTTGTGAAGGCCCCTAATGAAACGTTGGCCAGACATTTGCTTGCAACGTGCAAACAAGAAGTCGATCAAAGTCTTGATCAATTTGTACACAAGCTGAGAGTGATGGCCAGAGATTGTCAGTTTCGAGCTGTTAGTGCAGACAAAAATGAAGAGGACGCCATACGTGATGCCTTCGTTAGCGGCATGCGTTCGAGTGTAATAAGACAGCGGCTACTTGAGAAAAGATCCCTTGACTTGAAAATGGCTTTAGATATTGCCAAGACACTCGACATGGCCCAAAAAGAATCCAGTTCGTTTAGTGCTCCTTCTCATTTGGTAGAGTCATCTCCTCTGTCATCGGCAATCTCTACCGAAGAAATGGGAGACTCAGAAACAATCGCAACAGTGAGTACTAAATGTTTCTTTTGCGGAGGAAGTCGGCATCTCCGAGCGAAATGTCCTGCCAAAGACTGCTTGTGTCATTCTTGCGGGAAAAATGGACATTTTTCGAAGGTCTGCAGGTCCCGCAACACACCTAAAGTCAAAACATCTCCTAGCCACGAGATTAAAAGACAATCACGTAAAGAGTCTAGCTGCATTAAGGGCTCTACACATCTAACATCACTAAGTGCTGCTTCGTCCGTACCTAGTTTAACTAAATCAACAGTACACATCTCCCTAAATGGCGTAGACCTAAAAGCCCTAATTGATACAGGTAGCGGGGAAAGCTACATTTCTTCAAACATACCAAGAGAGTATGATTGGTCAGTGACACATTCAAAGCACAAAATTTCTATGGCGTCATCTCAACTGTCAAGCGTCACTAGAGGCCACATTTTTGCATCGCTAAAATACAAAGGGGAAGTTTATAATCAATTCAAGCT
>JADKLZ010003886.1:15364861-15376556 GCA_021533235.1 Biomphalaria straminea
AATAAAGCCTTGTTTATAAGGTTATGTGTTAATTCAGTTTATTTCAACCACATTCTTGAAAGTTGAATGCTTGCAAATTTTGGATGATAACTGCGAAACTAGAGAGGAGGATGCTATAGAAGGTTACTATAATAGGTATCACATATAAAAACCACAACACAATGAGAAGACTGGAAACAGGATCACAATGACATATTGACCACTGTCATTCTTAGTATTTTATTAGGTTCTGTTTTTGTATTTGTAGGTTATGGTTCAGTGTTTTATGTACATCTATTAACTACTTTAGCGTTTAGTCTTCAATCTGGAAGACTGAATAGGGTTTCTAAATTAAATTAGTGATTTTACCAGTGGCATAGCTGGGAATTTACCATCATTTGGGGGCTCAGGGGTGGGGCTTGACCTCTGTGTCTTTGGCGGCTCCCTGCATTTTGCGTAATATATATAATATAAAAAATATCAAGTGAATTTTGAAATTCTCCCCCTTCCTAGCTAGCTACGCCTCTCGAATTTACTAAATGTGAATATTCGTTTGTTATAAATCTCATGGCTCTATTTTGTGTCTGCTCTAAATATACATATAAATTAAAGTAGTTTCTTTGTTTACTTGGATTGAGGGGGTCCCAAACACTAACAGAGGCTGCATATTCATAATTCATTGAGTATGATTGAGCACTCTAATAAGTAATATTAATATTGGCCTAACCATTCGGTCATTAGCACCAAAGTAGATCTATTCTAATCTATCATTATATTAATATTTATATAATATATTATATATAAATGGTTTAAAATATTTGAATGTTACTAATAATATAATATTGTTACAGTTATTGAGTTAAGTAACACTACAGTAATTTTTACAGTAAGTAAGTCTACTAATTTTAAGTTAGTAATTAGTATTAGTATTGTAAGTTTAACTTTTAAGTTACTAAGATGACTTAGACTTAGACTAAGTTAACTAAGTTACAGTAAGTCTGAGTAAGTAGATCTACGTCTGTCTAAGTCTATCGAGGTCAATATATCACCTGAAAATACTCCCCAGTGAATAAAAATTCCGAATTTCGCATCATCGTACCAATCTGGAAGCGGACGTGAGTCTAACGAGTCCCATGTAGGCAAATATTGAGATGTGACTGAGTGTATAGTTAGAAATTGCAGGATGAAAAACAATAGCGACCTGTGCAACTCCATTTTAAGTGGTCACATGATTATCAAGTCTCTTTTATGTCTGGGAGCGTTTTGTATGGCCGACTCTAGTCATGTGATTTATTGGGTCTATTTTTACTACTTCTAATCGTACGTGCAAAGAGGGGGTGGGCGTGAATGTTTATTTTATATTTTTCAAAAACAAATTCGGTTGTAACATAAAATATCGGACGACGTTCGAAGCATTTACTGATTTAGACGTTAAGAATAGTATTTATAAAATTTTCTCACTTGACTCCAGAATGATGCCAGTGATGCCACTAATTTTGCTTTGAACATTTTTGAAAATGTTGATTATACTCTGTCAACTCTATCAAATCATTAGTAATTGATTTAACTATCAACCTCAGTAAAAAAACTTAGGGGTTACCGTTAGGGCATGGTGAAGAAAGGCTCAGGAGATATCTGAATGGAGGGATGTGTAAAAGCAGGCTATATCCTTCCATGGGCTGTGGCACCAGTAGCAGTATTATATAACCTTTCTTAGTATAAATAAATTATTTAACCGAGCAAGGCTCAGCCACCTGATATTAGGCTATTATGCTTCGCGTGCTTAGGCCTACTACTGCTTAGTTGTAAACGTTCGCCAAAGTAAGGGTGGCTCGATACACTGATTTTACGTGTCAGAATTAATATCCTCACAAAGAACTGACCCTTGCTTCTGAAGAGTGTCGCTTTCAATGGAATAAAAAGCAGTTTTCACTGTAGGCCTACTTGTTCTTTGGCCCAACAGTCTTTATCTTCTTATTTTGGTGTTGTGCTGGTGTTGTGTTGTTTTACATGTTTCGGATGTTCCTTCAGAACATGTGTTGGTGTTGTTTTGGTGTTTTGTTGGTATCATTGGAAACTTTAACGTCCGAACCGCCGCTTTGCGATTTTTGTAGGCCTATACATATGTTGGTATTTTAGTGATGACGACTTAGTCCATCTTGAAGGGACCGCACGCGGTTAGAAAAAGATTAAAACAGCAAACTGATTCATTTCACCTTTACTTAGCCTGCATTAATTTTTATTTATTTATTTATTTCTTACGATTTTTTAAAAATTACAAATAGTGTGTTGTAAATGCCAAGAAAATGTGTTTCTGAAGCTACAAATGTAAGGAGGAAAAAAAGTAGGGACCTGCGAATATTCGATATTCGATTCGAATTTCGAATATTAAAAGAATATTCGAATTCGATTCGAAATTATTTTAAATTTTCGAATGTTCGAATATTTTCAAAAAAAGTAATTATTTTTTTTGTGGATAATTCAAGCTCGGTTTTGGTGTGCAAATTTCAATCAATGCTGCTTTAGATGCTCAAAAAATCATTCAGAACCTAATCAGTCATGTTCACAGGATTGCTGGCTTTTTTTCATTCATCAACTGTTGGTCAAACTATGTTGACCAATTAAATATCAAACTGATCAAGGAATGAAGGAATCAAAGCCTCCTTTAGATGTTATTACTAGATTCAATAGTACATATTATTTGCTGGAATGGATTGACCAAAACTCTGTTCCTGTCTCTCTTGCAATTGTAGAATGTGGTGTTAAAAAGAAATGTGCAAGAAATCCACCAAAACCATTAACACAAACTTTACAAGATACTCTGAAAGCTTCTCTTCCAATTCTAAGACCAACAGCAGAAGCAACAACAGTTTTGAGTGCTGATTCCAATGTCAGCATAAGTTTGATCTATCCTTGCATTTTTACATTGAAGGAAGAGTTAGTGTCCAAATCACCAACAGGTCTCCAACAATTTTGAGATGAGCTATTGAAACAACTTGGAGCAAGATTTGATTTGACAATGGATCATCTCCTGGCAGCCACATTCATTGATCCAAGATTTAAACACTACTTATTTTCAGAAGCTGAAACTAAAAAAGCTGTCTTATTTGTAGAGACAATATTGGCTAACTCTGACGGAAGCAAAATTGGCAAAAATTCTGATGAATTGCCACGTGAAAGTCTTGTTCAAGACAGGAATAGGGGAAGCCTTATGGATTCAATGTTCAAGAAAGTGCATGATGCTCAAGGAGATACCAGAATCAACAAAATTTCCACCATTTCTGAGCAAATTAAGGATGAAGTCAGTTTGTATTCGAAGCAAGCAGTTGTAAATCGAAACATTTTAAAAGTATTAATATTTTTCCACTTTTGGCCAGAGCAGCTAGGAATTTGCTTGTAATTCAGGCAACAAATTGTTCATAAGAAAGAGTTAATTCAGTAGGAGGACAAATTATTACTGACCATCGTCACAATCTCTCGGAAAATAATGCTGAAACTTTGATTTGGACCAAAATAAATAAAGATCTACTTTTTTAAAACGCGAGGGCGCGGTGGTTGAGCGGTAAAGTGTTTGGCTTCCGTACTGGAGGTCCCGGGTTCGAATCCTGGTGAAGACAGAGATTTTTATTTCGGGATTTTCGGGCGCCCTTGAGTCTACCCAGCTCTAACGGGTACCTGACATTAGTTGGGGAAAAGTAAAGGCGGTTGGTCGTTGTGCTGGCCACATGACACCCTCGTTAACCGTAGGCCACAGAATCAGATGACCTTTACATCATCTGCCCTATAGGCCACAAGGTCTGAAAGGGGGAACTTTTTTTTAAAACGCCTGCTTTGCAATTTAATTATTGCTAACATTTTAATGTGTTTCAGTATAAATAAACATAATATAATAAAAATTTTGAAGTTCAAGTTTTATTTTACACTTATTGATTGTCAAGTTTTTTCAAGAATATTCGATTCGAATTCGATTCGAAATTCAAATATTTTCTGATATTCGATTCGATATTCGATTCGAAAAAAATTTCCTGATTCGCAGGTCCCTAAAAAAAAGCTTGGCACCAAACTGGCTAGGGAGTGACGAATGTAACACTTTAGGTATAGTTGGGCGTCATTCATAAAAGTTTGAGAAACACTGGTAGGCTATAATTTAAAATTGCCTCTAGACATCTAAAAGTAATCAAAGCCTAACAATTAATAAAATATGCTCAGTTTATCATTTTAATAATCTTCTATTTTTAATAACACTTGATTAAGTGTCACCAGCAACAATATTTCTAAAAAGCATCAATACGTATTTTACAGTTGTGTGACAATTAATTAATGTATGCAGTTATAACTCATTGTATACCAATTTTTTAAAACAAACAAATAAACTATTTTTTTTATTGAGATTTTTTTTTGGCTGTGAAGGGTGGGAGGTAACAAACATATTTTAAAGTAAATGTAACTATGGAAAGGGTGATTGTCTCTAACGCCCCCCCTGATCTGCAAATGCACTATTTTGAGATAGATGGACAAATTAATGACATCTTATATTATATATTATTGGCGTTTTTTTTTTATTTCAGTCTCCTATCAAACAATGCAAACACTGTAGACCTAAAAAGTTATTTATTTATTTATTTTAAACAAGTAAATGCTGTGATTTAGCTCAATCATAGGATTTTAAAAAATAAATATAATAATTTTTAATCTTTCTTTTTGTAACATCAATAATATAAAAAATTGTATAAGTAATTGTGTGACACTAAATAAAAGACCTGATATTTTGCCTACACAATACATTAAAATTTTCCTCTTAAAAATACAGTTTAAATACAGAATTATTGAATCAAAAACATTCTTAACTAAAAGCTAATTGTATAGGAAAATTATAATAGATCACAAATTCATGGCATGACAGCAATTTATCGATGCATTTAATCACATAAAAACAACAATAAAAAAAAACAACTTAAAAACAATTTGTTTAACAACTACAGTTTTGTATCTCATTCTAGGTCACTTTTTATTGTAAGATATAACAATTCCTAATCTACTATCCAGAAGTCTTCAGACACTTAGAAACCACAAGTTCAGACCACCAAAAAATAAAATGTCGTAATTGTGGTCCCAAGATATAAACAAAATACAGGATCAAAAACATACAAGTCATATATAATAATAGAACAATGGAGTTTAGAAGCAGCTCAATGAGTTAGAAGTGGACTTCTATTTTCAACACAAATGACACTTTTTATTATGTAAACAAAATAAAATATAAATCATCTCAATACTTAGTTTACAATGGTAAATGAAGCATAAAATAAAACCACAACAAAATAGATTCTGATTCATGTAGATATGAATTCATGTATGATTTTCAATAATGTACAAATTTTGTTTGAATAGTTGTATTTTCTCTTTAATTTTGACTTGAAAACAATGATCCCACTTTTGAAACAGTCTTTGAGACATGACCCAGAAGACTAACTGCAGGTTATTTTATCTCTTATTGGCATTTTATGATGAAGGTCTGAATTGTACTACCCAAGTTTGTACTAATAGTACTGTAATAAAAGATGGGGTAATTCATCATAAGGACTTTGGGGGCTAGTGTGATATTGTGTAAGTTTTTATAGTCAAGATTGACAACAGTAATGACCAAAATACATTCTGAAAATGTGGAGATAATTTAAAAAGTTAATAGAAACCTCTTAGATTACACGAAATGAAAGGAAAATAATATTTTCCTTGGTACAAACTATAAAACTAAACTACCTACAGCTCTGCAGCAAAAAGATGGCTTGAAGAAAGCATCTACCAATTATGATCTCTAATTATTAGAATCATCCTTAAAAATTTGAAGCTTACAAGTATTTTTTATTTAAGCTGCATTGAAGTGAACAACTCAGGAATTAGTTTATGTTTGAGATATTAGCTTTATAAAGTAGAGACGTTACCTCATAAAAGAAGATGATTACATCCTACGCATGTCCCTATGTCAATTTAGTCATGCATGTTAATCAATGACTTAAATTCTGCCAAGTCATTGGTTTTCCTGGCTGACTCATGCAACCCATTTCATGCTTCAATAGTACTAGGGATACCAGCAATCACTGTGTTGCTTTATACATAATTAGCTAACTGTAGAAATCTCTAATTAATTAACTGTTGCAAATAATATTCTAATGACAAGTTGAACTAATTGGTTCAGGTGATAGCAGGAAGAATGCATAATAGGGATCTGAAGAGCAGATCTGTTTTCTCACTGAAATGTATTACCCTTCAAGCAGCACAAACAATGACACAAGATTTGATTTCATTTAATTGTAAAGTAAAATAAATAATAAAATTTAAATCTCTAGTTTTTTTTGTTTTTTGCAACCAATAATTTAAAAAAATAAGATTTACCTCATTGTTTTAAAAATTGTCAACATTTATTAGTAAAACAAATATCAATTAGCAAGTTCTTTCTTTAATGATTGCTAGCAGAAATTCTCATAATTAATTTACAATTCAAATGTTTTTTTTTGAAGCTTTTAGTTAAAATAAGCATGATCTTATTCACATACTACTTGTTTGAACTAAGTCTTCTCTTAGTTAAAAATTGTTTTTAATGACACTTTATTAAAAAATAAAAAAATCTTCATCTTTTAAGATAAATTATTCACAACATTAATTTAATTATTTTATAGTTTTCAAGACCTGTAAATAATTTATTATGCTGATAACATTGACAAATAGTAACATTAGTCATGATTTGAAATTGAACACATGAAAGACATAAACAGAAACACATATAACTGGCATAGTTAAAAAAAACAAGATATTTTAGAGATTTTATATTCCTCTCTACAACAGATCTTTTTAGTAGAAAAATCCTTGTGTCCAATATCAATGTCTTAGTACTGAGTTTATTAAATTCTAAGACAGGAATGGATTTCTGTACATGTTCACAGTAAGATTTCTGGGAATGGGAAAAGAAAAGAATCCATGTAATAAATGTGAACCTTAGGAGTGAAATCTGTTTCAAAAACATCTCATATTTCTATACATTTTATTAGGAGTGAAATCTGTTTCAAAAACATCTCATATTTCTATACATTTTATTACCAATTCCAAACTTCTTAAATAATACAGAAAATTTATTGAAAAAAATCAATTGTAATGGTAGCTTTTGGTTAGAAACCAATGTTACCTCAATGTTACCTCTAACTATAGATCTTAAACAGTAACCTTTAAAAAATTAATTAATGTAACCCAACAGGGCATTCTAACAAAATTAATGAAAAGACAAGACAAAGGTGTAGCACATTTGAACATAATTGATGTGTTGTAAATGTACCAACATATAATTGTGATGAGTTGAGAAGTGGACACTAAATCTACTTTTTGAAAACGTTGATTAAAATTTGACAACTTACTACCTACAAAGTGCCAGAATGGGTGGGCAATCATTATATATGCTAGATGTATTTGTTCTGGGGGATGTTGGTGGAAATATGGGTAAAAATAAAGTTCTGGCATAAAAGGAGTAAAAAAAAATACAAATGCACAGAAATTAATTATGACCATGTAAAAATGTGTTTAATTTAAAGCACATTAAATTTATTTTATGCATTTGTTCTTCATAACACTGTAGCATTTTTCTACATTTAATTTTCAACTATAGATATTTTCAATAAAATATATCTTAACAATCATATGCTCAGTTGTAAGTCCTTAAACTGAAATGGAATGTTCAGTACATCCATCACTCAAAGACTTTTTTTTTTTTTTTAAAGTTGTGGACCAAGACTAATTAAAATTATCTATTCACCAGTGAAATAATTTTCCATTTTCCATTTTGAACAACTGTGAAATTAATGTATTAAAAATGTGATATACAAGAGGAAGTAAGCAAAAACAAAATGTATTATCCTCAACCATAATAAATTTTAGAGACAGTTTGTAAAAGTACATACTCAAAATATTAATGTTAAGGCACTTACAATGTCATAAAAACAAAGGCGTGATTAAAACATGCAGAAGAATCTATACAAATTAAAAAATAATGATATTAGTGAATTAAATTGACTCCCACTTGTATAATAGACAATTTAATAAAAAAAATGTACAATTTGTAGATCCCCTAGAAGTACAGCAAATATTATTAAATATTACATACAGGAATAGTATACACTCACATATATACCAACAGGAACACAATGTAATACTGTAAAAAGAAGAAAAACACATGGAATGATAGTAGCCAACTACAGGTAATTGATAAATACCTTTAGTGGTATATGTAGTAGATTATTAAAACAATAGTAAAATAAATTTCATAAGAATTTCTCCTTGAAACTTAAAATTTGAAAAATATGTTTGACAGATAAAAATCTACATCTCTTTTATTTATAAATAATAATCATGCAAGTTTTAAATACCAGTAACACAATTATTCCTAACTAAGAAATAATATTTAATTTATAGAAATCAGTAAACATGATAATTGTTCTTGGATTATTTTTAGCACTAGTTTATTGTATAAAAAATTATTGTAATGAACAATTTTGTGCTTATTTTGAATTAATATATTAGTAGGCTATTTCTTATTTAAAGCATGTAAAGTTAAATTATTTCTCAAGAGAACATTCATTTAATCAATCATTAATGATTTATTTTCCAAAGCTAGGCCAAGGCTTTTTCAGTGATTCCTCTACCACCAAAGAAAATGCCACCTTTACCTGCGTTGTAATGTAGATGGGAATGTCTAGCCAGATTAGGATTCTACAGGCACACTGCTCTACGAGATTAACCAGAGTCATTATACAATTGGAAGAAGCCAACTATGGTGAATTCTTTTACAACTGAAATTTAATATTATTAATTACAATCTACATATTTCATGGTTAAAGTTTGCATGATTATTATGCATATAAATTTTCACAGCCATGAGTGCTTAAAGTACTATCGTATGTGAAGCTAAGCATATCAGCTGGTACCTCAAAATAATGATTAACCTATTCTTGATTATAATTTGGTAGACTACTTTCTACATTTTCAAGACACCTTTTGAATTTCAAAATTATAAGAGACCTTTTCTTCTTATAAAATCAACATTTTTAGTTGCAAATTAGACAGTACTTTAATTTAGGCCTACATTATTAAACCAAAGAAGATGATTAATTAATTGGGAAAACCTTTTTTATATCTGAGATAAGTGTTATTCACATATTACTAAATGTTTTACCATCTTTTTTAATACCGGTAGCAGTGGAATTCTTTCGTGTTAAAAAAGCATCATATTTCATTGTGTTTACAAAACATTAATAATGTGAGTATAATATAACAAACACCGGTAATGGTCTTATGAAAGTATACATAATTTTTATATATATATATATATATATATATATATATATATATATATATATATAATGGGACTAATCAATGGTTCTTATCCCCAATCAGGTTAATAACAGATTAGTACATGCTTTATAACAATGTAATATGCTTCTTATTAAATGTTACTAAGCTGTCATCATGCCCACACACATTTTCTGAACATGTAGTAGTTTAGGTTATCACAGTATCATCATTCTCAGTTCTTTCTTCTTTGATGAACTTACACATAACGGTTAAACAATGACTAAGGTCTTTGTAACCTAGAGCGTGATCATGTTATGCCATCATCTATAATCACTTCATTCCACGATTTTCCTTCGGCTAGACAACTGTAGATTATGTGTAAAAGTTTACTGACTCTTCTGTCTAGTGCTTGTAGGTGAGGCTCTACTAATATTGGATCCACAGGATCTGAGTGCATTGAGAACCTCATAAGTGTGCTGAGGCTATCAGGACCACTGTAAAGTTTCACCAGTTTTGAAAGTGTGGACAGGCGAATCATGCAGCACTGCCGAACAGGTGCAATGCAAGATATACAGTCATACTTGGATTTCCCAAACCTGATTGAAAAAAATAAGGAGAAATGAACCCTTATTTATAATTTAGTTTAAGGAAAAAAATATTGAAGGAATGTCTCTTTATGCTTTCTATTGAAGAAAACTATGTGAAATTATTGTAATATTTACTTACGCACGACCATTGTCTAAATGAAGTAAGAATGTTTCATTATCGAAATCCTGGAATGTTTCATAATGATGTCTATCTAAGTTTCCTGTTGTAAGAATATAGCATCAATTAATTCAGTGACAATAAATATGAATGAACAGTAAATATTTGAAGCTTTTTTTTTTTCAAATTTTAAATAAAGTCAAACGTCATCAATCATGCCACCACTCAACTTGTGAGAAGAAAGCAAGTTTGCTGTATTCTAAGTGCTTTATTGTTTGTTATTTTTTAATGTTTAGATTAGCGAACAGGAAATTAATTTTGTTTCCTAGCTTACCAAAGAATTTTTAAAATTAAGCTATTTGCATAAATAAGATTTATTTATGTTATTACTTTCTGAATAGGCCTTTAAAAAAAGATTTGGCAAAACTTTTTATTTTATCTTTAGATTCTTATGTAGCCTAAATTCATGCTAATATATACAATGCTAATTGTACTTTGATTTACATTTGTGTACATTTATGGAGAACAGGTTTTTGTTAATTCCTTAAATGTTCAAGAAACACTCAACTGAATATACATCTAATTTTTAAAAAATCTTAAATGTGGTTTATATCTTAGTACATTTATGATCTAAATGCTTCTGAGAAAAGGAGGCAATGAACTCCTATTCCCCCACCTAAGAAGACAATGACTCTTTATACAGCAATAGTAGATATAAATATATAGCTCCTACTTCAGGATTGAAGATGAGCATGAAATCCTTTCCAGGAATTCAAAGTTGGCTACGGAAACCTAGCTTTGCTTTGAAAATCAGACAAACACAAGGCATGGGGAGGTTAGATATATTGCTTGATGATTGTCAGCTTTTTTTGTGATCTGCATTCTTTGCAGTTGGCTGATTTCCTTGTCCCTGACATTCATTCATAACTTCATTCCATGAAGAGTGATCAAGAGCTAGCATTTTGCAGTCTTATTTGTCAATGTCATATTTGGTATATAGATATATACAATATAGACATATGGGACTATATATCCACAGAATCCTGCAACAAAGATAGGTCTCAATGATAATTAATTTACAAACTCCAATAGTTTTATACCTGTAAGAAAATCAAATACAGCCATGTCTAAAATATCAAGGAGTCGTCTGCCAGTGTTGTATGGCTCTTTTTCTTTAATTTTATCACAAAGGTCATTATTCAGCTCCCAGTAAGCCTACATGAATAATCAAAATATTGTAGCAATTTAAAATGACATATGACTTAAGCACATTATTATATATACATAATATAAAACAGGATGTTTACCAGTGAATCCTATTTTATGCCCATGGGTCAAATACATTCCTAAATTGCCTTAATCAGAACAAGAAAGAAGAGAAAAAAAAGGAAACAAAACATTGAAAAACAAATCATTGTTAAATTGCTCCATTGCTTGATCTCATGGCTAAATAAATAAATTATAGCTTTTATATAGTGCTACTTTCAATAGCCTCACCCCAGATATCATTACTAAAAAGCCTCATCCCCCAATATTTTCTCGTTTGTCTCCAACCAACTAAGTTAGACTTACAATAAATTTCTTACTTTTCTTGTTCACATCTCCCGTTCTAATTAATTAGACCTACTATACATTTCTTACTTTTCTTGTTCACATCTCCCATTCTAATTAATTA
>JADKLZ010003886.1:15417447-15427593 GCA_021533235.1 Biomphalaria straminea
CCACTCCTTACAAGTTCTGTTGATACCGACCCTAATCACAAGCCACTCCCTACAAGTTCTGTTCCTGTTTTCACATCTTAAGCCTCTGCTTATAAGTTGATGCAGAAAACTGTCAATATTTAAATGACTCCATCATCAACGATAACCTCTTGCCAAAGTTTTCTTTTCGTGGTAATACAGTCACTGACCACTTTGATAATTAGACCAACACGACGATCTAGTGCGTCCAGGTGAGGTGCCAAGAGTATGGGAGCCAATGGGTCAGCCTTCAGTGACTCTTGAAGCACGTGACTTAGACTGTCCGGTCCATTGTAAAGTTTGACCAGTTTAGCGAGAGTGGACAGACGAATCAAACAACATTGACGTACAGGAGCTAGACAAGACATGCAGTCGTATTTAGATTTACCAAACCTGAGGAAAACAAGTAAAAGTCACTGTCTTTTAGCTAGATATATATATATATATATATATATATATATATATATATATATATAAGTTATAGAGGGTTAATATTGATACATTATTTAGCTATTGGAAGTTTCATACCTAATATAAATGTTGTAGCTGACGGTCCCGGGGTTCGAATCTAAGTGGAGACTGGGAAATATTACTTTCGGGATCTTTAGGGCGCCTCTTTGCCAACCCAGCTATAATGGGTAACTGACAATAGGTGGGGAAAGTAAATAGAGTTGGTCGTTGTGCTGGCCACATGAAATCCACAAGGACCACAGAAACAGATGGCCTTTACATCACCAGCCCCATAAATCACAAAGTCTGAAAGGGGAAGTTTAAGTTACTCTCTCTTACTATGTGTTCTGACCCTATCTCTTTTGTGAACAGTTTGCTAAAGTGGGTTTATTTAAGAGAGGGTTTCCATGCTATCTGGATGAAAAAGGTAACAAATAAGGAAACTGAAAACAAAAAAAAAACATGCTCTATTATTTCAATAGTCATTGTCATTATTTAAAAAAATTGATACTAAAAAAAGTGAAAGTACATTATTTACACACACACACACGCACACATTTTTAAGAAAAAGGATTTTCTATTTGTATTATTATAATATTGATTTTCAATATAGTCAAGTAAAGTACCCCTTACAGACCTTGGAAATGGGGAAGATATGTTAAGGTCACTGTTTCTATAGCCTACCAATAACAACTGTGTCATGTGGCCAGCACAACTGTCAAACGTCTTTAATTTCCCCAATTAATGCCAGGTACCAATTAGAGTTGGCTGGACTCTTGGGTGTTCTAAAAAATCTCAAAATTAAAAAATCCCATCCTTCACCGAGATTTGAACCCGAGAACTTTCGGTTTGGAAGCCAAACGCTTTACTAGCCAGCAATCCACTCTAATTTTCGATACAGGCATTCAAATACAAAAACTCAACTTGTAATAATTATTAACAATACGTGAGTTTAGAAAGAGTGAAGTGTCTTTATACCCGCGTCCATGGTCGTAATGAAGTAGAAATGTGTCTGCACCAAACTGGGAGAAGAAGTCCACGTTATGGCGGTCCATGTTACCTAGTAAGATAAGAAATATAAACATTGTATTGTTAAAGATAATAAATAAATAGGTCTGTGTAATACATGGTTATACTTCGAATTGAACGAAATCTAAGGAGTAATCAGTCGATAAATACAGTGGCTTAGTTAAATCAGATTTAAGTCTAATGCACCATTTGCCACCCCGAAAGGTCGTCTCGGAATGGGTCGTTGTACATTTAGGTCTATACATGAACGTTTTAATGGGAACCAGAAGACTTGACGACATATGCTGTAGATAATGAGATCATTGTTACAAAGCTTATATTAACCCTCTCTGTCCGCATCCTCAAATCAAGTTAAAACTTTCATAAATATATTTTACTTGACAAGACATGAATCAAAATACATAACAAAAAAAAAATACTTTAGTTAATTATTTATTGGTGTCTAAATATTTTGTTTTATATTGAAAAAAAGGGGAATAACTGTTGCTTAATGAGAGATGTGTATGTATAATATCGATTTAATCCCCTTGTTTCGCTTTCAGACGTATTTTTTCTCCTCCACCCCATTATCTGATAAAGTTAAACTTTTGATTTATTATTCATAGTCAATGACAATACTCGAATCAATCCAAAAATTAACATATAAGTTAATCAATTAGTAGGCCTACTAATGAATAAATTTTGTTTTATATGACAGAAAGGGACTTACATCCTGCAGTTTTTTTTTACATAAATGGCAATGATTAGCGCAAATCTTTACCTTAGATAAGCTTTGTTTTAATTAAAATATTTTTCCTTTCCTTGTTCTAATTCTATGATTGTATACTCATTGACAATCAGATTTACTAACCTATCAGAAAGTCAAAAACTGAGGTGTCCATAAAATCGAGAAGTCGACGACCTTTGAACTCCAACTGCCCTTTAACACTGGTCTCACAGTAGTCTTCATTAGTTTCCCAACTTTGCTGCAGGAACACAACAACAATTCATTTATAATTTACTTATAAAACACATAAAATTATGTCCTACGCATCCAATTAAATTCATCAACCTACTTTGAGTTTCATATTGTAGCTTCTTGACCAAGGATGTTGTAGATTAGCACTGGCAGAGTGGAGGCTTCTAGCCGGCAAAAATGCTGATATGGATCCTTGTATCAGATCTGGTTGTCCACATACAGCGAAGGCCGGATTACAAAAATCTTTACATTTCCCATAAAAACACACATTGCCAACTAAAGGAAAAGAAAAAGGATGAATAAAAATATGGTTCCCAAAGTGTGGTACGGGTACATCCAGGGGTATCATAAGAGTTTGAAAGGAGTACGCGTTGTTCTTCATTAACTATGCTAATTTTTTTTTATAATCACGAATTTTAATATTATTATTCTTTTTAACTTTTTAGAAACTCAATAATGATTTTCGGTTGTATTTAACGAACAAACAAATGAAAATAAATTTCTACCCAGAAAAAAATGATGAAAATAAATATGAATATGACCAGCTCACAACCCAATTACCCAAACAATAGGACGCCTATTATAAGCTATCTCGTCACGACCAACGCGATACCTGCCCTTGTAGTGCATCATCAGAGAATGCTGACCCTGTCTTTCATAGCTACAAACTAAATTAAGGGGCCCGAACAAGACTGTGGTCCCAAAACCCTCCTATACAACAAAAACTATATGGAGAACTGCCTGATCTGAAACCACTGCGCAGTTCATTTCAGATAAAGGATTACTGGTCTGAACCCTCCGACATGTAAGATGAGAGTGATGAAGAGAAGAAGTATTTAATTCCTAGACTAAATTATAAACTACTTCTCTCCCTTTCTCTGCTAATATCTCCTGTTTTCCCTTACCTGGTGACCTGTATACAGTATTGGTCAATGTGTCTTCTCCAACTTGTTCGATATCTCTTGTTATATTCAAGATTCGTCCAATAGTAGGAGGTGCTCGATAATACCCAAGCACCCTTGGGATCATGGAATTAAAAAAAATATCATGAATTAGTTTTTCACTTCTAATCATTTTTAAGTGGTGGATATGTATTATTATATCACTAGTCGACCGGCGGCATACCATACGCCGCTATTTTGCAAGGCAGGCCTTAGGCACTGCAACATATGCGACCGCATTGGGTCCCGCACTTTCTTTGGACCCGTGCTAATTTTTAGGTGTATAAATTATTAAATTGAACCATTTTATAACATGATATAACAGATTTCCCGCGCTAGTGAAACCTGAGAGTAGTATCAATCTGTGTATTGTCGTTCTAGTTTCAGGAGTCTTACGACACAATATAATCTCTTCCGTCTTTCCCTTTTTTAACCTCCCTTCCATTCGGTACACAAATTCATTAGAGAGTTTTATGAAACTAAAATTTGTGCATTGCAATTGTGTGTACTTTATTTTATGTCTATAAATTGTGTTTAATCTCTAAGACTGAAGATCATGCAACTTCTAAGTTTCTCATAATTTGGAAATCCGAACTCAATAGTAGATATATTATATACATGTTTTCAAGTTACATTAAGTTACTTCCTTTTTCCAGTCTGTATTTATTTATGTCTATGCTATTTTGTGAATGAAAATAGTGCGGATTGTGATGCACCATTTTCCTTTCACACCGTGCTGCGCCATGGGATCTTCCCATTTACTGGTTGTTTGAACTTTACTTGTTTGACCTTTTACTTTGAGGATTATATAGATAGATTTACAACAGATAATTTCTAATATACAAATTTTCTAATTTAGTATACAATTCTCATGATGAAATGTATCTTTCTTCTAATGATGTAAATGATTGTCTTAATATTTTACATTTCACTTTTCTGGTCAAGAGCGTTTAAGGGTAGCACGAAAAACCTTCTCCCAGATACCTCCCCCCCCCAACACGTCCACATGATAAAAGCATGAAAGTAGCGCTATATAAAAGCTATAATTTAATTTAATTTATTTGAATACTTGAATATACATTATGAAATTTTTCAACACTACATCTAAACACATACTATCCCTTTTTCTCTTTCTGAATATACAAGAGTTGAAGTCGTAGCCAGTCAGTCAAAGTTAAGATCTAGTATTGAAACAAAAAGACTCACTTATCTAAGTGAAAGGCAGCAATCTCTGAGGTGTGTCTTTCCATTTCACTAAAGTAATACAAATCATCTGAAGTCTTGGCATCTCTGGCCAACCTGCACGTTTAAAAACTTACACATCGAAGGAATGTATAATCCAGTTTTTGTTTGTTTGTTTGGTATAATAATGGCATACAAGTTCAAAAGAAAAAAAAAAGTATTTTACCTCATAGGTTTAAATACTCCTTTGCCACCATCATCTAAGGTCAGAATAAGAACCAACTGACTACTTCGGCGATTGATCTCTGTAACAGGTAATGTTTTAAAAACATCGATTCCTACTATCTGTTCAAATAGTCACATAAACATTCCTATTTTATTTGATAATTTTGTCATAACTTTGCGTGGGAGCGGCTATATGCAAAAGGGTTACAACTTATACTTAGTAATAAGAAAAATATTTGTTGCAAGTTGTATATTAAAACCCTCAGCTAGTTAAGATTAATTCTGAATACGTTTGTATGCAAACATTCTTTTGTAAGGTTATATAGTACAGTATCTTTAAGTTGTCTATGCACCAATAACTTACGCATTTCTAGAGAGTGTTGTTAAAAAAAATAGCACTCTGCATTTCTTACCTGCTTTCACCACAGGTCTTGAGTTTAAATCTTTGAGAAGGTCATTAAGTAACTGGTGGTCAGCTGGGTTGTATAAATAGAACTGATTAATGTCTCGTTGAAACATCAGCCAAGTCTCATTTCTGTGGACAGAGAAAAACAAAGTCCAATTAATTATTGTCTACACATGCATTTATACATAGACATTCTTTTACACGTTTTCTGAGACTTCAATTTTAAGTTTCCGTAGTTGTCTATAATAGGGTAAAAAGAATTAGTATTACTTTTCATTGTATCGAATTTTAGACATTTCGAATCTACTCAGCGGCATTACATCATAATACTATAGTCTACTGTCAGAAAGCTCTATTTTACAGCATGTTCTACAATAATTTTATACAATAAATTAAATGACATTAAAAAAATACAAATATCATATGAAATATAAGTTAAAAAAAGGGTCAAATTAGAGCACCAACGATAAGCAAGCATCACAGCACAGAAAAGGAAATAAATAATCAGATATCTGAACTAGGCTGAACATTTTGATAGGCAGCAAACGTGCTACACCCTGGCAGAGCCTTCGGTGCTGCTTATCTCAAACAGTATCGCCACTTGCCTTCCTTTAGACAGATCAGCTACGTGGCGAAGGGGGGGGGGTGCTACTGTGTGGGGGTTATCTTTCAAACTATATCATTTTTCTATGAGATGATACTTAGTTGTTTCGCTCTACTTTCTAGTCACATTATATAACATAAAGCATTCTTAAAATCAGTGCTTTTTTGTGACAGTACACACCGGTACGGCGTACCGGCACCTTTTTCAATGTGGGACAAAATTATTATTTTTCTTGTATTTTAACGTTGATTATTAGTTTATTAGTAGTTAAACGTTAGGCAATCCATCACTGAGTACCGGCAACTATTTTTTTAATCGCACTGCATAAAAGTAATACAAAATTAACAACTACAATGGATTGAGTTTACATTTCTATAGAGGCATAATATGACACTTCAATGTATTCGATGTGTACAAACCCTTCCATGTTTAAAAACTCGGCCATTCGTTTTCCCTCTTTTCTTCTCTCGTTAAGCCTGGACAGAAACACATGATAATGTTCACGTTCATTCAGTTGATAGATGGAGTTGATAATGTCTGGTCGTTCTGTGTATTTCTTTATGAACCTGTCCACTTCTTGTACACTATGCTTTGATCTACTCCCTCGGTTGTTCTTTACAGATGGGCTTTCGAGATTCATCTGTTGATAAAAAGTTGTATATCAACTATAACTCATCAAGCAAAGCATAACTTGGGAATTTCTCTGACTTTTAAAATAAAGATATTGTTATATCTTCTGATTGCACATTATCTAAATAGAATGAAACACATTAAAGTTTTGATAAGCACCACAAAAATATTCTTGTCTTCTCTAATTGAAATAGAAGCCTTATATGGCGTCGTTGATTATGTCATACTAAAACATGAGTTTAGTGACTCCACATCCAAGAGTGGCTTGAGATATTACAATACATTGCAAATGTGACATACATTTTCTTTTGTGATTGAATCATTAAATTATCCTAATTAAAATCAAAGAGTATACACATAGACAACCCAAAGTTAGAGTGAACAATACTTTTCAATTTCAAATCAAAGACATATATATAACTTGATAAAAAACTGAAAACTGAAAGAAACTACCCAGCTCATTGACTTTTCCTGAATACTTCAAACAGTACTAGAACGTCATAAAAATCTCCAGCAACTGAAGTTACATAAATATTGTTTAATTACCTCACCTGCCCTGTTTGTAAAACTAGAACATAGGAATCCTAGATATAAATGAATATAATCTGACGAAGGGAAATAGCTTCATGTGACTTGAAAATATGTACATCTATTGTATTTGGATTTCCGAATTCTGAAAAATTACATGATCTTCAGTCTTAGAGATTAAACAAAACTCATAAACATAAATAAAGTACACAAAATTGCAAGTCACAAATTTTTGTTTCATAAAACTCTTGTATCGGCCAGTCTATATTTATTTATGTCTATGATAAGAAATTTTTTTTTACTACTTTCGAAATTTGTGAGTGTGTTTGAGAAATGTAAACAAGTTGTTTAATACTTAAACCAGTGATTCCCAAATTTTCTGCAACCTAATAGGGTCATCCTGATGGGCACTTAAACCTATTAAGGAAATCCTGCTGGGCATCGCAACCTAATAAGGAAATCCTACTGGACACTGCAACCTAATAAGGAAATCCTACTGGGCATCGCAACCTAATAAGGAAATCCTACTTGGGCACTGCAACCTAATAAGGAAATCCTACTTGGGCATTGCAACCTAATAAGGAAATTTTACTTGGGCACTGCAACCTAATAAGGAAATCCTACTAATTTCAATATAGAGTTAGGATCTAGATTATTCTAGATCAGTTTAAAGTTCATAGTGATGTTGTTATATTTTTTCCCGTTACCTAGCAAAGCAAAAAAATCAAATGTTATAACATTTTTTAGCATTTACAATAATGTTGTAACCCTGCCTTGCACCAGTGCTTGTGGTGCGTACGAGCGCACTATTGAACCAGAACAGGAAGAAGCTGTATTAGAGAAAAGAAGTGTATCAGGTGATTGTGGAGATTCTTAATAGTTGGGAACTAAGGAGCCGTCTTTAGTGCTGCCTGAAGACTGGAGAAGGGATCTAGAAAGAAGCGAAGAAGGCTGTCGTTAGTCATATTGTCTGTATGGTGGAGAAATGACAGGTAGAATTAGGAACAAGACTCTTTGGATATAAAAGGCTGTTAGGTGTTTGTCCTGTTGAATAAACACTCTTATTTATTTACTGTAGAACTTGGTTGAGTTGCCTGCCTTAGATTTACAGCATTATACTTCACGTATAGTTTGGGAAACATTTGATTTGAACCATCTCCGCAGTCTTGACAAAATAATGTATACATGACACTTTCAATTACAATTAAATATATTTTCTACGAAAGGTGAGTGATCTTCTCGTTGTTTAGTTTACAGAATCTGATTCACGTTCTTAGAGAATTCAAATATAGAGAGAAAAAGAAGAGAACAAGAAATTTGTCAATGAGGCTGGTGGCAGTTTTTCATTTACGGTCAAACTGTGGAGTGTGCAAGCAACCTTAGAAATATCTATTCTCTAGCTTGAGTTTGGTGGTGTGGTCAGATCAGCAGAAGAATACCGAAACTCTCAAGCTGTTGCAACTCGGCACATTGTTCCACATCTGTTCCACTTCCCGTATATTAAGCCACTATCGTATTACTATTAAAATAGTTTTTGACCAAGTTAAAAACATTCCAGTATAAAACAAATACCAACCTGATTATGGTTCAGTCCGCCGCAATAGGAAGATAAGTCACGCTCGTTCATTAATGTATCCATGTGATAGTACAATAACGCTGCGTACATCAAAAGGGAAGTAATCAAAGCAAATTTAAACCACGCATACCTGATTGATCTCTTCATTTTCTCTGGAACACTTCAATCTCACACCAGAAGAGCGTTCCGAAAGAAAGATTTGAGTTCTAGAATAAATAAATAGTGTATTTCAAAAGCACAATTCATTTACACAAAGATCCATTACTTCTTTATTGTATACTGTCATCATATATTTTTCATAACATACTCCAAAACTACTTTCAAAGCTATTATCTTTTGTCTTTAAAATTCTTGCAAGTACTTCTACAACTTAACATGTAAAGCCACATGGGCATGCTACGGATTGCTTTAATCAGCCTAGAAAACCATTGACACAGCAGAGTTTTAGAATCAACACTTAGTTTTGTGCAATGTGCAATAATCTTTTTTTATTTAAAGAACGTCTGTGATTTATAAGATAATGATCGAGCTCTTCAAATAAGATAATTGTTATTTTTATTTTTTACTTTTCGTACTAGTATAATGAATATCCTTTTTTTTTTCTTACACCTTATAAGTCCTTATTGTTTTTCATTTCAACTTACCCCAATTTCAATGAACAACTCCATCTTGTAGACATCAATTTCAAACATAAATAAATATTTACATTTACAGTTGCTATTACATTTCATAGTTAAAACAACACGCATGATCTAGTTAGTTCTATTGGTGTCAGCTGGTGTTAGTCACAGATATTGATTTGAAAAATCAATTTAAAAGTCAGATGTATTCCCGCCAATCTCTAGATGTTCTGTTTCAAAGGGCTACTTCACAACTGTTGTGTGATACGTTCAAGAAAGGTGACAGAGCGCTCTTCGTGTGGGTTTTAAAAACACAAACTTGTCTATCATAAATATTCCTAAATGTGATATAAACATAAACTCAGCATGTCAACCACCTTCAACCGCCTTAAATGATCCACTTGTACATCTTAACTTCGCAACATTCAAAAGGGATGAAAAAAAAAGGACACAGTAAAACAAGATTGATATTTCTTTTTATTTAGAGAGCAAAATACCAAAATAAATGTAGAGTTTGGAATAATCAATTTAAAAGTGGGATGTGTTCCCGTCGGTGTACCATTGATGAACATAAAGCAACTTTAAATTTAATAAACAACTCAGTTGTCGGAACACTACGCAATTTTTTTAATATTTAATGAAAAATTCCAATGATAGGTCTTTAAATCTAGACTTTGAAGACGATAAGCAACATTTTCCTGAACATCAACTCTTGAATCAATAAAGCCTTAGGCTACATTCGGAATATTCCCAAACGCGATAGTCCTTTCAAGACCCATGTGGCTTCTAGATCTGAATTTAGTTCTCAAGTCAAATTTACATGTATTTATTTTTTTACTTTGAATACTAGACCCATAAGGCCAACGAACTAGAAGTTCTTTTCTCAGCGATATACATCAACTTTTGAATTGCTTGGAAAATCGTTTGAGCCGTTTTGACATCCGCGGTACGCTTCCAGATTCCATGCAGGTTCTTGAAG
>JADKLZ010003886.1:15428028-15439382 GCA_021533235.1 Biomphalaria straminea
TAAATGAAGTAAGTATTCTAACCTAGTGACTATTGTTAAGTTTAACGAAGAAAGTATTCTAACCTATGTGACTATTGTAAAGTTTAACGAAGAAAGTATTCTAACGTAGTGACTATTGTTAAGTTAAACAGAGAAAGTATTGTAACTTATGTGACTATTGTTAAGTTAAAGGTTTACATAGAACTTAATGACTTAGGGAAGAGTCTACTACTGTCTCAAAGTGTCGGGGCATTACAGACTAATGTTATTGAACTAATGTTTACAGTGAAATCAAAACCACATAGCCATTTTTTATGGCTTCATAGATGTGTGATGTATTTCAGCAAAAAACTAATCACGCTCTCCAAATTTAAAAAGAAGACTTCTCTAACACAATCTTCTCTCTATATAATTCTCTTCTTCCCTCAAGAGTTTGGACGAGCAAGAAGTAAAGGAAAGATCACTCTCTTATTTCTGCGGATAGATTATTACATGAAAAAAACAAGGGTGCGGGGGGGAATTCACCCGTCACAAAATAGCAATGCCTTTACATTATCTGCTCTATAGACCACAAGGTCTGAAAGGGGAACTTTACTTACTATGAATGTGCGGGACCCACTGCTGTCGCATAGGATGCAGTGGCTTAAAGCCGTTACTGCAAAATAGCAGTGTATGCTACTCCGCAAGTTGACTAGTATTTTATATTGAAACATGCCCAGGGTTAAAGAGAATGCCATTTGAAAAAAAAAATAACCAAAGGGAAAAAACCTGCTTTAATATTTTCTTTCTGACGGTAAGGAAAAAGAGTTATCATCTCCCTTTCCTCAATAAATCGATTCTCCTTCTTCTTCCAATATTATTTTTTTTTTTTTAGATTGAGAAAAAAAAAAGCCGACATTGAAGATTAAACATGCTTGATTTGAATTTTTTTTTAAAAGGAAATATCTGGTCATTCATGGATTAATATGTATTAATTAAATTAAATTTTTAATTCCATGGTATACTCTCGGCATACAATAACCTATAGCCCATACAAGTGTTCAGCCAGATTGAACTTAAAACATGATAGGTCAAAAAATGTAATGCACACAATGGTTTATCCCACGCCCCCCCCCCCCGGTAAACCAGGAAGGGATTTTTTTTTTTTTTTTTTGAGTTTTAGATGCTTAGGCTACATTAAACATTTCTTCAATTACAGTTCCCAAACTTTTTAATCAGCCCACACACTTAATGAGTGCCCTTTACCAGGACTTATGAAAATAAGTGAATGTTGGTTTGGAATGTTGAAAGGATTGGCAACGAGTTGTTATCAACAAGAATTAAAAAACTGGCATGTAACAGCAGCCTATCATTGTGAGCCTCGCCTTTGGTATGTCTATCTAGAGTCTATATTCAATGTGATCTTTAAAAAATGTATGTCAACGCTTATATATGCAGTTGTTGTTGAAAGCTTTATGCAATGCAATTATTCAATAGACCTTCAATGTATAAAATAAAAAAAAAATCAATTTCTACTTTATTTAAAATTCTTGTTAAATTTGAATGGCTAATCCCAGTCTGATTCATTGAGAATAGCAGTCGACTAAGGAGGGAAAGTTAAGATTAATATACAAAATCTATACATTTTTATGTTTTGTTATGTTTATTTCAAGAGATTTTCAATCAAGCTATAACGGGCTGACTCCTACCATATCTAAAAACAGAGCAATGTTTTCTGTACTTACATCAGGAGTTTGGGATTTAAGTGCAATTATAAAATTAAGATAGTTACGGATCATTGGTAACTTTTTCCCATCTAAAAACACCTCTCAAGGGCTACGAAGGTTCTGTTAACATTAGAGGAAGAAAATTAATAGCATTCGCTTTGCAGACGACATTGATGGTCTGGCAGGGACAGAAGAAGAATTAGCGCGTAGACAAGAAGAGGATCCTAACAATGGAGCTAAGATGCAACAGAAAGTTTCTAAGTGTCACTTACAAAGACCGCATCACGAATGAAGAGATTAGAAACAGAATTAATGCAGCAATTAGACCCCACGATAACCTGCTAACCAGTCAAAAACATTACCTCAAACTCTATTGTCACATCACAAAGTCCTCAGGGCTCGCAAAGACCTTCCTTCAGGGAACAGTACAAGGAAGAAGACGAAGAAGAAGTCATAGAAATCGATTGGAAGACAACATCAAAGAATAGACAGGCCTGTGAGTGAATGAAATTTTATCCAAGGTAAATAACAGTGAGGAATGGAGACATACGGTTGTCAGATCTTGTGTGGTGCCCCATCAAACTAAGCGAAAGTAAAGATAAAGAAACGCCTACATCGTTAATACAAATTGTGTCACGACTTATTGTTTGATGGCGTGTATAAAACATTTTGTTTTCAATCAATTTAAACCCCAATTAAACTAGTGGAAGCAGCGTATCTTGTAAAGTTTTCAATTTCCAGTAGAATATTCATCATAATCATCTATATATATATATATAATTCTCAAAGTCGACAAGTTCAAAAGTTCAAACACACAATCAACAAGTAAAAGGGAAGATCCCTTGGCGCAGCATGGTGTGAATGGAAAATGGTGTATCCAAATCCGCACTATTTTCATTCACAAAATAGCATAATTCTCTATCAGATATTTTTTTTACTTTACTTTTACTTTACAAAAGATTTGAATAATTTCCGGAGATTTCCATGACTTTTTTGAAGGCCTATATTTAATAACATTTCAGGAGATTTCCAGGGGCTCTTGATAAATCAAGAGGCCGCGGGAAATCTGTAATATGTTATAAAATGGTTTAATTTAATAATTTATACACTTAAAAATTAGCATGGATCCAAAGAAAGTTCGGGACCCACTGCGGTCGCATATGTTGCAGTGCCTAAGGCTGACATGCAAAATAGCGACGTATGCTATGCCGCCGGTCGTCTAGTTTATGTATAATTGGCCAGAAGAGGTTAAGCTCTTAATGTCAACATTTTTTTTTACAAATCGATACCACCAGACGTTGGACTCTGTGAGTATATTAAACCTTTAAACAAAGAGAGTAGTTATAGAATGGAGAGTAATTGACCAGAAGCTCACGAATCTTAGAAATCAAAAAGGTTAAAATGCTCGCGTTCGAAAAAGTCTCTGACAATAAAGTCCAGCAACATGCCTGCAGGAGTTCCTTATAGATTACAGATAGTCTTACAGTTGAGAACTGGGTACTCTCTGATACCTGGTCCCTCTAGAACTGAATCTTCAGTCAGATTGAGCTCTTCAGTCTACTATTTGTCTATGTAAGACATACTCTGAGCTGACACCTCCTTGCCTAGTATTACTAAGTAGCCAAATGGCGTACTGATTTATTTCAATTATATTCCATTTTAAATCTATTGTTTCGCCCATTGAACTGTGAGACA
Organism: Biomphalaria straminea; assembly: GCA_021533235.1. Classification (NCBI taxonomy): domain Eukaryota; kingdom Metazoa; phylum Mollusca; class Gastropoda; family Planorbidae; genus Biomphalaria; species Biomphalaria straminea. The sequence continues at coordinate 15,431,409 of JADKLZ010003886.1, forward strand.
TCAATGTTGCTGGTCTTTTATTATAGTTTATTTTGATTGCATTTTTCGGTTGTCTTAGAAGGGGAATTTAACATTTCTCTATAGGATCATAACTACAGTATTCACAACAGTCGTCAAATTTTAAATAGTACACTCCTCAACTGTTGATTGATTCTGATTGAAAACACGCAACACGTGGAGATTGTATACAGAAAACTGGTTAGAAAAAAATAATTAATTCTGGTTCAGTTCTTAACTCTCTAAATCAGCGGTTCTCTTTTTTTTTAGCTCCTCGACCCCCTAATATAATTTCCCACTAGTTGGCGACCCTCAATGGTGGAAAAATAGGTTTCGCTCATAAGCCTAGATAAATGCAAATTATCTATTGTAATAAAATCGTTATCAAAATATGCATATCTGATATCCATAATATTAATTTCTTTGTAAGAAACTGAACACAGCAAAAACTTTATTTAATATTAAATAAAATCGCTCTTAAATTAAAAAAAAAATGTGTTGTTTTTTTTTACTTTCATTTCTTTACTTTTCTTTTGCATGTTATATACATTTTTTTTATTCATAACTGACAATTTAAAAAGTACTGCAAATCATACGAAAACCATCTGTCTTTGATAAAGTAAACTACACTGCTACAAAATTGTTGCGTCAGTATTTTCAAACACGCCAAAGTTATTGCAAAGGAGGAGCTTGTTTATATTTCACTAAATTAGGAATTCACATCTTCTGCATCAAGTTTATTTTAGTATTTAGTATTAGAGAACTAACAGGAAATGGGAGAGGAAGTCGTAAACAAATCTCAAATAGAACAGAATGCAACCAGAATAGTGTAACTAACATTGAAGAGAAATCATGTCTAACTGCATTGTTATTGATGTAATGCTTGTAGCAGTGTTTGTGTTGCTTCTATAGGTCGATGAGTACAGTGAGTTACGATGAACTCTCATGGTGACTGATTCTGTACCAAACATTGAAATCCAGACCGACATCCTTGCATGCCTCTAGAGCACCATCTTTGCTGACACCAACTTTGCTGACACCATCTTTGCTTGTCACCATCTTTGCTGACACCATTGCAGACACCATAAATATTTGTCCGAAAGATCTTTTATTTAAAAAAAAATCCACCAACTTTGTCAATTAAATCACGTGTTCTATGGGTCTTTTCAAGAGTTTTCAATGAAACTAATATCTAAACTCGCCATTATGTATACATCGTATACATCTCATTTATAACAGTAATTGTGAATTATTTACAGCGTCTGTGGATTCATCAGGCTGGATACTAATATTGAAAAAGGAGCAGACAACATTTCACGAATTAACTGATTGATAACATCAGAAGGCATGTCAACTATTCTCTTAGATATGGAAATTGCACTAAATTTATAAAAGGATTCGTCTCCAATCATAACTCGTGCAATGCACTTGACCGCTGACAATAATTCCTTGGTAATGGTGTGAATTTTCATAGCTCATACAAAGCTGAAAGTCACAAATAAGAGGCTTCAAGGGCTGCTATGTTTAATTATGGTACTTGTTATCTGAGTCTAGTCTAATTACTTAACTCAAAAAAAAAAACTAAAATACTGGATGACCCTTTCGACAAATCTCGGTCTCATACAGTGGTAGAGAGAACTTCTTTTACAAATGATGAATTATTTTGTTTTCTTTTCTTACCTATCTTCTGTCCATGTTCATGTGTTGTTCCATAATGAATTCATTTCCTTCAATAACATAGACTGTAGTACGATGGACTTCTATTGATTACATTTCTTCACGACGTGATTAGAGCTTTAACATAGAAATATTTGATCCTTTAATGATATTTTTACAAATTTAATGGGCATTGATTTCAATTGTTGAACTAGATTTTCTTTAGGAACGAAGATGTGGTCTGCATATCTATTTTCGAATGACAATTATTAAAAAAAGAAAAACAAAAAAAGTAACTATAAATAGAAATCACGTCTACCATCAAACAATGATGTTACATTCACTAAAAATGTCCTCTATATCCTCTGACAATATGTCCGTGTTCTTAGATCTGTCCGCCCCATTTTTTATGTTTATTTTATTGATGCTTGACAATCGTTTCACAGTTTGTGTAATAATGTAATATAAATACCTTCCGTTTCTCATGTATATATGTATATAATATTTATAAATATAAAAATGTATATCAACTATGGTACGAATATGCTTGTTACAACTTGCTAGAAACCCCCCTCCTTCCAAAAACAACAACAACAACAAACAAACAATTTTTCGATGGTCGTAGGCGACCCCTGCCAAATGATCATTCGTCCCACAATAGGGTTTCGACCCACAGGCTGCTCTAGATTATAGATATTTTTGCTTAAAAGAAGGAGGGGCTGTTGTGTTGGTAATGAATGAAACGCATTCTCTTATTTATGTGACTTAATCTACTAGTCTTTGATTTGGACCATCACATTTAGGTACCAGGTGGCAATCATTGAAACTTTACTTTTTAAACTTTGTTGAATTGAATTAGTCAAAACGAATTTAACCCTTTACAATTGTGTGGTCTTAATCCTTGACAGATGGCAATAAAGACATTCACTTTATCGTTTGGACAATTGTGTGGTCTTAATCCTTGACAGCTGGCAATAAAGACATTCACTTTATCGTTTGGACAAATTTGTTCCCAATAAAAATTACGGACTGTACCATGACTGAGTAATATAAAATCTCCTTCGAGCCGGTCCATTGTTTTCTAGGTGATAGGCTTTTCAAATAAGAAATTCAATTAAAATTTTTTTCTCTTTTCTTTCTATTTTCTTGAGTCAGAAAATCTGTTGTCTGCATGTAATAAATAACACAACTAATGCTACTAAACTAAAAAAAATATATGTTTCTATAATCAGGAATAACATAAACAGCGTAGAAAGAATTGGAATTGGCAGTACAGATTTTAAGTCAGAACGAATAAATAAAAAAAATAATCTACAAGCCGATCTCCATATACATACATGTTACTTTTTTTTTAGAAACCAGTCACCATTTACTAGAATTGAACTATGCATTTCAAAGATTACATAAGAATTTGAATTGATATAATAAGCATACTTATTGAAGCTCTTAGTGTCTATCAGTATGTTCTCCGAGTGGATTCTTTACCTTTAGAGGCATAGTTCGCTACACATCCGACTTTCACAATAGTTAATTTCTTCCTTACATTATGTCTATTATGACATGAAATTCAACATTAAAACCGTTCTATGTACATATTTTATTTCTTTGTAGATCAGAATGTTTTGTTTTTAATTATAAATTCAGTTGAAATTCTAGTTAAGGCCATCATCAATGACGACATCCTTCCAAGCTTTGCCCTTGACATTGATACAGTCACTGATCACACTTAGCAACTTTCCCAGACGTCGGTCGAGTGCGTCCAAATGAGGTTCCCAAAGTACAGGGTAGGAAGGATCGGCTCTGAGGGACTCTCTGAGCACCTGACTAAGACTGTCCGGTCCGATGTAAAGTTTGAGCAGTTTAGCCAGAGTGGACAGACGAATCAAACAGCATTGACGCACTGGAGCCATACACGACCAACAGTCGTATTTAGATTTACCAAACCTGTTAAGGAAGATAGATTTTAATATATTTTAAGAGAGACATAGGTGTTATGCATACACAACACCAATCATAATGATAACGGGAGCCTAGTCGAGACTAATTGTTAAAGGAGGGCTGAATACTGACCTACGACGTCGCAGCTTAGACCAATAGCTCGTTGCCACGTCACAGGTTGTGACGTCGTAGGTCAGTGCTCAGGCCTTCTTAAACGATTTGTCTCGGCCTACCTCCGTTAGAGTAAAAAGGCTTAATCATGTACTTTTCCTATAATAAGGTATATTAAATATATTTCTGATATTCAGCATAGGCAAAGAATAACCTTATGCCTAAACTTGTTTGTATTGGTATTCACATGTCCCGATTCTGGTAAAAAAAAAAAATTAGAAATAATAGATTTTCTTTCTCTTAAGTAATACAAAAAAGTAAAGTCTTTGAGACCTTGCGATCTTTTGGGGTAAACAATGTAAAGGTCATTTGTTTTTATGTCCAGCTCAACGACCACCCGCCTTGGCTTCCCCCAAATAATGTCAAGTACCCATCATAGTTTGGTGGACTCAAGGACTTTAAAAAAAAATCCCGAAAGATAAAATCCCAGTCTTCACCAAGACTTGAACCCGAGACCTTTAGTTCGAAATCATAAGGCTTTACCACTCATTAATCACGCCCTAGTTTCTCTTAGGTATACATAAAGGTATTAGATGTCAGATGCTATTTTTTTAAAAATTAAATATGTCCTCGCACATAAATAGGGAAATTACTTTTCATTCTGTACCAACATAACACTAGCGTTAGTTCAAGTTTTAACCTAATCACTTTAGCTCAGTGATAGCTCTGTTGACATTGGGAAGGGGGGGAGGAGCAGATTCGTCCGCTTTGATGAACAAACTTTTCTTTCCCCTTTCTAGAGACTAATTATATAGAACTAATTGACTATTTACTGCATTGAAGACTCACCCTCTTCCATTATCAAAATGAATAAAGAAAGTTTCTTGATTGAACTCTTTAAACACCTCGGCGTGATGCCTATCTAAATTACCTGAGAAAAGATTACCTATATCAATAATTAAGTCATAAAAACATTTTTTTCGAATATATATATGCTGAAATGTAGATTAAAAAGGTGCTCTCATCGTAGTGTGAAATTAGTTTATCGAATTTACAAAATTGATAATTGTAATGGGATACTTCTTGAAAAAAAAAGGATTTTTGGTTTATAAATAGAATCAATAGAAAACTTTGGAGAGGCTTACATCTGAGAGTGTGCGGTACAAAAGAACGTCGAGCAGATAACGAAAATGTGTACAAAAAGTTTTTTTTTTTCTGAAGCGTCAAACAAAACAGACAGAACACTTCAAATACAGACAAACAAAGTAAATAAAGCACACAAAATACCACCGAGAAACACTTAACAAGCAAATAACACACGAAATTAACAAATAATACGAATCAACCACAAAATGCACTAAACACTACACATACAAACAACAAACAACATACACAGCACATTTAAAATTCAGCACACATACCGTATATCACAAATGTACATACAATAATAATATGTACCTATATTGGCAAATTAAGTGGCAAACTTGTAAAGCTATGTGCGGAACAACTGGCCTACATTTTTTGTGCTATCTTGAACAAGTCCTGGCAAACGCACAAAATACCTTCCATTTGGAAGACATCTGAAATAATTCCAGTACCCAAAAAGAAGATTATTGCTTCCAACAACGATCTACGTCCCGTAGCACTTACATCAATTCCAATGAAGTGCCTGGAGAAAATGATTTTAAAACATCTACTGAAAGAAGTCGAAACACGCCTCGATCCGCACCAGTTCGCTTACAAACCATCAAGAAGTACAGAAGATGCAATACTATTTATGCTGAATTGTCTATACCATCATCTTGATACCCAGAGACACTACGCCAGAGTATTATTCGTAGATTTTTCATCTGCATTCAACACCATCCAACCACATCGCATGATACAAAAACTATCTGAACTGAACGTTAGCAAAAACATACAAGCTTGGATTTCAAACTTTCTCATCAAAAGCCCACAATATGTAAAAGTGAACGGGCATGTGTCAGGCACGAGAGAACTTAGCACTGGAGCGCCGCAGGGGTGCGTCCTGTCACCAGTATTGTATACCATATACACAAATGACATTCAGAGCTTATCAGCTGACACTCCCATCATAAAATTCGCTGACGACACAGCAATCATTGGCCTTATTGCAGGTGACGAAAATATGTACCATTCAACAATTAACACCTTTTACCAATGGTGTATGAATGGACATACGATGGCAAGACCGCACTACAAACAGCGATGTCCTTGCGAACGCCGGTATAGACAGTATAGAGGGACTTCTTATGATCCGACAGCTACGCTGGGCAGGGCACGTATCCCGTATGGGAGACGAACGCATGCCAAAGGCAGTCTTTTTTGGTGAGCTAAAAGGTGGTCGACGTAACAGAGGCGCCCCACGGAAACGCTTCAAAGACCAGCTTAGGCGTCAACTTTCCTTGGCTGACATAGAGGAGAGCACCTGGCTGCATGCGGCGTCGGAACGAGACAGCTGGAGGTCACTCACAAAGGCCGCGGGATGCACATTTGAGACCAAAAGAAAATCTGCCGCCGAGGACAAACGCAGACGACGGAAAGAAAATCTAAACCGACCACCTGCGGACAATGGTTTCGCTTGCCATGGATGTGGCAAAATATGTAGGTCACAGCTGGGACTGCACAGCCACGGGAAACACTGTATTCCTCACTAATCTTCGGACTCGAAGACAAGCCTATTATTATTATTATTATGAATAACTTTCTAATTTTAAATGTCCAGAAAACTAAAGAAATGATTATTGACTTTAGGAGAAACAAAGACCATATTGCAGAAATTCAGATAGACAACCAAAATATAGAGCAAGTACAAGAATATAAATATCTAGGCACAACTATCAACAACAAACTGAAATGGAGTGAACACTGTCAAAATCTATACACGAAAATTAACCAGCGACTCTTCTATCTCAGAAAGCTAAGAAAATTTAACATAGACAAAACGATAATCAAACTATTCTACACAGCAACCATCAGCAGTCTTATTAACTTTGCCATCACCTGCTGGTACGGTAATACTTCACTGGCACAAAGATTCAGAATAAATAGACTAATTAAAAAAGCATCGTATATTACTCAAGCACAGCTACCATCTCTTGAAGAGCTTTTCCAAGAAAGATGCATTTCCAAATCACTCACGATTCTTAAAGACAACCTTCACCCATTAAACCACTGTTACATAAGATCTGAACGAAGTGGTCGTCTCCTTTCCATCAAGACTAAAACTGAAAGATTTAAAAACTCCTTTGTCCCACTTTCGATCAGAGTGTTACGAGATCAGCTGTCATCGAGAAGTACATAGAAGTCAAATTCATAAAGCGCTGGTTGTGAATGTGCATGTGTGTTTGTATATGAATGTTGTTCGAATTTTTCATTAACATTGTTTTTGTATAGTAGTTACGCTGACGTTGTCAAGTTGTAATCAAACTGAATTTCCATTAGATTGGATCAATAAAATTATCTTATCTTATCTTATCTTTTAAAAAACAAAAAATAAATTACAAATGGCCGGTTGTTCACAGTTTTCTAATTTTCATGAATCTAAAATTAAATTAAAAATAAAAAGAAATTCAAATGTTACGCTACATCTATAAACAAAACTCGAACGTATTAATAGATATATTAATCTAGAAAACATTAAAAAGTATCAAATTAATTTATGTATTTTTATTTCAGATCATCTTGTGAAGGATTTATCACCAACATAATACCATTTAGAAAACCTAGCATTTTGGGGGCTTTATTTCTTTTCAATACTAGACTATATATATCATATAAAGCAGAAAGTAGTGTATATATATATATATATGTATGTATGTATATGTATGTATGAATGTATGTATGCATCAGGTATTTATGTATGTATGTATGTATGTATGTATGTATGTATGTATGTATGTATGAATATTATGTATGTTTGTATGTATGTTATATGTATGTATGTATGTGCGAGTGTATAGGCTTAACGGGTAAACCTATTTTCGAAATCTACTTTATTTTTTGGGCGAAAGAAAAAAAAAAATTGAAAGTAACATTCACCAAGTTTGACAAAGCTCTATATCAAATCCACTAGTCTAGTATCCGGCTAGAATGTAAATAAATATTTTTTGTGAAAGTTTCAATATTAAACGCTGACAAGTTGTAAGAAGATAATGTTTCTCAACGTGAAAGTTGACAAAAATGTTACTCAACATTCAGTGCATACAGGTGAAGTACCAAGAAAGAACAAGTTTAAAACTCACCAGTCAG
>JADKLZ010003886.1:15495882-15514558 GCA_021533235.1 Biomphalaria straminea
TCTCCAGGCATGTCGGTTCTGGGCGAGTCTCTCCAACTGTCCCCATGTCTTGCCCATCTGCTTGGCATCTGTTTCCAGATCGCCGCGCCATGTATTCCTGTGCCGTCCTCTCTTCCTCTTTCCTTCGGGGTTCCAGGTTAAGGCTTGCCTTGTTATGTTGGATACAGGCTTGCGCAGGGTGTGACCTATCCATCTCCAGCGTCTTTGAAGGCTATCTATTTCAATGGGCTGCTGTTTAGTCCTTTGCCACAGTTCGTCATTTGAGATATTGTCTAGTCAGCGGATATTAAGAATTTTCTTTAGGCAGGTGTTGATGAATACTTAGATCTATTTTCTAGGTCAACAATGAAATGAAAGCTTTTAGATCTAATTTTAAAATAGTTATTGTTAATTAAAAGTATAGTCATGTATATAAGAGAGTAGTCTATATTGAATTCTCATTAATTTAAATTAAAAAAATAACGCAAAATAGAGCTTAATTATTCAATTTATTGTACAAAGGTCAACATCTGTTTTTATTTTTGTGTAGCTATGTAAGTTCATGACCCCTTGACGCGTCGCCTTGTTGACAACAGAAGTAATGGTGCGCGACTTACGGGAAAATATGTCAAGACCTCAATACGCGTTGCCTTGGTGAATATTGTGTTAGCCGTGTAGGCGACAAAAAAACAACAATACAATAGATCTAGTCTATATTTTAAAAGCAAATCAAACGCGTGAATGTAATTGTTTATGTAATATTGTGAATTTAATTTTGTATAGCTCTTGAATACTAACAATTTGAATGTCACAGCAATGTAGTCAATAAATAAAAACTTGTGTGACACATTAGCTTCCTAGATGTGACCTAGATCTAGATAAAATAACCGCGTTGTTATCAGGTCTAAATGCGCATAAGTAAGTAAATCTGAAAGAAAAAAAGTAAATTAAAATAAAGACTTAAAGTTAAACCGAATCGGTAGTTGAAGGCTTAAATTTTATTAAAAAATACAATAAAAAGTAAATTGTATTATGTAAATAGCTTATTACTTTAATAATATACATTTATAATGCGAGATATTATAATTATGACCTATGACGTTCATTTCATTTGTACCACTACGCGACACATGTAGATGTAGGCCTAATAGTGCCGTAAGTTACCGAAAAGTATGTCAAAAGTCGATCAAAGCCTTTTACATTTAGAGCGAACGATTTTATGTACAAAAAGTTTTTTTTAATTCAAATTTGAAGATTAATTTTCATTAAATAATGAAATGAATAGTCACTTATATGTGTGTTTGTGTGTAAAAGTAAAAAAAAAAATGTTTTCTTGAATGAGAACTTATTTAGACCTAGCCTCTAGACCTAGTCATTGTCATCTGTGCGCATGTGTGACCTATTTATCTTGTCTCATCAAGAAGCTATGACCTAGATCCATAAAATAGTATAGTTGTAATAGACTTGGTCAACTTTATTTTTTTTAAGGGTCTTACGTTTGTTTTAGGGCTAAAATACATACACTACGGCCTAAGTTGGTACCCAAGGAACATTTCTGCCAAGTTTAATGAAAATTGATCACGCGGTTTTGATTTCTATTCGATACATACATACATACATACATACATACGCTAAACATTCTACTTTATAGTATAGATATAAATATGATTATGACGAATTCTTTTTTCATATTTGTTTAAATGTTTTTAATGCGTTTATAATGTTTCCCTTCCACTTTATATTCTTGATGAGAAATATAATAATACATTGAGGAAATCTTTTGAGTGATAAGTACGCTTAAAATAGTTATGACCATGCCGCTGATAGCTTATCATCAAAGGCCAAGGTGTTGTTGAAGTAGTGGACTTCATCCATCCATAGGATATCATGTCGCCTATGTAAGTTTTGCTTTAATTTCTTTTAAAAATCAAAGCTGTAGAGTGTGTTATAAGCAAAGAGAATTACAAACATTGTTCAGCAATATGAATCGATGCATCGTCTTCTGTCCTTACAGTGGCTTATCTATCTTTTTATGAGCTCCGGGTATATAAACATAATTTTGCATGACCTTTATATCCATAAATGTTACAATTTTATAGTTTCTGGTATCATTTAATTTTATTCTTATCTCATGTGTGACACTTTTTTGTCATATAAATAAAAATAAATATATTAAATATTGCTTATTTCATGATTTCTACGATTACGATTTGTTTGATAAAATGATCAGATGATGAAAAGAACAGGGGATGAAATGACCGGGGATGAAATGGCCAGGGGATGAAATGACCGGGGATGAAGTGACAGGGGATGAAAGGGATGAAGTGACCGGGGATGAAGTAACCGGGGATGAAATGACCGGAAACCCTTAATTGTCAAATGTACATCAATCCAGACCGAGATCAGAAGAGAAATAACTGAAAAACTCAAAGAAACAAGCCCTTTGATTTGATCAGTGGCGTAGCATCAATGGCGCGAAGGGGTTCAATGAACCCGGGTCCACGACCATTAGGGGCCTACAGCCTGTGGCCACAATCATCATCATCATCATCAAACTCCATTTGAGTGAGGGCTTGAGAGGCTTAAATCCTCCCTTGCAAAAGCCCTGGACAGAAACCCTGCTGTCTTGCGTAGTGCGTAGGCGTCACCATACAGGTCGAGAAGTTTTGGTTTCCCATCGAGACGGAGATCAGCAAGTCTGGGGCAGTCAAACAGAATATGAGGTACGGTTTCCTCTTCTTCCCCGCAGCGGGGGCACCGTGAGTCAAAATTTGGCCATAACCGTGAAAAGTATGAGCCAACAGGACAGTGGCCTGTCCTGCACTGTGCTATAACAGCTTGCTCAGGCCTGGACAGCCTCCACCACGGGGAAGTGCGGTCAGGGCGCCTCATGCGCTCCCAGATTCCACGGGCTTTTGGGGACTTGTCCCAGCATTCAAACCACTTTTCCATTTCAGTTTTTTGAATTGTAGCCAGGGCATGGTGAAAACTTACAGCCTGTTCAGTTGGTGGGATTTGTCCTCCCTGGTGGGCCAAGGAGTCTGCAATAGTGTTCCCAGTCACACTTATGTGACTTGGTACCCACTGCATTATCACAGGAATGCCACAGCGCTGCTTCATATTGTGTGAGGCCATGATGACAGTGTCGATATTGGGGGGCCACAATAACAATGACGCAAAGGAGCTCATTGCGCTTATCCAATGACTCTTGAGCAGTTAGGGCCAACATGAGAACCAGGAGATGGAAACGGAGAGGAAATGATCAAAGACGAAATGACCGGGAACCTAGCCCTCAGCGTGAGCTCAAGCTGACAATCGTTTTCATATCGTCCATACCTTTTTTCCCCCCAGTATGCTTTTAAAACCATTGATAGTATTACAGGAATGGTGGGGGGAAGGGAATGGAGAGATTTTGATAAAGAAAATATTATTGTGTTGTACAAGGGGGGGGGGGAACAATAACAATTACGTATAATAGTCTATTTCGATATAGCTGTTAATTATTCAATTTTGTCAAAGCTTAATAGTTTTAAATTTTATTTTGCATTTAAATTATGTAAATTAATATTTTTTTTTGTGTAGTAAATATGTTTCTTTCAATTATTAATGAAGTGGGCAAGTGGAAGTTTAAATATACTTCCTCTCTCAACTTGACAGTAGTGGACAAAATCAAGATCTGTGGTAAAGTTTGGAATAATAATCCGCTATTTTATTCAAAGACCAGTGGGACAGCATCTATAATGTATCATGAACAATAACCTTCACTGCTCAACTGTGTTATATGGTCTGGGCGTGGATACGATAACGTGTTTGTCTTGTGTGTTACTGTAAACGAAAGTAGAATTAAAAAAAAAAAGACTTCATTGAGTAGCAGAATTAAGAAGTCTACAAGACTATATCGATCATGGGATAGTGCCTTCTCAAAGTACATCTCTTTGACCAATGCATTGTATTTGCTTGAATCTTGGTTCCTATCTATTAAATTAACACCATTATATTTACACAAAAGTCTCCGAAAATTGCTAAGAACATTGAAATTTGATAGAAAATCAAAGCCCCACAGATTTAAAACGAGATTATACATTGTTTGCGCATTGCAATGCTGGCCAAAAAAATATCATCACCATTTGTCTCTTTCATTAATGGTTGCAATCAACAGGTATAAAAGTTGATCAAACTAGCATTTTTTAATAATGCATGTTCATTGATATCCGATGACGGAACAATATCCAAAGATAGCAATTAGTTAGTCATTACTAGAATGGACAGGCCTACCATTGAAAGAGGTTTTAAACAGGGCAAAGGATAGAGGGGAATGGAGAAAGATGGTCTACGAGTCTTGCTTGGTGCCCCAACGGTCCACCAGACTAAGGGATAGGTAACAGGTAAAAGGTAACTAGTTTTTCATATTGGTGAGAAGCAGACGTCTGCAGAATTGGTCGAACAAATGCTCCAAGTAATAAAAAAAAACACTTATCTTTAAATAAACTAAGAGGCTAAAATTGTGATGTTACCAATTTGACTGGATACTAGAATAACCTTCGGTGATTGTTTCATCAAAAGTAGACGCTAGCGCATTGAGAAGTAGATGCACAGGTTTCTTACTTTGCTACTTAGCAGACAGACCAGAATAATGTTAATAAATAAATATTCCATCCATCTATTTACTGTTAAATAATAGACGTAGAATTAGATACTAGCTTTAGTGTTTTAGGAATGTAATTGTGTAGAATGGGAACTTAAAACATTGTTTTATATATTACAATCTCCTTTAACTCGTTTCATTCTGTTCAAAAAATGTAGGCTACGAATATTGACTTTTAACTGGTGTTGGAGTTGAAACAGAGTTAAACGTAATAAGGTTATTAAAAAGCTTCTCTACTTTGCATTGGAATGCCTTTTGCTCAATGTACCGATACACTCAGTTTACTCAATTGTTTTGTCACACACAACAGTTGTCTTATTGAGGGAGGGGGCGGGCCCACCAATATTGAACCCGGGTACCTTGCTACGCCACTGGGTTTGATGCCAGGGAGAGAAGAGAGATGGTCTATAACTAGATCTATGTGTAAATTATATTTGTTGATTGTGAATAACACTTAGATATAGTATTAAAACATTGATGTCAAGGTTGTGTTGATGTGGTGGATTTTGTTTTTAATTACAAGATATTTCTGGAGTAGGTGATGTGCCCCTATTCTCCTTTAAAGAAAAGAACACCAATTTGCTGTTGTTGGTAATGCTAGTTTGGTATGAGCAAGGGCGGATCCAGGTGAAGGGGGATAGCGGCGAGAATTTTAGTAAACAATTCACATCATTTGTACACGAGATCTTTACATATGAGAATAATAAATAATTATTTATATTTCGTTATTAAATCTAATTATTTAATATAAGTATTTCTATTTATATGTTAACCAATTTTTAGATTATGTCGCCCACACCACGCCACCGACGCCAACCCCTTATATAGAAATGACACTTCATTAACAAAATTAATTACATATCTGTATAATTAAAGCTGCTTATTGATATTTTAACCAATCTTTATATTATGTCACGCCTTTCTAATATGTTGGCCGATTCTTTTTTGATTGCATCAATTAACCTTCCAAAAAAATCCTTTGAGTGTGTATGTGTGTGGAGATGGTCCAATTTGTATGTAGTTATAGTTTGTAAACAAAATTATAATATATAATATAAGCTACCTATTGATATGTGAACCCATTTACAAAATATGTCGCACCACAGTCTAATCTCAAATTAAATAATTAATAAATATAAATTGTAAGAGGGTGGTTGGTACCAGGTGGGATTTTGGAGGGTTGATAGATGCCATCAACATTCCCCCAACCATCTGTAACTAATATAAGTGATGTATGCTATACATTAAATTTTTATATTCAGTCGCCGCACCACCTCTTCTCAAATGTCAAATGCAATCTTTGGCAATAAATATAAAATGGAGACAGGACTTGTGCATGATTTATATTTCTCTCTCTATCGCCCGTTCACCCTTTCCGGTGAAATCAAGCCTGTTAAAATAAAGTAGTCAAATATGGCGACAGATTTTAGGTAATTGCGTAAGCAATAAAATTTTTAATCTCTGGTTTGAGTTGGTCATAATTATTTCATGAAAGTCTTTGTTTTGGAAATTCAGAATGTATGAGACTGTTTTAAAATTTAAAAGCCAAGAAAACCAGTGACTTTGCAGAATTTAAGTCATTGATTAAAATGTATAACTGAATGCATGACTCAAAGGACGCTATCATCTTCTTTTTAGTCTGTATTATATAAGATAAAATAAAGTTGTCTCCAACCTTGACTCAACCTGAGATTTTTCTATTCTATAAATAACTTTCGGACTATAACACAATTTATCCTAAAATGAGGCGAGTTTCAAGGTGAACTCTAATTGGTCTGTTCATTTTACTTCACTCTTCCGAATTTTTTTTTGTTGAGAGCTTTGCAATGTAGTTCTGTAACTAGTGTAACAAAAGTCGCAAACCACCCATTGGACAAAATTGAACAAAATTAATCATTTATACATGAATGTCTTTTTCAAGTATAATTTCTCGAAGTTATTTTATTTTGCGGCGACCCACATTGCCTTAATCTAAATCAGCTTTTACCAGTCTTATAAGTATCTTTTTGTCTAGGAACAGATCAGTTGTATTTGTAATGTAGCTAGGACCTGTAAATTCATATAAGATTATTTATCAAGTAAAAACGTTATTCAAAAGGTTCTTAAAAAATTAGACAACAAAACGGTTGAATATCCAAAGAGCGTTTAACCATCGTTCTGTTGAGGCCTTGTATTGATTAAAACTGGCCTACTACAATGGATCTTGCTGAACATGAAGATGATACTACGATCAATGCGAGTAATTTAGACAGAGGCGTCACTAGGCAGGTGCGGGGGGTGCGGTCCGCACCGGGTGACACCCGATAGGGGGTGACACCCAAGTGTAAAAAGGCACTTTAAAAAAATATAAAAAAAACAACTTTAAAATGTGACAGAAGCAAAATCATAAAGCTTAGAAATTGTTGAATAAAATTATTCTAAATAGGAAAACTTCAATAGCAAGATTTTTTTCTGTGATAAATAGTGGACATGTCCACAACGAGAAACTCGAGAGAAGACTGAAGAACATTTTTCAGGCTTTCAAATTAGTAACATTTTGGGAGCATGACATTAGCTTCAAAAAATTGACAAGGACGTCATTGCTATGATTGACGAAAACAAAGGAACATCTTGTATTATAGATTGCTTACTATCGCATTGTTTCTAGCAAAGAAAAAGTTGGTATATGTTGGCGAACTGAAGAAGACTTTTCATTGAATGAAATTTTTTTTCTTGGGATTATGGAAATGTTATCCAAATATGAGCCAGTGCTGAAATAATAACTTATACGATCGCAAGTCAGTGATGAAAAAACTTTCCAAGCTTGTACCAAAAATATATATAAATGTTTTAGCAAACCACTTAAGGGATATACTTATCAGAGATGAGAGACATAAAAGCTGCAAGGTACTCCTGGTAACTTGTATTACAGCACACCTAACATAGATCTCTGAAGTTGTAAGATATATTAACAGTAGCAATGGTAATGTTGAAATGACAGAAATATAGGATATTCCTCTTAATGTGGGTCAAATCTGGTGTATCAGTTCTGATAATTTAAAAAGACTGAAAAGAGATGTTTGTAAAATGTTTTACATGTTTCGGATGTTCCTTCAGAGTTGAAGATAGTTACTTCCTAGTCCAAACCTCCCGCAGGACGACGGGGGATGGGAGCGGGCAGGGTTTGAACCCGGGACCATCGATAAATCCAAACGACAGTCAAGCGTGCAAACCGCTCGACCAGGCAGCCATCCTGGGATGGGCTTAACGTATCGATATGATGAGCTCAGGGACATGGTAATGCAGCTACAATGTCAAGGATTCATGAAGAAGTGCAGGCAGTAATAAATGAAGAACAGAAAAGAAACTTGAATGGATGTGTACTCCGTTTACTTAAGCTATGTGGTCCAAATTCTTAATCAGAAAATATTTTCTAATTATACTTTTTTGGTTCTCTAGAAAAAAGTTTCTTTTTCTTCGCCGCTAATACTAATATGATAATATAATTAATGACACCGTGTCATATGAACAACTCGCTGGTGTGCTCATGGTGTTGCTGTTAGACCCATGAAAGAACGATTTTATGAAAGTGTGACGCCGAAAATCTTTGCCGTCTCTCTGAAAATACAAACACTAGAGGCGCAGCACAAATATGATTGCCAGCTGTCTGTGAATACACGCATAACTTTCTTTGCTTGACTTTCTTATTGGCAGATGTACTCAAAAAAATAAACTAAACACAAAAGTACCTTCAAATTAAAGTGTTAATTATTTTCAAAGTGGTGGCTAAGCTCGAGCACTTAAACATTTAATCTACGAAATACGTGAAAATGTAGCTCAAAATGTTATTAAGATAACTTTTCTCAAATCAAACTAGCATGTTAATGCAAAAGAAAAATACGTTTTAACAATATGAAAATATCAGGAAAGTATTCTTAAGATTTACTATTCAAATAGAGAGCAAGATGTTAATACTGAGTACATCAATCTCTTTTATATTGGCCCTGAGGGCAAGATATGTGAACAGAAATACTAAAACTAGAATACTAGAATGCAGCAAAGTTTTGAAAGATGGCAACGAATCTCTACCAGCCTTTGAATTAAATGCATGATTACAAGGCGTCATGTGAAAAGAAGCTTTGCAAAACTAAATTTAACTAACAACGTTCTATGATTAAAACATTAACTAACAACTTTCTGTCATTAAAACATCAAATAACAACGTTCTCTCATTAAAACATCAACTAACAACATTCTCATTAAAACATCAACTAAAAACCTTCTCTTATTAAAACATCAACTAACAACATTCTCTAATTAAAACATCAACTAACAACGTTCTCTCATTGAAACATTAAGTAATAACGGTCTCTCATTAAAACATCAACTAACAACCTTCTCTCATTAAAACATCAACTAAAAACGTTCTCTCATTAAAACATTAACTAACAACGTTCTCTCATTAAAACATTAATTAACAACTATTTTTTTAAATCAAATCAAGTAATTCTGTCCATTGAAAACGAAGTAGCAAGATATATTGAGTTTAAAGTTTTTTTTTATAAGTTTTCTAATTTGAAATCCTGAAAAGGAAATTTAAATATTTATTTTCTAAAGTTATTGTAAACTTTTATATGTTAAAAAAAATCTTTAAAAATGTGTGTACTTATCAATATACTTTTCATTAAGTTGCATTTTTCATTAGTTGTCCTCATGAAACTAACAATATGTGTGATTATAATGTTCAAAAGTTCCATTAAGAGCTGTTTAATGTTTACTTAGGAAAGCATGCTCAGTTGGTTCTTAATTTCTTTCTTTTTAAAAAATCGTAGATGTTAATATGTAATGATTAACGATAATATGTAAGAGAAAAAAACGTAATCGATACTCATTTAAACTTTGTGGAGCAGCAATCAACGAACTGTATTATCGCGCAAAAAAACATCAACTGAACAACGATAGTTTTTATTTGAAGAATAAGTGGAACGCTGGGGGGGGGGGGGGTGACACCCTGATTTTACCGCACCGGGTGACACCCACCCTAGTGACGCCTCTGAATTTAGAAATGCTAACGCTACTTGTGCCTCGCTTGTCAGCATTGTTCAGGGCACTTACATAACTTTGTTTTACTGAATTTGACCAGCCTTTTTAATAGGATAAATAATAAGCTGAATGTGCGTTTCTTCAAGAAAATGTATGTATGTGTCTGCTTTGTGTGTGCGTTTATACATGGAGTTAGGTTTTAGTGGGCATTAGGCTTAGAATATGATGAAAAATCGACACCCACTTAAATGTTTTGGATTCGCTGATAGATACAAGTAGATTTGTATGTTTTACCCCTAAGTTACTGCCGTCCTTTTGATCGAATGGTGCACTATGGTCGCAGCTAGTTTTGGTGTGGAGATTTTTTGTAAAAATGTACACGAATTGAGAGCGCCGTTTTCTTCTAGATTCAATGACGTCATTTTGTAATTGAAATCGTTTGTGTAGTTTTTTTTTCCATGTAGCTTTTTCGTGAGATATTGTGACGTCAAGGGAGAACAATCGTCATAGAAGGCCTGCCTGAACACTGACCTGCAACGTCACAACCTAGTTGCAGCTAGCTGTAACGTAACAAGTCTGTACGACATGACAACGAGCTATTGGTCTCGACTGCCCACAGGTTACCACGTCACAAGTCAGTGTTCAGGCCTACTATATCGATTCATCATCATCATTGGCCTCCTTCAGTCGTAGAACGACTATGGTTCATCTCGCACACTTCCTCGTGTGGCTGTGGAGCCCTATTTTGGAGAGACACTCCCGTCCACAAGTATCTCAAGTAAAGGTGGACTTCGCTACAGTGGTAGAGGAGCTGGCCATTTTCCGCGTTGTCCGCTTTTCTTCCAGAGCTGAGGCCCATGCTCTTTCGCTGTCCATAGCTTTCTTGGTCACTGTCTCTCTCCATCTGGTGCGGTCTAGAGCTATGTCTTCCCACTGGTCAGTATTGATGTTCACTGATTTGAGGTCACGTTTTATTACATCTATGTAACGGAGGTGGGGGCGACCAGTTTTTCTTGAGCCAGTCGCAAGTTGTCCGTAGAGGATGACTTTCGGTATACGATTGTCCTCCATCCGGCGAACATGTCCAAGCCAGCGCAGGCGGCGTTGTCTGAGGGCTGTAAAGATGCTGGGAATACCTGTTTGTGCAAGGATCTCTGTATTGCACACTTTTTCTTTCCATGTGATTTTCAAGATCCTACGAAGACATCGCAAGTGGAATGAGTTCAGTCTTCGCTCTTGCTTTGCGTAAGTGGTCCATGATTCACTGCCATACAGCAGCGTGCTCATAACGCATGCCTTGTACACTTCCATTTTGGTCGCTGTAGTTAGTTTCTGGTTTTCCCAAGCTCTTGACCTAAGTCTAGCGAAAGTCGATGCAGCCTTCCCTATACGTTTTTTATCTCCTCATCTAGAGAAAGGTCGTCTTGAATTGTGGATGTTCATTATATCGATTGGTGTCAACTTTTAGTTTGGGTTGCTTCTCGCCATCTTGAACTTGAAAGACAAACTATATTTCCTGAATACTTCTTGCCTTTATGCTACTGGACAGCCTTAGCCATATCTCCTTGGATCTATCGGATCTAGAGTATTAGCGATACCAAGTGCAACGTTGGGTTTACTTTGTCAGTATTGGTCTTACCTTTGCCAGTATTGAAGGTCAGAAGTTCATGACAGTCCTTGATTACTACCATCAGAATTGATGTTCATTGACAGTTTCTTCAGTATCTGTTACAGAGACGAATCTTTAACATAAACCGTGGACCAGTTGATGTTGTTGAAGTCACTGTCGTTGCTTTGTCATTGTTATACAACATCATAAAGCTTATTATTTTAATATTTTGTCATCGTTTACATGAATGTAATTAAGAGTTGGTATCATTTTTAACTTTAATTATCCAAGTAAGTTCCCCTTTCAGACCTTGTGGTCTATAGGGAAGATGATGTAAAGGTCATCTGCTTCTATGGCCTACGGTTAACGAGGATATCGTGTTGTCAGCACAAGACCAACCGCTTTTACATTTCCCCAAATAATAACATGTACCCATCAGAGCTGGGTGGACTCACAGGCACCTTAGAATCTCGAAATTATTATTAATTATTGACATCACCAATATCAATGTGTAAATATCACAGTATTAAATGCATTTATTAAATTTTAAATCATCATCAACATAGTTTATTATTTTATGAACAACTATGTTCACATCGTGTGTCTGTTAGGCTGAACCTCGAGATCAAGATACGTCTAGTACAGGGGTGGTCAAATTACGACTCGCGGGCCACATGCGGCCTGCCGAAGTGTTTTATGCGGCCCGCGAAAACCTAAATAAATCGTTGTAAATATCTATAGAAATTATTGAAACGTTTGATTCTTGTCACTTGTAATGAAGAGATTAAAGAAACATTGTCTCTAAACGTCTTGCTAAAGAGTTTAAAAAAAGAAGATTATATTTAATAGCAATACTATATAATACTATACTATACAATACTATATAAATTCATTAAAAGATGTAAGGCCTGGCCAGTATTTGTTCAATGTTATGGAGAACTGTGTTTGAAAGAGTTGGGTTGCTTGTACAAAATGGCAGGTTAACAACTGATGGAGCTTTGACTGAGAGAAACAACCTCTTTAATAAAATAAAGAAAATATTCCAACCATAAACTAGTAACTGAAAAGTTTTCAGTAATCTACATTGAATTCACACAATTCTGAAGCATTACATAGGAAATGTGTATTATTTTCAGGGAGCCGTCCCCAGACATAGTCGAAGTAAGCAATTTCTAATGTTCAGATTGTTAAAGGGCTTACAGGGGCCATTGTTTGATATTACAGAAAAGGAATAAAGAAACTTGTGCTCAATGTTATTTTTTGAAGTTCACTAGGTCTTTAATAAATTGCATAATTTTAGTTATTTTCCTTTATTTTGTATATTCCTATATTATTCGGAGCCACCAAATTCACTTCACCTATGGCCTCCAATTATCCAAGGCCGGTCCCGACTGACAGTTCCAAAAAGTATGTGAAGATTTGGAATTAAAACATTATGATGTTCGGTAACACAGTTGTATTCACTGAACAATCATTAGATCAATATGGGAGAAATTGTTAGGTCCCTTGATGGACATTGACTGCGACCCATTCCTAATATTTCTAATGAAGAGTTGAAGACAGACTTCATGTTTATGATCGGAACCATTATAATTTGTTGTTTGCACATGAAATGTATGTACATCCTAAATCTTTTCAAACAAAGTATATATATATATATATATATATATATATATATATATATATATATATGCGGCCCGCCTAGTTCCCAAATTTCATTAATGCGGCCCTCAATTGAAAAAGGTTGCCCACCCCTGGTCTAGTACATAACTAAAGTCCATGATGAGTTCCTGAACATGGAGTTCGGACGTAACATCAATGAGCTAAAACTACGAAGACTTGCAGTTATTGTTTTTCTGAATTTCACTGTGCTCTCTCTCTCTCTGTCTCTCTCTCTCTCTCTCTCTCTCTCTCTCTATGTTTTATTGAGCACAATAGACATTCTTTAAATTATCCTATTCGTATATTGCATATTATACCATGACATTCAATCATCACAATAAAATCTGAGTTAAAAACACCTGAAATATATATATATAGCTATTTTGTATTTTTTTATTTCATTACTAAAATATTTAAATATTATTAATTATCTGCATATTAAACACATTATATATATGTATATATTTTATAGGTGATATACAAGAACAAAGCTTATATGAAATGTAATAGTAATAGTATCAATTAGTTTGGATCAGTCATGTTACTATATTTGTAACATCAACAATAGGATAGCCAAAGCAATGGGCACCATGTCAAGGTTGCAGAAAAGAGTGTGGGACAACATATTGCTGACTAACAATACTAAAGCCTTAGTCTACCGGACCTGCGTGATGAGCACTTTGATATATGGAAGCGAAACATGGTCAACATACTCATGGCAGGAAAAAAAGCTGAATGTCTTCCACCTCCGATGCCTAAGGCGGATCTTTAAAATAAGGTGGCAAGATAAAATAACAAATGAGGAAGTGCTACAAAGAGCAGGGTGCCAGGACATCCGCTCTATTATCAGCAGCAGACGCCTTGGCTGGCTTGGCCACGTTTGCAGAATGCCAGTAGGTAGACTACCACAAGATATACTGTATGGCGATCTTATTGAAGGCAGGAGAGCCGCTGGTCGCCCACTTTTACGGTATACAGATGTGTGCAAACGTGACATGAAGCTATTTGAAATCGACACTAGCAGCTGGGAAAAAGTAGCACTGGATAGATCCACATGGAAAGAGAGCATAAGAGAAGGGTCTCGGATTGCAGATGCCATACACAACAGAGGCAGAAAGAAGTCTAAAAATGCAGCTGCTCCTGGTGATTTTATATGCCCAACCTGCAACCGCAGCTGTGTATCAAGGATTGGCCTTTTTAGCCACACAAGACGTTGCAAAGGGAAAAGATTGTCTCACGAGACGTAAAATGCCACAGAACAACTTTATAAACAGGACCATTCCATCCAAACGATCTTTTTTTTTGAAGTAACGTCTGTATTGTATAAGATAAGATGAGTGGAAAACATGAAAATTTTTTAACAAATACATTTTTAAAAAGAAAGCTTATGTCAAGCATAGTTGTATCAATTATTTTGGATCAGTCATATAATGAAATGTGTAATAGATATAGAGTAGACTAACAATAAAAAAGCATTTATAAGCATTTCTAAAAAAAAAAATTAATAAAGGAAATAAACTATTAGTCGAACTCAGG
This sequence comes from Biomphalaria straminea, assembly GCA_021533235.1. Lineage (NCBI taxonomy): Eukaryota > Metazoa > Mollusca > Gastropoda > Planorbidae > Biomphalaria > Biomphalaria straminea. The sequence continues at coordinate 15,510,336 of JADKLZ010003886.1, forward strand.
GCTCATGTCTTCTCAAATCAACACTGTAACCACTGGAAGATTGTTTCTATAGTCTCGTCGTTTTTCTTGTTGTGTTTTACTGAGACTTAGACCCTGGGTTCTCAGCCTGTGGGTCGCGACCCCCTTGGGGGTCGATTGACGATTTGCACGGGGTCGCCTAAGACCATAATATAGGTTTTTTTTTAGTGTCTACTCTTCTATTGATGTATGTGTGTTGTGTGGGGCTGGGTTCGCGGCAGAGTGGGAGATTGTCTCCCAGCTTAAAAAAATGAAAACTGCTGACTTAGACGAACACCTATAAAGGGGACTAATTCAGCATATACTACCACTTCAGTCAGGTGTAAATCTTTTCCCTTGTTTTTTTTTTTTTTTCTTGTGTTTACAATTAATAAAACAATAGTGCAAAATTTCATCTTGATCCGAGATTGGGTAATAGAGAAATATCTAGTACAAACTTCTTGATATACGCTTTAGCCATATTTAACAGTAAATAGCCTATCAGCCGTTGCTATCGAAGGAATGTCGAAATCATTTATAATAAGAATTCACTGAGAAAGTGTTATAATATAGGTTTTAATTATGCCAACCTTTTTCGCTTCATCCATTAGGCATTCATGAGAGAAATACGCTTCAATTTGTAAAGTTTTAGGACATGTTGGAATTTTCTAGCAATAATCCTAGCCTTCAGCTTCACCTATCCCTTAGTATGTTGAACCGTTGGGGCACCACACAAGATCTGTTGACGATCTTCATCCATTCCGCTCTATATTTTGCCTTGAATAGATTTTCTTTCAATGACGGACCTGTCATTTCTTTTATGTTTTCTTCCTTAGCTTTCGCTTTCTGCTTCTTCTTATTTTTCCTGGTACTGTTCCCTGAAGGAAGGCTTTTGATAGCCCCTGAGGACCTTGTGTTCAAGTTTGGGTTTTTTGACAACAGCAGATCTAACAAAAATATATTCTGATAAATCGGAGAAGCTAAAGCTACTATATATATTATATAAAATACACTTTAAACATTGTTTAATGGTAAAAACAAAAATACAAATTTTAATGTAAAAAGCAATATTTATGTGCCCTGAAATATTTGTTTCGTATTAAAACTAGTTAAAAAATAAATTAATTGTTTCCGTCATCAATGATAACTTGGTGCCAAAGTTTGCCCTTTTTGACTATACAGTCTCGGACTACTTTGATAATTTGACCAACCCGACGGTCCAGTGCGTCAAGGTGCGGTTCCCAAAGAATTGGAGACAAAGGGTCAGCTTCAAGGGACTTTCTGAGCACGTGACTTAGACTGTCCGGTCCGATGTATAGTTTGACCAGTTTGGCCAGAGTGGACATACGAATCATACAGCATTGGCGCACAGGAGACATACAAGACATGCAGTCGTATTTTGATTTACCAAACCTGTTTTTGAATTTAAAAAATTAACATTGAACATTAAGCTTATCTATTTACAGCATATACTAATACAACATAAAACCATAACCTAAACATTTTGTATACAATAAAAATGTCGAGAAGTTTACTTAAAATTAACATTCTCTTATTGGTTACACCTTACTCCTAACTCCTAAGAATAAGCCATCCATCCATCCATCTCAGTGGCGCTACAGCCCTTGAAGGGCTCTGGCCTGCTTGCACATCCTTCCATTCAGATATCTCCTGGGCCTTTCGTCTCCACGCCCTAACCCCAAGCTGTTGCAGATCTGCTTCCACATCATCAATCCAATGCATTCGGGGTCTGCCTTTGGCTAGCCTGCCTTTTGTTTTTGTAAGTATACGATCTTCGCTGTTATCTGTCATTCTTTCAAGGTGACCTGCCCAACGTAGTCTGTTCTTTTTTATTTCGGTCACTATTGGTGGGTATTTTCCGTTCCCAAGTATTGAGTAAATTTTCAGATGTCTTAGTCAGTGTCCAGGTCTCACTTCCATACATTGCTGCTGGTCTTATGATGGTTTTGTATATTATTTTTCTTGGTTTTCGTGAAATTGTTTTGCTCTTGAGTAAATGATGGTTGCTATAAAATGCTCTGTTGCCTGCTGCTAATCTTTCCTTTATTTCTGTTAGTAGGTCATTTTTGAAATCAATTGTACTTCCTAGATATTTGAAAGTTTGGACGTTTTCAAATTTGTGGTCTTTGATTTTGTTATTCTGTTCGATTGTCTCTTGTAATTGAGATGTATTTGGTTTTACTTCTATGAATAAGCAGAGTCAACAAATTGACTCTCACCATAGTTTTCATTGAGGATGTAGTGATTACAAAATACTAAACGAGTCCTAATAACTAAGACCATCCAAGACACTCTCTTAGTCTCTATGTGAATGAATTTTTTAAACTAATAAAAAATAAAGTAGAGTTTCCCTCTCAGACCATTTTTGTGCTCACGGTTAACGACGGTGTCATGTGGCCTTATGTCCAAATGGTTCGAGACTTTGTCCTTTTAATGAACCATGTGACCCGAGAAAGGCTTTTATCTCATGGCCAGGATGAGAGATTGGCTCTTCACCGATCTCTCTGTCAGGGGACCCCCATCAATTAGGTGATCCTTTATTCACACCCGTCTTTTCATGTAGCATGGTCTCCGAACCTCAGCATGAATTCCTCCTTTCATGCGGGCTGGTAAACCACCCCCACGCGGGGGGGGGGTCCCTTTATGCCTATGCTGTCCCACCGTACCCGTGGAGGGCCCATCACCACTCGTATGGGCCCTTTGGGAAACGGGCTGGTGGGGTTTTTGGACTGGTTAGCGAGCCTTTCTTACATCAGTACCACGTGTAATGTATCCTCTCTCGAGGATACGTGTGGTAGCTCACTGAGAGCTATGTGTGCTACCGTTCTTAGCCTATCCGACTTCCCGGGCGGACGTTTCCACGGAGGCGCCACGCTGAGGCGACGGTAGCCGTCATGTGGCCAGCAAACGAGCAAACTTCTTTATTCTCCCGAATTATGCTGGGTGGACTCAGAGGAGCCCTATTAATCCTGAAATTAAAACTCACAGTCTTCATAGGATTCAAACCCGGAATCCTTATGTTTGAAAACCAAGTGCTTTACCACTCAGCATTCAGCACCAACAGTTTTAAGACTAAAAGGAAGCTAATCAATTGTCGCTGAATATCATTTTAACCTTGTTTTTAAAAGCATACCATAAAACTATCTATTCAAATTTAAAAACTTAACGGACCACAAAAACACGTGTATTAAATAAAACGATTCTCTTCTAAACGACCAAAAGTAGCCTTTGCATCATAACTTTGACACAAAAGATGATGAAAGCAGATTTTCAATAACTCTTCAGTTTTTTATTTTAATCTATTCGTGACAAATGGACTGACTGACTAATAAATAAAACGTATAATGCTGTTGTTGTTTTTTTCATTATAGGAACTGCTAAAAAGAGTAATCAAGAAGGAGACAAAAGAACAATGTTCATTTTGTTAACTTACCCTCTTCCATTATCCAAGTGTAAAATGAATGTGTCATTGTTGAACTGTTGAAACAACTCGACATGATGGCGGTCTAAGTTTCCTTGACAATAATAAAAACAAATCAATTACTTTGATAAATTAGCTATGCTGCTAAGTCTAATTCAAGAATAAAGTTAAACAATGTCATTGTTCTGTTGTTTTTGTTTTGTTTTGTTTTTTGTTTTTGCCTTTGAATAAGTAAGCTGAATGGAGAAATTGCATCTATATAATTAGACATTACAATGAGTACCCACGTGTGACAGGTTTCTTATGTTCCTGTTTAGAAGTGAATATTTTTGTTTTGTTTTTGTTCAATGTTTTATTGCACTCACCTATAAGGAAGTCAAAAACTCCAATATCACTATAATCCAATAATTTACGACCTTGGAAGCTTTCTCTTTTTTTCACGTTTGTTTCACAATAATCTTCAGAGAGCTCCCATGTGGCCTAGAGAACAATCATTGACATGGCTATATAGTGTGTACTGTATCTTCTTTACAAATAGTAGTCTAGATAAATAAAACAAAAATGAAAGACGTTTCTAGTGTTTATAATTCAATCACTTGGAATATTGGGGGAGGGGAGGAGAGGGGATGGACGAATAAAAAATATATTTAAAAAATAATAATGTATCTAACGTTAGCGAGCTCTGTCTGTCACTGACATATAAATATAGATCTACCTTTGATTGAGGAGTGAGTGGGTGGAGAAAAACGTTTTGATAACATATATTATTAATAGTATATATAAA
>JADKLZ010003886.1:15516835-15529267 GCA_021533235.1 Biomphalaria straminea
AGGCGATGTGGCTGAGTGGTAAGGCGATGTGGCTGAGTGGTAAGGCGCTTGGCTTCTGAACCGAGGTGTCCCGGGTTTGAATCCCGGGTTAAGAATGGGATTTTCATTTCGGGATCTCTAGGGCGTCTCTCTAAGTCCACCCAGCTTTAATGGTCACCTGACATTAGTTGGGAAAAAGTAAAGACTGTTGGTCATTGCGCTGGCCACATGACATTCTCGTTAACTGTGGCCCTCAGAAACCGATTCCATTAACAACATCTGTCCCATAGATGGCAAGGTCTGAAAGGGTCACTTTTTTTACAATACCTCTATTCAAGTCACATTCCAATATTGCTCTAACGATTTTCCTATAAATTCAAGAGTTGATAAATATTGCCAAGAAAAGAATTGCTAGTTCGTTGGCCACACGGAAAAAATTCTAGTTTGACTGTTTTTATTTTTCATAGTAAAAAATACATATAAATTTGGCTAAAGACAAAATCTAGGCATAGATAAAACATGAAACATCGATTTGAAAGAACTATCGTGTTCTTGAAAGAACTACCGCGTTAGGAAATTTACGAATGTAAGACATTATTGATTGAATTGATGTTCAGGAAAATTTTGCGCATCGTCTTCTAAGACAAGATTAAAAGCACTAGATATCATTGGAATTATTCAATGAATAAATAGTTGTTTATTAAATTTTAAGTTGCTTTCAGTTTATTGATAGATTATCTAGGCTTTGATGATATTTGTACATAAATCTTTAAAGATTATGTCAAGATTCTAGATAAAGAAGAAGATATACATCTAGACTATCTCTTTAGAATTAGATCTATATCTAGAATTGAGTTCTACGTGTAATAATCGTACCAAAAAAAAAGATATCTTATACAATAGTTCGATCAAGACGCTGACAGTGACAACACGACGAGTTGGATAACCAATTTAAAGTTCCCCTTTCAAACCTTGTGGTCTATAGGGAAGATGAAGTAAAGTTCATCTGATTTTGTGGCCTACGGTTAACGTGGGTGTCATGTGGCCAGCACAACGACCAACCGCCTTTACTTTCCCCAACTATCGTCAGGTACCCGTCAGAGCTGGGTGGACTTGGGGGAGCCGGAAGATCCTAAAATTAAAAATCCCAGTCTTCACCAGGATTCGAACCCCGGATCCCGGTTCAGTAGCCAAGCGCTTTACCGCTAAGCTACCACGCCTCCTGGATAACCAATTTGAGCTAAAAAAATTACATTTTTATTAGCGGCCCCCGTAAGGGGAAAAAGCCGCTATTAGGTTTGTGCAAAATGTCCGTCTGTCCGTCTGTCCGTCTGTCCGTCTGTCACACTCATGCGCCGAAACTAGAAGAGATACGAAAAATTTTTTTTCACCATTAAATGCGGCTTGAAAAGTTTAGGTGCAATGGCTACTTTTAGTTTTCTAAACGCAAACCGTTTAATTTATAAAATTAATTATGCAAGCGATTTTTTAATAACAAAACACCAATTCTAAAACAATTACGTAAATGTAAGGGAGGAAATGTTACTATAAGAAATGCACTAGACATGTAGATGTCATGCACATTTTTTAAAATGAACTTTTAGAAGCGGCTTTCGTGTACTAGCGTAAAGACCGGAAATGACATGATTCTAAACTAATTTCTTAAATTTGTAAAAAAAATCAGATTTTTAAAAATAAAATTGTATAATGCCCCCATTAGAATGAAACTAACATATTTTTGTGCGTTTTGTCTGTTGGTTAGTCTGTCCGTCACGGTTAGAAAAAAACACTAAAGGATTTGAAAATATGATTTAACCTTTACTGTTCTTTCAGAAATATTTCGATAGTTTAAGGATAGGAGCATACAGGAATTGAGCCAGGGACTTAGAAGGAACATCCGAAACATCTTGCGAATAGGCGGATCTGACAGGGATCCGACTCCGACGGGGGCCGCCTCTGAGTTTGTGTATCACACAAACTCTCTTTGTAATCTTGTTTTAAGTTGTACTAGTCGACCGGCGGCATAGCATACGCCGCTATTTTCCAGGGCAGGCCTTGGGCACTACAACATATGCGACCGCAGTGGGTCCCGCACTTTCCTTGGACCCTTGCTAATTTTTTAGGTGTATAAATTATTAAATTTAGTTACATGAAGTTAATTCATTTTTCCAGTCTATATTTATTTAAGTCTATGCTATTTTGTGAATGAAAATAGTGCGGATTTGGATACATAATCTCCATTCACACCATGCTGTACCATGGGATCTTCCCATTTACTTGTTATAAGTGAATTCATGAATAAAAAATACTATGAAAGGAGCTAAAAAAAATGGCTAATTGACCTTAATTTACGCGATATTAAGAATAAAGTTGCACTCATGTAACAATGCTTTAGAAAAATAAATTTGAATGTTAATTTGATTAAATGGACTATAATTAGTATGTTCATGTGCTTAAACACAAAACTATCTCTGCGAATAGAAGTTCTATAATCTTAGAGTTGAATTCGAGTTTTAGATCTAGATCTAGATCTAGGAATAGAGAGATGAGTTACCTATCGTAATCATGTCTAATGAACGAATGTGCGTAATTTTGTGATATTAATTAAAGTACTTCTAAAGTGAAACCTGAGAGTATACTCTATCTGTGTATTGTTGTTCTAGTTTCAATAGTCTTACGACACAATAATCTGGAAATACTTTTAATATTATGACAAAAATTGAGAAGAAGAGATAATTATATAAACACCACTTTCATTCACAAAATAATGCGAATTGGGATGCACAAATTTCCATTCACACCGCGTGCTGCGCCATGGGATCTTCCCTATTTACTTGTTGTTGCTTGTTGCTTGTTTTTGTTTGAACTTTTGAACTTGTCTTTTGAGAAATATATAGAGAGATAATGGAGTTAGTGTTATTTTTTAAAATGTAATATTTAAATTTTTCTGTTTAATCTATAAATAGGATAAACTAAGATGAAACTAACATTCTCTTTCCGGGCTAAAGTTTCTGTACAAAACTTTTCATCCATAAAACTTCAATTACCTTTCCTGTATGGTGGTACACTCGCATCCAGGGAGACGCCACTGAGTAATGCGACTGATTGATGCCTCTTGGAGGAAGAAATACAGACATAGACCCCTCTATTGTGTCTGGAGTCCCGCAAATAGAAAAAGCAACTTTGCAGTAGTCTTTACACTTTCCAAAGAAACACATATTTCCAACTGATTGAAAATAAAACAAAATGGTTTCTCTCAGAGAATAGAAGAATTTATTTCTGATTAATATACAAAAATGACCATTCAAAAAAAAAGTTGTTTCTCTGGCTTGGCTTGTTTTGAGTGTAGGCAAAGAGTTTTAGCTACAGAAACATTTGTAATCGTTACAAAAAAAGAAAGGTTTCCTCATAATTCCTGCTTTTTATTGCTAATACTATCTTTTTCCTTTATCTCCCACACTCACTCCTCTCTACCCTCATCTCCTTTATCTTCCTTCTCGCTCTCACCTCCTACCTCATCCACTTTACCTTCACCTCTTTATCTTCCTTTTGTCCTCTCCTCCCTTCCACTTCCTGTTTGCCCTTACATTCCTTATCTTTCTTTTTGCCCTCTCCACTTCCTCATTGCCCTCATCTCCCTAAAAAACTGAAATAAAATAAAAAGAGAGTGTGCTCTGTGCTGTTCCATGTCCACCACAAAGTCTAAATAATACAAACGTTTAGCTATGGAGTAGTGCAGGTGTTGGCCTGAAACTCGTGAAATCTGTTCTATGAAATAGACACACTGTTTATAATACTGCAAAGTTTTCTGTTCTTGTTACCCACCTGGTGACCTGTGAAGAGTATTGGTCAGCAGTTCGACTCCAACATTTCTAATGTCTTCCGTTATGTTTAAAATTCTTCCAACTGTTGGAGGCACTCGATAGAATCCTAACACTCTGCAAGGAACATTTGTTGGTAGAAAAGTCGTTAAAAAAACACTAATAACATTTACAATAAGTAATAACTAGAGTAGATAATGAACCTATATTCTGTCTGTCTACGAATTCGTATACATATATACAACGAAGGTCAGTGGACTAAGAAAGGAATGCAATGGGGTCTGTCTTTTGTAATCTTTAGCTAGTCCCTATAGCAGTTGCTTTCTAAAACAAACATTTATTTATTTATGCATTTATTTCTGCATTAATTCTCATTTTTTTGATAGTTAATGTTCATTGTCGTTGTATATGCTCATTTTTTCGTAGTACTCCTCATTAATCTTTGGACTCGAAGAAAAGCCTTATTATTATCTCGTAGTATATGCTCATTATTCTTACTATACCATCATTGTTGTAGTATACGTTTACTATCATTAGAAGTTATACTTTCTGTTGTTGTTGTTTTTTATTCAGCCAGAGTACCAGCTTATTACTAGCACTGCGTTCTTTTAAATAGACTGTCTTTTTTTTTTCTGTTGACAATAAAGCGTCAGGAATATATTTATTTTTTTTTTTTACAATTCTGGTCTTGTTTCAAAAAGTTCTTTTATTTATGGTAACGAAGTTTTCAAAGATAACATGTTATAGCGCTAGCCCTCGCAACATCATGAGACATCTTGCATGTTGTATTGTAATACTTAAACACTGTTACATTAATGAACTAAATACGAAAACGAATAGCCTTATATCTATAGCATAATATGTTTTGTTTATAATATTTAGATCTAACGCCTACTTGTCCAAGTGAAATGAAGCAATCTCCGCGTGGGGTCTCTCTATGTCACTGAAGAAAAAATGATTGGGCAATACTTCATGGTCCCTTGGGGTTCTGGAAATAAAACATGGCTAATTTAAATAATGTTTAAATAAATGACTGGACTTCCTTGATAAATCGTCATAAAATTTTTGATAACTTTTTTTTAATCAATTAAGCATTTTTCTTTCTCTAGGCAAAAACCTGATGGTTTAAAGCTAATTCAACGAAATGTGTGCGGTGTTTAATAGCATACATCGCTTGCCATCTTATTAACAGAAGAAAACAAAGATAAAACTAACCGAAGGTGCTAAATCTAGAATTCATTAGGAATTTTATCGGAAAGAAAGAAAAGAAAGAAAAAAGGTGGGCATGTTCCGGCCATGATCAACAGTACATAGCCTAGGAAAAATCAACGGGCGTAGCCGGTGTGTAATGCCTGTTTAATATATTCCCTTGTACTTTTTTTTTGTGAAAATAAAAAACAAGAAAAAGAAATGGGTAAAAAAAACAAAGTGTTCCTTGTTGAAGATGGCATGGCGTATAAATGGATAAATGTACTGGGATACGTTTCTAGTTCGGCTACATGCTTTGGCCAGATGCAAAGTATTTGTTTTTTTTTTAATGAGAATCATATAATAAATAATGGGACACTATACAGACTAAGGGTCTTTACTTTACACTTGTAAAATTCTTTACTTTACACTTGTAAAATTTCCAGTGTAAGAAAACGGAGGGTTAACTACATGTCTTTAGCAGTTTTTTGTTTTAAGGGTACAACTAGGAGAGTTAATTATTGATTACCTCATGAACTTGTAGACACCTTTCATTCCGTTGTCAAAGGTCACTATAAGCACAAGATGAGAACTGCGGTTGTTGACATCTGTTGACGGAAATAAATGTAGATGGTATTGTATTAAAATTACTTTTTCATATAAACTTGTTCTCTCTCTCCTTCTCTTTTTTAATCATACATTCTGTTTCTCGTTTGATCTTCGCTTTTTTCTCTCTTTCACAGACACTTTAATCTCTTTTCACACACTTTCTCTTTCTCTGTCTCTCTCTTTTTCTGTCTCTCTCCATCTGTCTCTATTTCTTATTTTCTCTCTCTTTTTCACAGAAACTTCTTTCTCTCTTTCCGTACACTTTCTCCTCTCTCTCTCTCTCTCTCTCTCTCTTTCTCTCTCTCTCTCTTCCCTCTCTAAAACACACTTCTTCTCTCTTTTCATAAACTTTCTATCTCTCTTTCTTTGTGTATCTGTGTGTCTCTCTCCTTTACCATACGCTTTCTCTTTCTCACAAAAGTGTCTTCTCTCTCTCACACACACACACATTTATTTTATCATAAATTTGGCAAAAAAATGTGTACAGTTTAACCAACTTTTTCCGTTATAAAAAGTGTATCGAAATTTCTGTTTAAATTAAGTTTCAAATTCAAGTTCACTAACAGCTTCTTCCTCTTACGCATATGATGCGCACCAGCGTACCATTCAACACAAGTGATAGACGACATGTTTCTACGAGAAGAAAGACTATTAATATCCGGCTGAAGTGATAAACAAGAAGACTGAAACTAGCTATCTAGAACTAAGAGCTTTCCTTCTTGCTATCATAGAACTGGATTAAGACAACTTGTTCACCGACAGTTGGTTCTTGACAAATCGTTCACTGACAATACGAATCGCAGTGTTTAAAAAAAAATGCTCGTAAATATTCGTACGAATGATGACAGTCATTTAGGTCTCAGCTCTCTGAGACATTCATAAAGGGCTCAGCTCTCTGAGACATTCATATAGGGCTCAGCTCTCTGAGACATTCATATAGGGCTCAGCTCTCTGAGACATTCATATAGGGCTCAGCTCTCTGAGACATTCATATAGGGCTCAGCTCTCTGAGACATTCATATAGGGCTCAGCTCTCTGAGATGTGAGACTATCATATAGGTCTCAGTTCTCTGTGAGCAGTTCTAGAAGAGCTCTTTCATCATCGAACTTTGTCAAGGAGAAAAAAGGACTATCTGACTGAAAATCATTTGTTTATAAAACTGTACCACAATGGCGATGTTACAGGCCCTTAAGACGCTCGTGTAGCCTAGACTTGTTTCAGAAATGTTTTGTAGACAACTTAGGTAATGTAATTTGTAATCGAATAGACCTTTAAAACATCTTACGTATTAAGTAGCGATATCTTGTTTGTTTACAACATTTCGGATGTTACTTCTAAAATCTAAATTATTAGGTGTTGATTCTAACCCAATCATTCTGAAGTAGGGAAGGTTTTAACTGCTTACAGGGTTCTAACTAGGACTAGAATCCAAAGCGCATAGCCACTACCATACACCCATCTTCAATTTAAGCATGTGTTTATAATTTTTTACAATAATGTATTCGTTTATGTCAATTATAAACCTGTAAAAATTATTTTCCTTTGACTTAAATCTTTTAATAGTTGCTGATAGTAGCTTGTATCTTCTGGGTCATACAGGAAGTACTGATTGATCTGCTGGTGAAAAATTTCCCAGGCCCACGTGCTGAAATTGAAAACGTAACAAAAAAAATCCATAATTATTGTTTATATACCTTCATTTTCATATAAAATATGTAAGCATATGGAATATGACAATAATTTTTTTAGGCCAAAGAACGTTAACCGATAATAATACAGACATAATAACTGATGGATAGAGAAATAAATAGAAAGATAGATAAATAGATCGATAGAGCGAGATAGAGAAAGTACCACAAGCAATGCTTACTTGTTATTCTTTACAAACTCTTTCATTAATTTTCCTTTTCTTTTCAATTTGTTTAGTTTGGACAAAAAAATTAAATATGGCTCCTGTTCGTCAACTTTTAACACCGAGTCCAACAGATGTGATCTCCCTTGATACTCCCGTATAAATGCATCTACCTCCGGTATACTGTAGTTCACTCTGCAGCCTCCTACGTCTGATGGAACAAACAGCTATTGGGACATACACAAAAACTATCAATCATACATTTAGTGTAGAATTTTACTATAAGCTACGCCAGTTCTTTCTTGGGCCAACAAAAAAAAGTTAAAGTGCCCGAGTCAACTGACATATATACTTAAATATCGGACCGACAACAACATTATTTTTCTCAATGCTGCATTTCGAAACGCCCTATTTTCTTCACAATTTGTGAACTTTTAAAAAGCCAGCTTATCTCCTATAGCTTAGTGCTTTATCAAGTCTAAATCCGGCCCTACTCAACAATATATAATACAACTTTCACCCAAATCGTATTTAAATGATTGTAAAAAACATATCTAAATAATTCAAAAGGCTTTGTCGATGTTTAGGGAGTAAAAAAACAGTGTCGTCACTGGTGGCGGGACTCCCCAAGGAACATAGTGATGTCACTGTCATTACATAGTGATGTCACTGTCATTACACACACTCATCTGTTTCCTTTTCACCTTATTGTATAGTTCAGGTCTATGTATAACCATCCTAACTGCATACTGTACAGTAGGCTGAAAGTTGACCGCTATCAGCGCTAATAGACAAAATGTCAGTAAGAGTAGTTTCCAGATATATCTTCTTGACCAGGCCAGTTTGAATGAGCTCAACTTTGGCAAATAGAATTGTTTCTGGAACATCGCTTGATACCTTACTTTAAAACTGCTATTTTTACGTTTTTACAGTTCGGTCATGGATCTGTCAGCCTGAAATGAAAATTGTTATGTTAAATCATTAAAATTAGAGTTTATAATTTGTTGTCCAAAATTATATTGACCTTAAAATTCTGTAAACGTTAATGGAAAGATACATTTTTTTTAAATCACCATAATATCAGAAGGTTAATATTAACTTTATATGCTAATTCTTCATCTTCTTGGTTCATATCTTTTCACTCTATAAGAATCATTTCTGAACTCCAACATAGATGGCTTTGCGTATCAACGTGTTATGTGCCTGGATGCTTACAGGCTACAGCCTGCTTTTCTTTCTGGATGTGCTCCCATAGTCTTTGATCATCTGCAAGGCAGCAGTTGTTTTCGGTGTTTTCTCTCCTAGATGAACTGCTATCCCTAGTTATTAACTTTCATCTACCCGGGTTTGGAGTTTAAGCGCCCTATTCTGGCTTTTTGCAATCATTTCCATGAGGATTTTTTAAAGATGTTTTTTAAAGTAAATATCTTAATTACTGGACTACCCAACCTCATCCTCCACAACTGAAAACCAGTTTGTCCGCGGCTGTTTATTTAATTAGGCCAAGGGGCTTTCCCCCTATCCGCCACCTGCGGACGCACTTGGCAGGAGATGGTAGCTTCCCCAAGTATCTGGTAATGAATAACGGACACTATCAAAGCGATGACTTCCTGTGCCCACTATAGCTACACAATAAGATTACAATGTAAACAACAGTCTACTATCTAAAATGGAATGAAACAGTTCAAGAAGAAACAGATCACCATAGATCGCAATATCTGAAAGGGAACTTTACTTTTACTTTTCACTTACATTTACATAATCATTATAAGACATCAGTTAGGCCATTTTTACATCTAACTTTACTTTCACCTATCCTTTGTACTGATGGGGCACCACACAAGATCTACCAACCTTCTTTCTCCATTCTACTCTGTCATTTGTCTTTGATAGAATTTCATTCTGATGTTCTTTCTGAAAATATTGAAACCTGCCCTTTTTACCTGCCCGGGTGAACCACTTTGGGGGCCGATTTTGAGTTCGTGATTCCAAAAAACTGTCTTTGTAACCTTGTTTTATATATATTCAACTTATTATATTTTGATGTGTAATTTCGATACATCTTCTAAAAGAAGGCTCTAATGTTGAAAATATGACAATAAAAAAGGCTAATAAAGTCGTTTTATTTTTTTTCAAAAATTGTAATATGTTCGACACTTTTGTCATTGCCAAAATCTCAACATATTATTTTGACAATTTTTCTTTATTTTGAAACTTCACGTGTAAGTATTTGTAGCTTGACAACACTTTTTTTTTAATTTCAGAAAGATGACAAAATTAATAAATTAATTTAAAATATTTAATTCTATTTATAGCTAAGTGGAACTTCGGAAAATTAACATTTGCATTGTATTTTCTTTTGACTGATTACTGAGTATCGGTAGTGTAGCGTCCCCCATCTCTTTCGTAAAGGTAAGACATTGCAATTCTTATATCAAATAAAATAGTTTTAAATTTATAGGGACTAAAAGGAAATGTTTAGTTTACTATTAGGACTTACCGTATGGGTATTTCCTTTTAAATTTAAAACATGTTTGAATTTCAGAATATCACTCTAAATTTGTGTTGAACGTAATACATCACTACAAACGGTTTTGAACGGATAATATTTACATTAAGTTTATTTCCCTTTTCTTAAAGAAAGTTTAAAATTGTCTAGTAATAGTTAACAAAAATGAAAAACATAAAAAAAATTTCAACATTAAAACTCGCGACAAAAGATAACTTTTTATGATGGAAAATATCTCTATCACGATTTTTCTAATGTTCAACTTACCTGAAAATGAAAGCCTTTAAATAAGAAATGAAATTCGCATTGGCCAATTTTAGACAAATTTACAATGCAAAAATCGATCTATTCTAGCCAACATTGTATCGATTATAGCGATAACTCTACTAACTTGTTAAGCGCTATTTATTATTTGAAATGTATTGCCATTCAGGTAATACATAACTCTAAAGACACGAGAATACTAACCAACGTGGACTATTTATAGATTGATAGACTTGTTTAAAACATCTTACCGGGCCATATCTTTCTCCAATATGACGTTACAAAAATGACAAACATGCTGGATAATCCGGTGGTATTTAAAACATTAGTTACAATCCTATCGGGATTAACATAAATTGATCAGCTCAAAACAATAAGAAAATACTCATTCAATTTTGTATCTCTCTCTTCCACCCCCCTTTTCTTTTCTCTTAAAATCGTCAGTTTGCTAAACCAATCATCTATTCCAATTACTTCATCGTGTGTGTCTTCAACATAGATCTTGTGAAGGAGTATTGTTGTTGATCGATCGTTGTCTTTTAGCAACAGACCGATAGTACGTCTGAGATGACCAAACGTCTTTCCTTCAACCGCCTACCCTGCTTTTCATAAATGTCCGGCTGGGGATCTTATTGTCCCGCTTTCATGAAAAAAAACAGTTTATTAATGCCCCACTTTTATTAAAAAATATCATTTAGAATACCTTTTTATTAATAATGTTCATGTTTCATGCTGCCTATGTAGAACACAACATCATTTTTTAAAAAATATGTCTACTTATAATGGAAGAAAAAATACGTGTAAAAATACATTATCAACACTTTTTTCTTGTTTTATGCATTATTGTAATGACGTAAAGACAAATCTTGGGTTGAATCCTAAGACAGCAGCATAGGAGGAGAGAGTAAACACCCCCCCCCCTTTCTTCCGGTCCCGCTATCTCTCCCAAAAATCTGATCACATTTTTAATTGTAGATATTGAACAACTTGAACAAAACTAAGCAGAACATAACTTTCTATTACAATGAAGGCAAATTCAGCTTGCGTTGTAATAAAATAAATCTAGTAGTAACAATATGAAATGATATTTTCAACAAACTCTAACTCACTACAAAAAACACGTCTTTACTGTTTTCAATCTCTGGACCGTCTCTCGTTCTCAACATCTGCATTACGACAGATCAGTTCGGATTTTAGCATTCTTACTGCATAGCCACGAACCAATCGCAAACTTCTTCTCACCATCACCTTACAAACACACACACTCCATAACACTTATACAATTTTGTTAAGAAAAGGTAATCTAGTTCTATTTAGCTTTGCTCTATATCTTCATTGATTTTGTTCGTCTATTAATTCATCAGGTGAAACTAAGTCACATTTTCTTTAACACCTTTCTGAACGTGTGGAATATATAGATGTTCTTTTATTCTTTTATTTCTAGAGTATCTTTATGAGTTGAGAATCTAAAATAGAAGATGCATTTTATAGCGAAGTTAGTATAGGTTTACCAGACATCCGGCAAAGGGTTGCCATATTCTCCATTTTTGGGGTCATATCCTCCGTCCGGCAGGCATTAGACCAAAACGTAAAAATGTCCGGCTTTTTCAAAACAATGAATATTCAGTTTTATTCCTTCATGTTTTTTGAATTAATTGCACATACTCACTCATAGACAGCACTGTCACAAACTCACTCATAGACATCACTGTCACAAACTCTTTGTCACAAACTCACTCATAGACAGCACTGTCACAAACTCACTCAAAGACATCACTGTCACAAACTCACTCATAGACATAACTGTCACAAACTCACTCATAGACATCACTGTCACAAACTCTTCGCCACAAACTCACTCATAGACAGCACTGTCACAAACTCACTCATAGACATCACTGTCACAAACTCACTCATAGACAGCACTGTCACAAACTCACTCATAGACAGAACTGTCACAAACTCTTCGCCACAAACTCACTCATAGACAGCACTGTCACAAACACACTCATAGACATCACTGTCACAAACTCTTCGCCACAAACTCACTCATAGACAGCACTGTCACAAACTCACTCATAGACATCACTGTCACAAACTCTTCGCCACAAACTCACTCATAGACAGAACTGTCACAAAATCTTCGCCACAAACTCACTCATAGACAGCACTGTCACAAACTCACTCATAGACAGCACTGTCACAAACT
>JADKLZ010003886.1:15536687-15553899 GCA_021533235.1 Biomphalaria straminea
ATTAGTCTTGAAAATAAAATGTCCTCTGATGTTTGTCTTTAAAAAGCTTAGTAATATTAGTCTTCAAAATAAAATGTCCTCTGATTTTTTTCCTGAATGGCTGATAACTAAAACGTAAATTTTGTTATTCGTTCAAAGACAAAAAAAAGGGGTTTATATTTTTTTTAGTAAAATCCAAAAAAGTTTTTAAGGTAATCGCTTTCAGATTTTTAATACTTCCCTTCCCTTTTCTTTCGGTTGAGAATCCTTGTTCTACGTCATTCATTCTAAAGTCTCAAAAAAAAAAGGGCCCGTCACTAAATCAATGAGTGTTTGACTGCTCATAGCCACAGGCTGTACATGGATTACGGCCGGAGCGGGTTGGCAACTGACGTAGATTTAAATAGTAAACCTTGACTTTAAACCTAAGATTTGAAAAAGAAGTGGGACAACCTCTTCTTATCAGTACTTTGTCTGTGCCCTAGTCCTAGACTAGGACGTAAGAAGGGGAAGGGGTTATAACATGTTAGTGAAAAATTGAAAAGTCTACGTTTTATCTTTAGTCTATTATTAGGCGCAGTGGCTGAGCGGTAAAACGCTTGGCTTTCGAACCGGAAGTCCCAGGTTCGAATCCTGGTGAAGACTAGGCTTTTGAATTTCGAGATATTTGGGCGCCTCTGAGTCCACCCGTTTCTAATAGGTACCTGACATTAGTTGGGGAAAAGTAAAGGTGGCTGGTCGTTGTGCTGGCCATATGACACCCTCGTTTACCGTGGATCACATAAACAGATGACCTTTACATTATCTGCCCTGTAGATGGCAAAGTTTGAAAGGGGAAATTTACACTTTACTCTTGTTTGTCTATTTAACTATAATGATGCACATTGTCTGTGGAACTTTGCTAAGTTTAGTTGTGATGCAATGATATTAATTTAATTATTTGCTACTTGGAAAACATGTCATGTATGTTAATCCGTGACTGTGCCAAGGCGTTGATTTTTCTTGCTGATTCAGGCTACATGCTCTAAAAACACTAGTAGAGAAGGAGCACTATCATTGTTAACACATATACAAATAGAAAGAGGGTAAGAGAGAGAGAGAGAGAGAGAGAGAGAGAGAGAGAAATGACTGTTACAATATAGCCAAACGTTTTGTAATTTCTCATAACGTTTATACACATTTTTAAAAGTCTTTGAATAAATAGAAACTATTGTCATAGACTCAAGAGAGTATCAGCGATGTCTTAAAAATTAGCTATGGAAATTTGACATTTTTGTCCTGAGACAATAATATAGATCTGCTTCCCTCGAGTCTCTCTTTTTTCTGTTAGAACTATAAATTAAATAAATCATTTTTCATTTTCGTGTGCACTTTAAATTATTTCCCTGATTCCATAGAACGTCGTTTGATGTAAAGATTGCATCTGCTATTCGATCTTTCATTGATATTTCCTGGTAACTATGGAACAAAACCTTTAACATATCCCCGGCAGGAAAAAGTCGTACAAAGTGAGCGCAAAGAGCAAGCTCTTTATCTTCTCTTCTACCAATCTACGGCTTTTTAGAGGACATTTTATATCGGCCTGATGTTGTCCGTGTGGCCGGTGGTGGTCACTTTGAGCGCTAGAATGTAATTTAAAAATGTAATGTTATATACAAGACTTGTGTACAGAAAGATATCAAATATTTGTTGTTTTTGTTTTTAAATTATAGCGCAAAAGATTTTTTGAGCATTCATTGGTAATCGCCCTTTATATTCAAGTTGTGTTCTCGTTTTGAAGCTGTCTAAAGTTTAAGTCTGTCTTATGAACTGCAGACAACTTATAGAAAGAAAACAAAAAAAAACGTTAAAAATTTATTTTTTTTTAAATCTCCTTTTACAACTTATGCATATAATAGAATGTTTTTTCTATTAATAACTAATGAATGTTAGATTAAAAAACAATGGAACACTTTATCCCACCTCTATTCCCCAGATGAAGAATCCTGCATTGTATATATTACTAAACTTTATACTAATCCAATGATCGGTCCTTAGGTCTAGACTTTTTTATTTTGTTTGTTTACAATTATATTTTTTAAATGTGGAGCCCCACCCCTCCCTGGCTGCATACTCATTAATTATTTTAATGAAACCATCTCATTTTAACTCCTTAATGCACATCAATGTATAAATGTTATTTGTATTAATATTATTAACTTAATTTACTTATTGGTTAAAATTGTGCAAAATTTCAACTTGATTTGAACTTTGGTGTCGGAGGAATAACGTGTACCTACTTTTACCAGACAGAGTGAGTTCGTATAAGCTTTGTAGTATAAAAATATCATAAAAATTGACAGGCATATTTTATATTTACTTTTGAAACATCTAAATTTAGCTATTCCATATATATATTTTTCTAAAATATAACATTTGGGTATTATTTGTTGGGATATTTCTAAATTGTGGCAAATCTATACAAGAATAGCTTTTTTTTTTGGTAGCTGTTTACATAGTACAGAAATATTTTTAACTATATATTAAAGAAAAATATATAATATTTTTTTACATTCTAGAATTACAGAAGGAATTTTCGATGTACTATTTTTTTCCATTTTGCTTCGGTTCCTTGTTGTCTATGTTCATTATTCCATCTTGCAGACTCCTCATGTTCTCTCTTACTAAATGTTATTTTAAAAGGTATAAATTTTTAATTATTAAACTGATCTACACAAAATTGAAATGTAAACAACAGAAGACAACACTGATTAACTTAAATATGAACATCCCCTATATTATTAAAATTAGGTAATAACGTGTTTTTTTTTCCCACGAACAAAAAATTAAAAGATAGATAATCCAGCTATAGACCTATCAAATTCAAAAAAATTATAATAAGTTTATTTCTTTATTATTTCCCTTTATCATGGCTGAAACAAAATGCCATTCATGTACTAGCCATGTACTTTTACTATTCAATCTGAAATCCAACCAACAAAATATAAAGGGTTTTAAAAATACTTTTTTGAAAAGTCTATACTTCCTTTTTACAACTGATAAAACGATCGTTTAAAAACATTTTTTATCAAGCACCCTCCTCCAAGAAAAGATCCAGATCTAAGCGAATGTCTAGATCTACTAAACTGTATAATATTCCAATGATATTGTATGGATTTAGAACATAAACTATATATAAATGGACTGCCAACACTAAGGTAACTAAGCATAAGTCCCGTTCACCGAGGCGTCCTTGGTTGCAAGGCAAATTGACTTCCCGTAGATTTTTTTACTATATAAAGAAACCATTCCCGAACATTTTTATTATCACTTTTACAGCAATTCATGAATGGAAACTTAATAGTCATAAAATATTTTACAGAGGTAAGTGTGCACAAACCAATTTGTGACTTAAATCTATAACTGTCAAGCTTTATAACTGATTTTCTTAGCCATACCGGAAGTCAATTTGCCTTACAACCAAGGACGCCTCGGTGAACAGGACTTATTTATTGAAAATGTAGGCTTAGTGAATAGAGTTGGCAGTCCATTTATATATAGTCTATGATTTAGCCTAATTTACATGTATATATTTTCTACTTTGAAAACTAGAATTTGAAACGATTATGATACATAAAACTCTGAGGTCCAAGAACCTATATTTTTCACAAGCATAGTTTGCGATTTTTAACATTAAGCACAGTCAATAAAATATCAATACATATATACAGTTATATGTTTCGAAAATACATCAAACTGTAAATAAATATAAATTTTAACTTTTTAACTATAATGCAAATAGTAACATTTTAAATGTATGCCAGGAGTAGATGTTATTTATTATACTAAAGCCTATGTCTTTTGTTATCTCTCTTTCGATAAAAATAACTGGAAATTGATTCATTTAATTTTGTGAAAGCGAAAGTAGAATGTTGACTTTATGTTAGTCGATATCAAACATGTGTTTGCGTCGACATTATCTTAATTCAAACCAGCTTGATACATAACAAGAACTCAATAAAGTGCGTTTATGGGTCAGTTTATAAAGGGATCTGCAATATATTTCCGGACTACGACTTTTATAGATAGTCATTAGAAGGTTCTAAATATCTCGTTTGATGCTAAAAATAGCCTAAGTAATCATAGTGAACAAAGATATGATATGATGAAACTCTTTAACCAATAATAAAATGCTATTGGTATCTATTATCAGGGCCGGTCCTAGCAATTGCGGGGCCCTGTATGAAACCCATGGCGCGGGGCCTAGTTTGTGTGGCAATAAGGATAAAAAGTGAAAATTAAGATTTTGTAAAAGAAAAAAAATCGACTTTGAATTTTGTTCATTCTTTACTAATTAAAAAATTGCGATCTACAAACCTTGTAACCAATGGCATATTTATATGTCAGTGACTATAAAAGTAAATAAAGTACTGAAACTTCCGATTATGGTAAAAATTATTACTACATTTTATTACATGAAAGCTGACATCGCCTTTTTTCTTTTATCGTACGTAGGATTGACGTTTTCGGCAATGAATGACACCCACAATAGACAATTTTGTCTATTTTACTGGACATTTTAAAGAGTTTTCAGGAAATTGTAATAAATTCAGGAGATTTCCAGGAATTTTTCTTATATTTTTTTTTAATTTGATAATAACACCTAGAATTAGCGCGGGGCCTAACAAAGCGCGGGGTCCACTGCGACTGCATAGGCTGCAGTGGCCTTAGACCGGCCCTGTCTATTATGGTGTCAGAATGTATAAGTCAAGTGGCACTGCATCATCCACACCAGAAAGACTCATCGTGTCCAACAGCATTGGAAGGATTCGCTCCTTCAACAACCTTCTCTGATTCTTTGTCTTTGCTGAATCTCTTTCGTAGCTCTGCAATATCTTCTATGATATTTGATTCTACATCGTACGGTTTACCATGTGTATAGCTTTAGCTTTAAATGAAAACTTGACAAAGAGTGATTCTATTTTAATGGTACGAAATCATCAATTAAAACATTTTTCCAGAACTTGACTCCATTCAGGCATCGTCTGACCACCTTCAGGATCTTTCCTAACCTTCTGTCCAGTGAATTTAGGTGAGTGTCCAAAAGAACTGGGGCCAATGGGTCATCTTTCAATGAGTTCCTCATCACCTGGCTAAGACTACTTGGCCCTAGGTACAGCTTGACCAGCTTCAAAAGAGTGGACAAACGAATCATGCAGCACTGCTGCAGTGGAGTCAGGCATGTGGAGCAGTCTCTTTTTGCCTTAGCAAACCTGTGGCAAGAGCATGAATCGTGCACATTTGTATTAAACAAGGCATTTTTTTCAACAGCCAAGTTTACAGAAGCTTAGTTAAACATGCATTATACATTATACATTCATGAAGAGCAATTAGAATTAGAACATTGATTCATACATGAAAAACAGTTTAGATCTATCTACTTAGAAATGTTCCTTAATGGGGGTAAATTGTTGAAAAAAAAATGTTGTCTTCTCATAGACCATGGCAAGAGCTGCGACTAAAAACTATTTATTCATTTGCAATCTCTACTGTTAGAAGAGCTTCTCTTTCCCCCACCCTCCCCTTTTTTCTAGTGAGGAAATGAAGGGCAAGTAATATCATCTAGAAAACAGAGATAGCTTCTGTATCATTTGTTCCGTTAAAAATCTATCAAAGTAAATCACTAAGCTGTATGCTATTGAAACATCCATTACATCGACTTTCAAAGTTCGTCTCCTATTGGAATAAACCATTCAACAAATATTCAGATGATTTGACTGGGGAGATGACTTCATATGTTGGAATTATATTTCTTTAGCAATTATTTCCAAGCGCAAGGTTCGAATGGGACATGGTCACCCGTGGTGTGTGATAAAACGCATAGCTTCTGAACCTAGGGGTAGTGAGTTTGAATCCCCATGAAGACTGGAATTTGTAACTGCTGGATTTGACTTGAATCCATCCTGGCATACGTTGGTCGTTGTGCTGGTCACATGTCACCTTCGTTTACTGGTGACAATAGAAACAGATGACCTTTACATGGTCTGCCCCTATTGCTTATAGATCCCAAGTTGAAAGCTGCACACTTTATCATTCATGGACATGGTTCAAGATGATCTACAGCAAGTGCCTATTATGGACCCACCTCTGCTACTAGTTTGCAACAATAAATGATTATAGAACTAGAGGGAGAAAAACGAAACAAAAATTACCCTCTGCCGTTATCATCATGAAGAAGGAAGCCATTATCACCAAACTGTTTAAATCGTTCTATAAGTCGCCGATCCATGTTATCTAGAAATAAAAGGGCAACAATAACTTGCATTAAACGCTGCGGTATGGCATTAAAATTAAGCATAATCACCTAAAAAAGAACTATTTTAAATGTCATTTAATAATGACCGATAAAAATCTTTCTTAATTGTATAAATTTACAAAATTAGTATATGAATTTTTCAAATTGAGTATTGAAATTCTGATATTATTGCTTTATTGTTTTACTTTCTTAAGCATTGCTTTATGTTTGAAAATGATTCTTTATTGCAATTATTGATCACAAATTGTTAGAAAGACTTAATAAATATTTGTTATTTAGAAATCTGGTACCTTTAATTAGTCGAAAAAAGAAATCAATGAAACTAAAAATTAGCTTCATTTATGATTTTAAATTTTAATTTAATAGTTATAGACTAAATAGATCTAGGTAGTTATAAGAATACAACATAATAAAAACGTATAAGGGAGGTAATCCGTGCTTTTTTTTTTAAACAATGTGGTATGAATTTAAAGATATCAAAAAAAAAAAAAAACATAGAGTAAATGATATCAATTAAAATTCGAGATTTCGGCAACCTATTTTTATTTTCTGACAAAGTCTTTCTAGATTTGACACTTAGAATAGCAGTTAAATCTACAGACTTTCTGATCAAAAGAATTACCAATAAGAAAATCGAAGATAGACATTTCCACGACTTCAAGAAGCGGTGTTGGTGCCGCCTGCTGTAGTCTCCTAGTCTTGACATTATCTCGGCAATATCTATATGTTTTGTCAAATTTCATCTGTGAAAAGAAACGACAATCTTCTGTGTGAATCGGTGACATATATATAAATAAATATAGACCGGAAAAAAGGAAGTAACTTCATTTAACTTGAAAACATGTATATCTATTGAATTAGGATTTCCGAATTATAAAAAATTAAAAAATTGCATGATCTTCAGTTTTTTAGATTAAACAAAATTTATAGACATAAAATTAAGTACACACAATTGCAATTCACAAATTTTCATTTCATAAAACTCTCTTATTGGCCAGTCTATATTTATTTATGTATATGACATAGTGTATTGGGAAGTGAAATGATGCAATATTTTAAATAGTGTATTGAGAGAAATGATGCAATATTTTAAATAATATTGAGTTGAATTCAAGTTTTAGATCTAGATCTAGATCTAGGAATAGAGAGATGAGTTACCTTTCGTAATCATGTCTAATGAACGAATGTGCGTAATTAAAATAGTGTATTAAGAGAAATGAAGGAAAAAGAAATTGGGGCAGGTAAAAGAGAAAGAAATAAATTATTTAGGATGCTGGTATTGAATGTTGACGTCATTTACCTTTTTGATTTTAGCTAGTAACAGTTTTATGGGATGTCTGTCCCTCTTCCTGGGACAAGTGTTGATATCAGGTAAAGCTACTGACGTGGCACCCTCCAATAACTCCGGGGCGCCACACGTGCCAGCACAATGAGGGCTGCAGTCTCCTTGAATACAAATACTTCCTTCTAAAGAGAGATGGAAAACGTTATAAAACACTTCAACAGTGACATGAGTGGCTATCTATCAAGGGATCTCAAATTTAGCTGTGTTTGCTGAACGCCTTAATACAGCACGAAAACCATTTCCCAAGACACTCACTTCCACACTGTTCCACATAAGATATTGTACCATAATCAGATCTATACACATAAAAGTTGTGCTATACAATAGCAAGTACAAAAATATTTTAAAGTTAATTCCTCATTTAGTAAGAGAGATTATTTTCTCTTAACTAACGATTGTAGATTTTTTGTAATGAAACATTTGGATGAAGGAACCAAACCTGAAGCACTGACCAGAATTGCACAGCCCACAGCAGCTCTTGCAAAATTTAAAATAATATGGAAAGACAAAGACTTATCCCTCGATACCAGAATCAGATTGATTCCTGTTCATGGCCACATTCTTAAATGCTTGCGAATCTTGGACTCTGACTGCAGAACTAAAGTGGAGGATCCTAGCAATGGAATTGATGCTACAGAAAGATCCTAGTTATCACATGGACCACATCTCAAAAAAAGAGCTTAGAAACAGGTTCAGTACAGCGATATGACCCCACGATGACCTGCTAACAAATGTAAAAAAAAAAACGCAAACTAAAAATGTGTGTGTGGGCGAAAAAAACGAAAAAACCCTTCCCCTTCCCCTTCCAATAATCCTGGTTAGGCCTGAGTTTGGATCCGCTTCAATGCTTAGACTTGAAGGATAAGGGTACATTCTTCGTTCCATATGCTAGGACAAATTTGTATAAATGCTTTCTTTTTTCCTAGTGCTATAAGAGCATAGAATGGGTTGCCTGAGCTAGCCAGGAAAAAAAAAGGACTTAGCAGAATTTAGGTCATCGTTTAATATGCATGACTAAATGCATTACGCGTAGGACGTAATCATCTTTTTTGAAGTAACGTCTGTATTATATAAGATAAGATAAGATAAGAAGACTATCACTTTATATTTTGTACATCAAATTAAGGGCCTAGCTAGGGGTCGGGAGCCCGGGGGGATCGACCTCTTTGGGGGCGGGGGGTTGGGCCTTGCATTTTGACATTCGACATATGACATGACATAATGTACACAAAAAAAATATATAAGCCCAAGATCAAATTGGTTTACTATATTCAGTAAGCTTAACAAAAAAATATCATTAAGACTCTTTTAATAAATAATACCGTTGTTTATTAGCTAAATAATGCACACGTGACAAATCTTAATTCATATCGCTTCACTTCGTGCATTCTGTGCAGCAAAGACATCTATAACATCATCTACATCGATACTTTCTAGTATTTGTGACGTCACTGACATTAAAGCCCTGATAAGCCTTTCTTGCGTCATTGTGCTCCTGGGATCGTTTTTGATGAACTTGAGCTTTGAGAATGACGCAATGGAAGTGGCCTGAGTTAGCGGTATTCGGAGGAGGTTGCAAGGTTTGAGCACACGTTATTACCATATGAAGCCCGTTTCCGCAATAGGTCTATTGTGGATCGTATTACTGGTTTGTTAGTCAAAATATGATCATATCAATAAAAGATATTAATAGTTTTAAAATTATAACAATTTAGTTGATTTGATGGTTATATAAAATGTCTTTAAGACCTTCTGACTGAAAAAAATGTTCCTTCAATTGTCCTTTTGATAGTAACATAACATCTGATGTAATATTTAGGATTCGTCCTACTGTTGGCGGGACTTTGTGGAGGCCCAGTACTCTGCAAGTTAAAAAGAAGAAATTTGTAAGCCTATAAATTTAAAAATAAATTTACCCTAATTAAAACTATGATAGGCTGTGTAAAAATGGCATATGAGATGTAACGATGGCGCCCTTCTAACCACGCCTGAATTGTAACACCATATATACTTTTGTGCCGCATTTCTTTCATGCTTGTAGCATGCTCTGAGCACTATGGTCCAATCTCTGTTGTGGAGGTAGGGTGTATTTGTGAGAAAGTATCTATCATGCCTTTAACATCAAGCAACCATAGTAACCTAATATAGCTATTTCTACATATTAATCTATTTGTTAAGTGTATGTGTGTAAATGTAAATGTGTGAGACAGAGAGAGAGAGAATTTATTTTATTTTGTCATCTTTAGAAACGGATATAAATTGACATACGCACACATAGATCTTTATATGTGTATATTTAAATGTGTGTTTGTTTAAATAATAGATAAATTTGTATAGCTAGAACACTTCTTATGAGTGTATTATTCTATACATGTCTATATTTTCCCTTTTTTTTTTGTAATTTTCATTTAGCCGTTAGGAAACCCTGATATAGTTAGATACAATACACGAAAACACGCATCTTTATTCCCGAAACTGTCTTTGACTTCATAATCTCCTCTCTATTTAAATCTTGAAAGTCCAATATGCTCAATTTTTAAGTTCATTCATTAACAACATTTAAATTTGTCAGTACACATATATTGAACACAAAACACTTACTATAACAAAAAACTTGGTTCATTTATTTAAAAAAAAAAAGGAAATTATTGAATTTTTAATGCTTTGGTCTCCCACAACTTTGACACAAGGTTAACAATGTAGCTTATGCTCCGCAGTGCAATTGGAATGATTTTTTTTAGTGTTTTTAACGGATATGTAGGATCTGAATGAATGTTGCACTCTAGTTATTGGACACAATTGTTTGCACTTGTTATAAATAATCAATTGTTTACAAACTACAAAACTTACAAGCTTCAATGTTAGAATATTGAGTACAGAGCCTGAAGTATAGATGACCCCGAAAGTATTTTACAATTGTCAATAGGATTGTTTTCTTTTATTTTAAATCATGCAGATGTGGTAAATCTAATTTTAATTATCTACTTCTTCCCCCCCCCCCCCAACCAACCTTAAAAAAGGTCGGCATTATTGTGATTTTAAATTCAAATTTGTATGTACATCTAGTTCGTCAGCCAATGTACAAGTGAAAGGGTTTGCGACTTATCGTCTTTTTTCTTCACATACTTCTATAATACCTGACTAGAAATGTTGGGTTTAGGTCCTAAAACATGAAAGATATCATTGTGTGTATTTATGAGTTATAGTTTTAATTAAGGCAATAAATAGGCCTACATTGCTTGTTAACAACATTATGGAAGTATTACAAATTACCTGTCAAGATGAAATGCCGCTATCTCTGCTCTATGACTGATAATGTCCATTTTAAAAAAATGGTCTGGTGTGAGGTCTCTGTCAACCCATCTAGTGAATAAATTATACTATGCATGGAGTTTTTAGTTAGACTACTTTCTTCATATTGTTATCTGTGATACAGTGGCGTAGCTAGGGTGGGGTGAGAAGGGGAGAATTTGAAAGTCCCCTAACCCACTTGAGAGGGGCCCCCAAATGAATATTTTTTACATAAAAAAATAAATATTACGCAAAATGCAGGGCCCCCAAAGATGTCAAGCCCCCAGGGCCCCCAAACGACGAAAAATTCCTAGCTACGCCCCTGCTGTGATATGTCTAATAATGAAAGGTTAACTCTTCATTTACTTATTACTTCTGCGTTCAATGTCTACATTTCGTTATGTACACATTTGAACATGTGAAAGTTCAAGGTCAGCTTACAAGAGCTAGGAATTTAAGAAATGTTTGATGACCTTCAAAAAATATATTCAAAAAAAAAGGTGGATGTTGTGCAAGATACGCTGTGAAAGTTTGTCAAGCTTAAAACAAAACTGTGCTGTACATCAGTAGATACATTAAGATATCTGGGAGCCCATTATGTGAAAATGGATTCCCTCCCCTCTTTCTATTGAGTGTGCCAAAAAAAAAGTCTTTCAGTACGTATTATATATTGCAATGAAACAAAAAAAAAAAAAAGAAATTCCAATGTAGGTAATATCTTTTATACCAAAAATATAATTTAATAATGATAAATACAGAGTGGATCCAAAGTAAAATTTAGTAAGAATTGGACACATTATTTTTGTTTTAAATAGCCTATCAAACATTTTTCAGTTGTTCTTGTTTTCTTTCCATGGCCCCAGTGAGTCTCATTAAGTAATGGGCACGAGTCCATTGAGCCACTGCTGTGTCGGATTTTATATAGACAACACAAGCTATGGCGTAGGCCCTCCAAGAATAATTTAGCACTGACATATACTATCTGGACTTATAAAGGGCCCCATATCTCAAATAACGTATGGCCTTTTCAAGTTAAAATTCGGCACTGGTGAACGGCCTCTATTGTATATTCAATGATTCTGTCTTAGATCAAATGGATTAACTGAAAAGAGTTCAGTAGTGATTAGAGCTTAAAAGCAGAACGTGAATGTGACTGTCGTTAATACAACAAAAACAATGCGACGAATGCAATTTTTACAAAGCTTTTATCAACTCTACTTTAGGGTAGAGTAGCACTACATACACGACAATATTATTTATATATACGAATGTTCCATGAATAAGCATACTTCTGAATTGTCATCGTAATTTTAAAGAAGTTCTTTGTGCTTTACCCGTTGTTTAAAAAATACAAGTTTTATGTTTTTGTATTTAGAGCGTATCGACCAAGTTTAATCTTTCAGTAGTGTAACAGCAGCCATACAGCAAGGGGAACTATTGATTCGATTTTTTAAAATTCACTATCAAAAGCAAGTAGAACAAACAATTATTGCACATTTTTAAACAGCACTCAGTTTTGAAGTTGGCAGCTTAAATTAATATATATTTTTTTAATCTCTCTTAATTTTAATCTCTGTCCTCTCCTTTATCTAACACCGTTAGATTTATTAGCCTGTGTGTCTTATCGACGCTTTTGGTTTTCTCGCGCTATAAGTGAAGTTGAATAAAATATAGGCCAATTTGGCCTAGGAAACATATCATATCTTAAAAGTAAGTAAAGTTTCCCTTTCAGACCTTGTGATCTATAGCCGTAGGGCAGATGATGTAAAGGTCATCTGATTCTTTGGCCCACTCTTATCAATTACAAACGTTAGTTCAAAAAAAATAAATAAAATAATTACGTCCAACATGTAACCATGTGTTAAGCTAATCGTTCATGTTTAACACTGCTAGTTTTTGTTTATTTTTGTTGTTTTTTCAGCTGATTCGGACTGTTTTGTTATGTGTTGTTGTGTACGAAGTAGGATCACTTTTTCGAACCATGTACAATAAAAATTCGTTTAAAAAAATGGTTTCTTCTATTGCAATACGATTCTTGCGAAATTTTGGTATTCAACTTCAACTCCATCTTCCCTAAAGCTAATCATCTGTAAAGACGTCTTAGATCTAGATACGTATCAAGAGAGATAAACTTAAAATGTTAACCTAATATGTTAATAAGTTAACTAACCTTTTAGGCGTAAATATTCCTATTCCTCCATTGTGGAAATTAAGTATTAGTTTTAAATTGTTCGCACCAGACAACTCTTCTGTGTAAAATAAACATTGTTATTATGAGTTCGATTAGAAATACAATGATGACACTCTAGTGAGATTTTATGCTTCATTTAAAAAAAAAAACTTCCATTATTAAGAAGAATCTACCTGTTGATTTAATGGGTAAATTGTTCAGGTCTTTTAACAAATCATTTAAGGAACTGTTGTCTTCTGGTCTATATAGAAAATGTTGATTGATTTCCTTGTAAAACCTCACAAAGGACGTCGAACTAAAAAAAAAAAATTTTCATTATATAGACATTTTATATTTTTAATCACATACACACAAATATAAAAAATAGGCTAAATTTAGATTACTTTTAAAACAAAGCAAAACGCACTTTTAAATTGTACATAATCATATTTACGATGTTTACGATATATATGACATTTTCTTTCCAATACTACATGTAAATGTATAACCTAATATGTTTAAAAAGATAATTTCCAAGTATACTCTAAGTCAGGGGTGGGCAACCTTTTTCAACCGAGGGCCGCATTAATAAAATTTGGGGACTAGGCGGGCCACATATATTTAATATGAGTGTCGAAGTGAATTTGGTGGCCCCGAATAAAATAGGAAAATACAAACTGAAGGGAAAAAAAGCTAAAATTAATTTATTAAAGACCAAGTGTACTTGAACAATAACTATTCTAGGAATTTGCTATTCCTTCTCTATAATATCGCATTTCCTTTTCTGTGCGAGGTTCCAACAATCATGGACCTTAGCAGCTGCGTTGACTATGTCTAGGGATAGTTATGTGCAGATGTCCCACAAAAGTTGTATGAATTTAATGTAGCTTTGTGTAAAGTATGCAGTTACTAAAATATGGTTGGGATATTTTCTTTATTTTCATTAAAAGGTGTTATACTCAGTCAAAGCTCCATCAGTTGTTACCCTTGCTATCTTGTACAAGCCAACCCAACTCTTTCAACACAGTTCTTCATAGCATTGAAAAAATACTGGCCTGGGCTTATGTGTTTTACTGAATTTATCGAAATAATGCTATTAAATATAATCTTCGTTTACTTTAAACGTTTTATAAGCACGTTTAGAGACAATATTTCTTTAGACTCTTCATTCTAAGTTATCAGAATCATAAGTTTCAATAATTTCTATAGATATTTAAATTTATTTATTTTTAATATACTTGCATTTTTGTGTGTAATGAGTGAGCACACTTGGTTTATTAAGGTTTTCGCGGCCGCATAAAACACTTCGGCGGGCCCATGTGGCCCGCGGGTCGTAATTTGCCCACCCCTGCTCTAAGTAATGATAAGATTAGCACTAAATTGAAAAGTAGTTTGATTAGAAGTTGCATTTCTCAACATGGTAAGATGAACACCTTTTTCAGACACAGACACCCATTTTTGATTACAGGCGCAGTGACTGAGTGGTTAAGCCCTTGGCTTCCAAACCTTGACCCCTGGATTCGAATATTGGTAAGGACTGCGATTTTGGATTTTCGGGATTATTAGGGCTCCCCTGAGTCCATCCATTTCTAATGAGTACCTGACCTTAGCTGGAGGAAGTAAAGACGGTTGATTGTTGTCAAACCACGTGACTCGTTTTTCATTAACCATTGGCCAAAGAAACAGATGATCTGCCGCAGACATTGTAAGGCCTGAACGAGGAACTTAACTTTTATTAGGCCTTACACTATGTAAAATTTTCGGAAAAAAAAATAGAAATCATTAAGCGTGGAAGTAAAAAGTTAACGTTATTAAAAAGAACGCCTAGCTAGAGTGAAAAGGCAGAAATGTTATTTCACTTTGGCTAAGTACATGGCCCAATATGAGGAAAGGTCATATCTTTGTGCATTGCTAAGAAAAACTAAGTGATAAGAGACAGGGTTACTGCAGTGATTGGACCTCATGACAACCTGCTATCTATCGTAAAAAGCGATGGCCGTATTACAAAATTTTCAGGGCTTGCAGAGACTTTCCTTCAGGAAACAGTACCAGAAAAAGAAGAACAGACAGAGAAGAGATAGGAAGAATGGATGGGCCTGACATTTAAAGAGGTTCGAAGGCTATAGACAGGAAGGAATGGAGAAAGACGGTCGAAAAATCTCTGATGGTGTCCCAACGGTCCAACAGACTAAGGGATAGTTAAAAGGTAAGGTGAAAGAGCTTATGAACAGATAACTGCTTGCTTCAATTGCCGTATTTTAATGTAGTCTCACCTGTTGGTTTTCGAATATTTTTTCAAATGAGAACCTTTTTTAGGGGCCAGTTCATTTAATTGTCTTAAAAATAGAAAATAGTCTTGTGTTTCGTTAAATACGTGGCCAAGTTGGTCTGTTTGGTTGAAGAATCTTTTCAACATTTCGATCAACTCTTCAGCTTCCTCTGAGCTATAATTGGCTCTGCTTCCTCCCTTGTCTCCCTTGTAAAACTCTGGTTTGTCCTACCAAAACAACATACAAATATATCACTTCAATTGATAGTTGTAT
Organism: Biomphalaria straminea; assembly: GCA_021533235.1. Taxonomy (NCBI): domain Eukaryota; kingdom Metazoa; phylum Mollusca; class Gastropoda; family Planorbidae; genus Biomphalaria; species Biomphalaria straminea. The sequence goes on from JADKLZ010003886.1 coordinate 15,552,311, forward strand.
AACATACCAATACAAAAGTCATTCATACAATAAGATGTGCGTTATAGTATTGGCCCAAATGTCAGCATACTAGACTAGACCGATATTAAAGTTGTGGAGTGAAAGTGAATGACCAGAATGATTCTGCATGAGCATTTGTTTGACAAAAAAATCAATATTATTAACAGAAAAAAAATAACGAGCGCTCCTATTTCTGGGATTTAAAAAAAAATTAAGAAAATAACTTTCAGATGTATATATTTGCATTACGGTAATCAGAAAACCAATCCCGATCTACTGCAACCAAAATAAAGATTTAGATCTGAGAGTATGCCAATGTTCTTTCTGAAGAAGTTTGGTCTTATAGGATAGCAATGTCTGATCTACAATAAGTTACACTTGTTGCTCTTAGTATTAAAATATCAGGTGGCCGAGCTTTGCTCGGTTAAATAAATGCCTTGCCCAGCCTGACTGTCGGACAATAAGAAGTTCATACCGGCTTTTGCCATCCATCCATCCCAGTGGTGCTACAGCCCGTGGTCTGCTTTTAGTTTTACACATCCCTTCATTCATATCTCTAAACGCGTTCTTGTTTGCAAAGAAATACACTATAGTAAGCCTAGTGACGTAAGCAGCGTTTTTCCCGTTTACGTCATGGAAAACTTTCATTCATAAATTTTCAATTTCATTCATAAATTATTCTAACCAAAATTAAATTGAGACATTTTCATATCGAAATAACGGTCGAACTCGAGTTTTCACGATGTGGCCAATGAGTTCAGAATTTTTTTCTCACTAATACGCACATACCTTGAAATTTTAAAGAAAATCGTTAGAGCCGTTTTCGAAATAAAGTTTATATATATATATATATAAATAAATAAATATATATATATACAAGAATTGCTCGCTTAAGAGTATAGGATTTTCTAGAACGAAACCTATCCATCAAATGAAATGGATCGCAATCTTACATTTTATCAGCATCAAGGGGAGACAAAAACTATTTACGGTATGTTACTCCCCTTTGCGTGAATCCAGTTTATGCCTGGTTTGAAATAATTACAGTAGGTAATGAAAACAAGTTAAGTCTTATCCCAGAACCATTTCCCCAGCCCACACCCAGCCCCCATCTAACACAATTATTCTTTCTTGTCTTTGGCACATGATTAATAAGTGTTATATTTGTCACAGACACAGCAACAGCAAAGGCTGGTAAACCAGCGTTGACTCGTGATTATGATTATCTCAAAATAACAATTAACTTGGCAAAATAAGTCCCATAGCTTCAAGAAATCGGAAGAATAGAATAAATATCTAACATACCGTATGTAACTCCTGAATTTGGTGTACTTTATCTATTGGTAACCCTTGAAGTTTAAAATCCTGACGTTGCAGACTTAATAAGTCTGCCAGTTGTAGAATAGACAGCACTAACAGAATGATGGCGATCAGAAGTATAGAACACAGCAAATGGATCTTTTTCGCTTTCCGGGCCAGCCACATCTTATGAGAAATAAACAATGTATCAACTAAGAATCATTCTTTACTTCTTGTAGTTCTTATGAATCTAACATTATTAGATTCGCACGCCTAATATATATATATAT
>JADKLZ010003886.1:15568899-15613158 GCA_021533235.1 Biomphalaria straminea
GTAAGCTAAGTGTCAAATCAAATGCTTCAAATGCTGTAAGATAAAACAAATGGTAAGTTGTAGTATTACTTTGCATATGAATGAAAATGATAAAATATGCTTCAACAAGACCTAACGTATCTAATTTCACAAATTCACATAGGCTTGTTAGACAAGATTCTACATTTGGCATAGACATGAAACATAACTGCAGTTCAAGAGGAAATATGCATTAGTATAAGCATGTTTTAGTTGTCTATATCTTCCTCCCTGTTTCTATCCAAAACTACTATTTTTTGGTGGTGACATAGTAAATTTCATTTTAACCTATTGTTATTTTGTTTCAGCACTGAGCTGTATAAATGTCATCCATTTATTTTGTTTTTCTCTAAATTAAACATGGCAAAAAAAAAAAAAAAAAAAACAAGAAAAATTTAAAATATTCCTAATAAAGAAAAATCTCTAAGCATAAACTTTTGTATAGTATAATGAAGAGATTGGACTATGTATTACAAATATAATATCACAAACATCACACTAAACTGAATATATTTAAAAAATGAAGATTTATAGTTGCATTGCAGGCATTTTAAAATCTAAAATAGTAAAATAATGTTAAATTTGAATTCTTTTATAATTTTGTTTGTTTATTTAATTAAAGTAATTGAAGTAATTTAAAGTAATTTTAATATAATAGAATTATAAACTAACTAAAAAAAATTACCACTAAATATTGATTTTCATTTAGAAACTAGAAATGTGTTACATTTCAAATGGCTAATTTACCTTTTTCATAGGAATGTGTATTTGCAGAGCTCAGCCTAATACGTTTAGATGAATACTCTTTCAAGATAGCATCCTTTCTGCATTGATCTTGAAAAACCTAGTCATAATATGAATTGTTTCTAGAAAAATTATGAACTTAAAATGTATGCCTTTGATATGGCTAAACAAAAATTGTTTAATAATAAGATAAGAATATGAATGTGGTTGTAAATAATTTAGAAATTTATTTTCACCTTGATACTACTCTGCTTGTGAGGTACTTAAGACACAGAAGATTGTATAGTTATCATAGACATAAATAAGTATAGACTGGCCAATAAGATATTTTTATGAAGGGAACATTTGTGATTTGCAAATTAGTGTACTATGGTACTATACAGCATGAGCAGTATAAAAGTTAAGTATTCATATCTATTTCAGCCATAACCTATATAAGTATTGCAATATTTTCACTATTGTGTTTTTTTTATCTCTTAGCATGACTGTAATGTCAATTAATCATAATGTTTATTTTTTGTTCTGAAACTGTTTTTTTTTTTTTAATTTTAGCTTATTTGAACATTCTGCTGAAAAAATCCCTAGTTTCACTAATTCAAAGTTAAGGACTGAATCCTTTATTTCTTTTTTCCAGTGTATATTTATTTATGCTATCTATGCCATTTTGTGAATGAAAATAGTGCGGATTTGGATACACCATTTTTCTTTCACACCATGCTGCGTAAATAAGGAGGAAGTGTAGTTTTGTTTAATCTTTAAGACTAAAGATCGTGCAAATTGACAGATTTCGGAAATCCGAATACAATGGATATACATTTTTTCAAGTTACATAAATTTACTTCCTGTTTCCAGTCTATATTTATTTATGTCTATGATAGTTATATAACAATATTATTTTTTTAATTTAGAGAGGCAGCCTATAAAGGGGACTAATTAAGCTTGTGTCACCAGTTCCGTTAAGTACCATTTCTTTTTCTAAGTTTGAGATACCAAACAAAATTTATTAATTACCAATAGTCAATTAATTAATTACCTACTTTTTTAAAATTAATTTTTGTGTTGTCTGTCGGTGCGTAGATTTGATTTCTAGCACCAATGGTTATTAAAGTGCACGATTGTGGAACGCACTTCCCTTTTTAGTGCAGCACAATTGTGGAATGCACTTCCCTTTTTGTCGTCTTGCTTGGGAGTTATGGAGTTGTTTTGGTCTTTGAAGGAGTATTGATTGAGGTTCTTTTGTGTGGTTGAAGATTCTTCTGTGTTCCCCTGTTTAGGGTGAGTATGAGTATATAAGGCATGACTGCATCTCTCACAGTCGTTCGATGCCATAGTATACTAGACTAGATCTTTGAGTTGTTTTTAATTTGATCTATGTATCTACAGGGAGTTAGTATGGAATTGAAGTCTACGCTTGATATATTCTACTAGATTGTTGTGGTGTGATTGTGGGCTTGAAGCGTTACTTGGTTGGAAAGCAAGGTGTGAAATGATTAATTAACTCATAGACAATTGTATTATACATTCTGTAATTACATGGTTATTTCTTCATTAATATGTCATCTTCAACTAATTCACCTTATTAAACATTTAAATTGTTCATATTTCGTTGCTTAGGTCTATAACATAACCCTGACATTGTCAGGTAAAAGAAAAAATAGTGCAAAATTTCAGCTTGATCCAAACTTTTGACCAGACAGACAGAGTAAGTTGATATAAGTAAAGTATAGTTTCCTTTTCCAACCTTGTAATCTATAGGGCAGATGATGCAACAGTGCCCAGCACAACGACCAAACGCCTTTACTTTCCCCAACTGAAGTCAGGTACCCATTAGAGTTGGGTGGACTCAGGGGTGGCCTAAAAATCTCAAAATCTTAATCTTCATCAAGATTCAAACCCAGAACCCCAGGTTCAAAAGCCAAGCACTCAGTCTCTGTGCCCCCAAGTTAATAAGCTTTTTTAAATTGCATAGTTTTTTTTTTGTTTTTTTTTTATCTCACACATAAAAGTTGCAACTTAAATTTGTTTGCAACTCATGAATGTGTAAGTTGTTTTCCCCAGTTGTTCAGTAAAAGTAATTTATATTTTATTTAATAAGTGTTTCTCTTTCAATGAAGGAAAACTGATAAAAAAAAACAACAACTTACTTTATTGTCAGTAGCTCCTCTTATCACAACAGGCTTATTGTAAGCATATCTGAAAATGTGTGTATCCATTTATTAAATCTATTTATTAAAGAATTTTTACAAATGTAGATGATTTGAAAAGTTTTTTTGAACTCACTTTAAAATGTTTTCATTTTCTTATAAAATGCAACATTATCCTGTTAGTTATTTGGTAAATTATTTAATGTTTAATGCTGAAAGAATTTAATATTGATTTAAAACTATATATATCATGAATTGTACCTGTTTAAAAACTCTTGCTGTGACAAACTAGACGCATCCCTAACTTCAATATCACATGGACCAGGAAATGCAAGTAAATTGGACGCCGATGTTTCCCTGTTGAAGTGAGTAAAAACAAAAGTACTTGAAAAACTTGATGATTGTTTACAAAGTATATAGTATATAGACAACTTAAAAAAAAAACGAGCTGATTTCACTAAATAAACAGGGGAGGGGGTTATCGTTAAAGGTAGGTTGATCATACTAAAATATCAGCTTTTTTTACTACAATTCTTTATTACTACTTTTCATCTGCTGACCCTTTTTACTGCGATATAGGATTATACAAACGATGACATTAGACGAAAAAATTGTAAACATCAACTAAATCTGCAAGTAAATGACACCCTTAAAAGTTGGAAATATGGGATTCATTGTGTGAAATATAAAAGATTTACATTTGTAGATCAATCCTAATTGTGGCACCATTGTACATCTGAAGCAGTTCTGAAATTGTAACTTACTAGAACTAGTTGTAGTCATGTAATAGTGACACTATCATGTGACTAAGTCATGTTGAATGTTCGGTTTATTTATGAAAAATAGGCGTTACTTCAAAAAAGATGTGATTACATTCTATGTGTGTTCCTAGACGTCCTAGTCCTAGGTCTTACTCTTAGTCATGTATCATTTGTTTGTATGTAAATGTTTTATTTAAATAATGTTAATCAATGACTTATTTGAAGATTGTGGTTTTAAATACATGTTTTAATAAATTTTTATATGATAATATATGTAGATCCAATTCACTAATTCAATTGCTAACTCTTTTCTTTTAAATTAAGTTTTCTACAATCCTGAACTTCTGAAGCCTGAATTCAAAGGGTTTCTAAATTACTTTAAATTATTACTAGGACTAGAATCTAAATTTAGTTTAAATTTAGTGTCAGTGAAATAGTGAAATGAGTGATTTTAGTGATTGAATGTGACAAAAATCACAAATCATCGTCAAATCAAATGAAATGTGGTTAAAGGGAAACTCTCATAGTTTTTTAAATTTTAGTGAATGACATATTTAAATTCTGCGTAAAAAGTTGTAATAGTAAACATAATGTCATTTTTTATTTAAATGCTCAGAAAATTTTATATTTAATAAATTAGACAGTAAATTCTTCACATCTAAAAAAAAACGGGGTTCTGCGAGATGGTTATAGTTTTTATAGTTTTTAAAGACATGACGTCACAACTGAACCTGGCTAAGTTAGGTCTATACCTATATCACCGATAAGCTCTCTATAGATCTAGATCTATCGGATCGCATTTATTCTTACGCTTCACGGCTAGATTTAGTCTCCACGTTGATTTAAAATCGGTCTTTTTTTATAAACAAGGGCGTCCTTATCACAGCGCTGCTGGGCCCTGGGCGAGCATCATGCGCGGGGCCCTTAGCCGTAAGGGTATACTATATGTACCGTAAACTCATATATATATATCACGCTAACGGGCTCATCCGTCTCTCACGCTGTAACAATAACAATACAGTATCTCCGCCTTATATACTTCCATACACATCCCAAGACCCGACTTATACGGAAGGGCTATACCACAGGTTTAAAAAAATAATTAAAAAAATACTCCTAAGTTTTGTTTTTTTTTGTTGTTGTTGTTGTTGTTGTTTTTATATATGGTGACACGGGGTTTTCCCAAAGCTGCACGATGTCTATTCACAATAGCCTATTGGGGGGGAAAAAATGCGTCATCGTCAAAGTTTCTCGGAGCCTATTGGCCGAAATAGCTGTACAAGTAGATCTACATCAACTGGTTCAATACATAGGCTAGGTTACAGTACCAAATAAGATAAAATAAGATAATTTGATCCAATCTAATAGAAATTAAGTTTGTTTACAATTGACAAACCTCAACGTAACTAGGCCTACTGTACAAAAACAATATTGATGAAAAATTCGAACATTCACATAAGAACACACATACACATTCACAACCAGCGCTTCATGGATTTGACTTCTATATAGGCCTACTTCTCGATGACGGCAGCTGACCTCGTAACACTCTGACCGAAAGTGGGACAAAGGAGTTTTTAAATCTTTCAGTTTTAGTCTTGATGGAAAGGAGACGACCACTTCTCATACAACCTCAACACTTTTTTTTTCCTTTGCAGACAGTATATTTAATGTATACGTATTAATAGTACTTTTAAAGGTTACTGTTTATCATTAATGATTTGGTATTCGAAGTTGGGGTTAATTCTAGATCTAGTAAAAGAAAAAAAAATGCCTAGAGCCTAGAGTCTATAATACATATTTTAGATCTAGACTAGATCTACATCGGGAGCTTGTTTTAAAATAAATTCGCGGAAGACAAGTACCGGTAGGCCTACTCGGATTAGTAGATCTATACTAAATCAGGGTCATTGGACAACCTAGGCCAAGTCACGGCCATTTTCAACTTTGAATATTTATAACTTCGTAATGGTCTGACCTATGAAAAAACTGATAGTATCAATGGATTCCTCGTCCTTTTTTCAATTAAAATAGATACGACTTATTGTATTACTATGCCTTGTTCAAATTATATATAATGTCAAAGAGGTGTAGGGTCGGTATCGTCGCGCGTAATGAAAAACGGACAATTTCCCTTCGTGTCAGGAAAACCGGAAACTGTGTAAGGGTCAACAGAAACCTCCACAAAATATCCTTTTAAATATATTTTAATCTTTAATTTAAGATCTTATATATAAATCATTTACACCTGCAGTAAGAACACACGTCTTTTTCAGGTTTCCCACACTTGGTATCTCCATTCTAGATTTGTAACAGAGTCACACCAAGGCTTAGTGGAAATGGGGTGGGGAGGGGTTATATAGGTCAAGTGCCCTACCTAACAAGCATGCTCATGCAGTGACTACAAGCAGTACAAATGAGGCCACACATTAGCAACATCTATAGTCTACTCCTCCCTCTCTCCCCCTCTCCAGTGTTCTGGCATGCTTAGTGGACAGGGGGAGGGGTTACATGGGTAAATTGTCTTCATGTAACTGGCCTGACACCAGATACCAATTGTTAGTCCACTCCTCCCTCCCCTCTCTTTTTTTTTTTATAAAGCACCTTCATTCTTCTAGCATGCTCAGTAAACTTGAAGGGAAGGGGGTTGGGAGGGGGGAAGGGGGTTGGGAGGGGGGTAGGATTTCAGATATCTCCATTCTTGGCTTGTAAATGATGTCACACCAAGGTCATTGGACACTAGTTTTACCTGTAGCTTGTTATGGCTAAGTGAAGATTTATTAAATACCTCAGTTAATGTAATTGGCATCTTACAACTTTTATAACAAATCTAGATTAGTTTAATCTAGTCTACATCCAGATTATCTTAAACTACAATACATTAGTTGCAATTTTATCACTAGAAAAGTTATGTTGTCCGTATAGCTTGCCAGACTAACATCCATCATGTACAACAGACACCCCCCTTTAAAAAAAATTTGGCTCAATTGACAACATATTTAATAAATCACATGTGTTTCCTCATCTATTTAGAAGCCAAAAATATAAGTCTCGTTGAGATGATGCATCATCAGATTTAAAAATAGCCTTAATCCCATGACCCCTCCCCTTGTTTACCAAGAGGGCAAAAATTTTTTTTTCGTATCTGTCTACTTTGACCTGAGGATGAACTTTGCCTCCTCAAGGAAAAGGAAGCACCACATGTCAAAAGTGGGATAAAATGGTGCCTGCGCAGTAGCAATATAGCTATTCCGGTATAAACATTAAAATAAAGGAGTTATTTTGATAATAAGTGGAGTGCACGGATAGCTTTACAAAACATCGCTGTCTGTTGACCCTGTTTTACTCTATATAGCCTAGGATTTGAGTGCACCATTGTGACGTCACACAGAAATTCCGTGAAAATCTGACCGTTTTGGATGCGCAGAAAAATTATGTCAGAAAAACATCAATTACTAAGTTATTCTTGCAAATAAAAAAAAAAGAATAATATATTCATTATCTGTAAATCAAAACACATATTATATAAAAAATTGTCAAAACCATCGGAGTTTCCCTTTAAATAAAATTAATGTCTACTAAAATAAATCTACTTCTAGTCATTCTACTAAATTCTAGATCTAGATTCTATAGACTTTTAGACTAAAGTTAAAGATCTAAGTCTAGAATAGATATAGTTTAAATTTCGATTCATTATCAAAAACGTAATTTACCAGCCGCCATCATCAATAACATCTAAATTTTGCAAAGAACTCAATGTGATTTCCACAGATAAAAATGTGAGAAGAGATATCAACACAAAATAAACCGGCATTTTTGTTTCGTAAATTCAATGCCTTGTTTTTACGATCATGAAAAGTACCTTCCGATATTATACAAATGCTTTCGGAGATTTCGTTCTTTATCTTTATAGATCTATACATTATTACATTTATATAGATTCTGTGTCTGTCTATCTAGAATTTCTGTCTATAAGTGTGTGTGTGTGTGTGCGTAAAAAGGAACTCATTATTTGCTGAAGATTGTGTCCTAAATGCCTGCTCTGAAACTGCTCTGCAGGGCAAAGGAACACGGGTAGGACTTAATCATGACTTAATCTTCTTTTTTTTTTTTTTGAAGTAACATAGGCCTACGTATTTTAATAACATAAGATATAACTTTTCAAGAGCGTGTTTAGACTTACACCTCACTATAAACTATCATTCATTATCAGCTCCAAATACTTGGAATAAGACATCAACATAAAAAATTCAGTGGATAGATGATTCACCTAATTTGGTAGCAGACTTTTCCGAAAAGCAAACATCTCATTTTAAGAAAATTGTGAATTAAATATAACCATAGACATATAGGCCTATTATATAAGTCTATGAATATAACCAAATGTTACGTTGTTTTGTTTTTGTTTTGTGTTTTGGCTTGTTTTAGACTTCGTAACAGAGCATACTGAACATTTTATCCGGAACTGAGAAGAGGGTAAGTTCCCCTTTCAGACCTTGCGATCTATAGGGCCCCTCTTCCTCTTTCCTTGGGGGTTCCAGGTTAATTAGGGCGTGCTTTGTTATGTTGAATGCCGACTTGTGCAGGGTATGACCCATCCACCTCCAGCGTCTCTGAAGAATATCTACTTCAATGGGCTGCTGTTTTGTTCTTTGCCACAGTTCCTCATTCGAGATCTTGTCTGGCCTGCGGATCATAAGAATCCTTCTCAGGCAGGTATTGATGAATACCTGGATTTTTTTCATGGTGGTGATGGTGGTTCTCCAGGTCTCTGCTCCATAAAGTAGTATTGGCTTAACAATGGTGTTTAAAATCTCTGTCTTCAGAGAGATTCGAACCCGGGACCTCTGGCTTCTCGGTTCGAAAACCAAGCGCTTTTTCACCGCGCTATGCTTACAATATCACGGAGAGGAACCTAGGCTGATGCCTTTTCAATTATATATATAGCTCGTTCATCGTGGTTCAATGATGACCACTTTGTCATCCAGGGGGCTGATGGCTTTGCACTGGGGGGTTTATGCCTCGTCATGTGGCTGGTGAGACCTATGCGAGCCCGGAATGTTCGGCCGCACTCTGGGCAGGTAATTCCAGCTAGAGCTAGTGTCATTTGCCTTGCTTTCCTTCTCTGGCGTTTTTCTTTCGCCAGCGTTGTTCTTTTTTCCTCAGCAACCTGTATGCCGGATTTCACAGCACGGCACCATGATACTCTGTCATGTGCCTCTGTCTCCCAGGTGCCTGGGTCAATGTTGAACTCCTTTAGAGAAGCTTTGAGAATGTCCCTGAAGCGCTTTCTTTGACCACCACCTTCCTTCTCTTAATTGCTATACATGAGACGTTTTGGGATACGGTGGTCCTCCATTCTGCATACGTGTCCTGCCCATCGCAGCTGGGACTGCATCAGGATTGTGTGGATGCTTTGCAGACCCGCTCTTTGAAGGACTTCAGTATCTTGCATTTTGTCTTGCCATTTGACATTTAATATTTTTCTCAAACATGTCTGATCATCATCATCACAAAGCTAAACATTCGTATTCAACCTAAGAGACGTCCACCTTTTCAATTATGTTGCAGTCCTCTGGGGGGGGGGTAATTATGATCCCTTTCTACCAATCAGTCTTAAGTAGCTTTGGGCGTTTGCCAGCAAGGGTTCAGGCCATCAGTTATATGTAGTTATATATATCAATGATGTACTGTCTTTTGTATTTCGTTGACACCATGTCTAGAAACGGTGCCTTTTCATTATATTTTTTTGAAGCTCAAAAGCCTCGGAAACCTCTTCCGTTGAGATCGGACTTGTTCTGATCTTAAAATCATCGTCTGGTGATGGGTCTTCGAATGCAAAGTAAGGCTACAGGATCGTAGGAGGTTGGTTGAGGCCTTAGGGTCTCCTTTAAGTGTTTTACCCATATAGACTCCTGTTTTTTTTTTTATTTTATTTAGTAGCGGTGAATATTAATATTACCCAAGGTAAAAATCACATTGTCAATGTTTTTAAAAATTAAAAGAATATAAGTAAGAGATATTGTTTCATCTTCTAAGGATCTTTTAGAATGTATACCGTTTTTGTGATAGGCGTCTGAAAGAAGATCAACCGACTGAAACGAAGTTTTAATACGAACCCGCAAACGCGATTTTTCTCGCTTTCTCGAAACAGAAAGTTCGAATTTGTTCAGACTGTCTACATAACCTATAATATAAATAACGTTAGGAAATTAGACCTACGTAGCAAACAAAAAAAGGGTGGGGAAGGGGTTCCAAAAAGATTTATTACGTAAAAAAAATATTTAAAATGAAATAACAGGTACAGTTGTTCCTTGACTTTAGCGGGTCCAACTTTCTTGGAAAGGTTTACAGCGGGTTTTCAAAAAAATATTATTAGACAAAATACTCCGCGTTTCTTAAATTTAACACCACGTGTTTTCCACCTGATGTTTATGTACAGTAGGCCTGTTGGGGGGAGGACTGAATACGTCATCTCCAAACTTTCCGTAAGCTGATTGGGCGACACGACACATTATTCTTATGTTAAGCTTTTCCAGGGGAGTATAGATTTATTGATTATTTTGTTGCGATTTCTTACATAGGGTGCAGGGGTAAAAAGTGATTTTTTTTCGGCATTATGCAATATTCGAATGTTCCCATAGCTATATTTCTAAATTTTTACAAGCTATATCCGTTGTTTGCAACGTTGAAATATTTGATAATATTTCTCTGAAACAACACTCCCACTGTAGCGCTACTTACGTGGGAGCCTACGCCATACAATACGTGCACATTCTCGGTCAGAAACAGGCCTTCTCATTCCCATATCGTTTGACGGTCAAATAAGTTGAGACGGCTTTTTAAACTTTTTTTTTTGCAAGCGTGCTTGAACAAACGCTCTGTCTGGAAGAGGTCCTAAGTCCAAGTCGATGTCTACATACAAGTTGATACAACACGGCTATTTCCAATGTGTTTATAGTCACTCCGGGCGCATTATAGGCCTATCTTATCAAATACAGACGTTACTTCAAAAAGAAAATGATAACGTCCTACGCGTGTTTCTAGGTTAATTTAGTCATGCAACATCCAACGTTTTCACCCCCTTCCCCCCTGGTGTCGCCCAACGACCCCAGACGTACGACTGAGACTAGCAGATCCTAACGCCACCAAGCAAAATCGTTCATCTAACGACCTCCAAATAATAGCACTGGAGACCATTAATGCTTTCAAACCCTGTGCTATTTTTGCATACACTGATGGGTCGGCATTGTTGGACTCCGAAAGAGCAGGCTATGGAGCCTACATCGACTTTCCTGGCTCCCACTCAGTTAAAATCTTTGGACGATGTGGTAGTGTTTGCAGTTTTGATGCGGAGACCATGGCAGTCTGTGAAGCCCTAGAGGTCATTGATTCACATCTCGGCGAGGGACATTTGAGGGCAACACGGATTGTTGTGGTCACTGACTCAAAACCTGTACTACAGGCTTTGCAAAGCCCTGGACCATGGCCCCCCAATATCGACACTGTTATCATGGCCTCACACAACATGAAGCAGCGCTATGGCATTCCTGTGATAATGCAGTGGGTACCGAGTCACATAGGTGTGACTGGTAACACTATTGCAGACTCCTTGGCCCACCAGGGAGGAAAAATTCCACCAACTGAACAGGCTGTAAGTTTTCACCATGCCCTGGCTACAATTCAAAAAACTGAAATGGAAAAGTGGTTTGAGTGCTGGGACAAGTCCCAAAAAGCCCGTGGAGTCTGGGAGCGCATGAGGCGCCCTGACCGCACTTCCCCGTGGTGGAGGCTGTCCAGGCCTGAGCAAGCTGTTATAGCACAGTGCAGGACAGGCCACTGTCCTGTTGGCTCATACTTTTCACGGTTATGGCCAAATTTTGACTCACGGTGCCCCCGCTGCGGGGAAGAAGAGGAAACCGTGTCTCATATTCTGTTCGACTGCCCCAGACTTGCTGATCTCCGTCTCGACAGGTCTGGGAAACCAAAATTTCTCGACCTGTATGGTGACGCCTACGCACTACGCAAGACAGCAGGGTTTCTGTCCAGGGCTTTTGCAAGAGAGGATGTAAGCCTCTCAAGCCCTCACTCAAATGGAGTTTGATGATGATGATGATGATGAATTTAGTCATGCATGTTAAACAATAACTTAAATTCTCATTGGTTTTCCTGGCTGGCTCAGGCAACCCATCCCATGCTCTCATAGCACTAGCGGAGCATACGTACTAATTTGTCATAGCATATGGAGCGAGGAATGCTTCATTTTCATATAGGCCTACTTTACCAAGTTAACCGTGCAGCACTCACCATTGGTGTAAACGGTCCACTAGTGGGAACGGCACCTGGATTATCGACGGGGGCGTGGAAACTCTCTTTCAACTCCGCACTAGTCCGCACTATGCAATGGGAAAGCTCTCGCGTTACACTTCCACGGGATTCTTAATTGTGTTGCTACTCATTTAACCTGAACACTTCCCCTAGCGATGTTTCCACCCGAGTGCCACGTTGAGGCAGCAGAGTAGCGCCTACCTGGGTCTTCCCATAATAAAACAATCCGATAAGATCACCCTATTGCACAATACTTTCCTAGGCAACCTACCAAGGGCAGATCCAGAACTTTCGTTTAGGCGCCCGTTCCCTTAGCTGGATCCGCCAGCGATACATACGAACTCTTGTAACCGACAGTTCTACCAGTGTAACAGTGTTTATAGTTGCTTTGTAGCCAGTAAAGGATATAATTTTTATTTAAAAAAAAAATCAAAACCTTTTCACAACCTCACATAGATCTAATCCCCTCCCCCCAATTTATTTTGTCATCCTCCAGCCAGCATTATACCCTCTAGCAAAAAAGAACAAAATCCTATTAATGTATACTATCTATTTCTTAAATTGCCTCCTGTGCAAATGTTATTATTTTTTTTTTTTTAAAGATAATAATGTCAATCGTAATTCAGCGAAACTGAAGTCAATACGGAAGTGGTAATACTAAAACAGGAAGTGGCTATTCGCTGTCGCGCATCGTCTATGAGTAATTTGGAGAAAAATGGACTTTTTTGTTTAGAAACTTTTAACCCTTAATGGTTAAAGAGCCACATAATGAAAAAACTATTTGGCTCCAACCAACAGAACCCTTTTATAGGGAAAACATTTCAGATAGGTCGATATTCTGTTGTAGTAGATGATGTTATTGCAGAAGGTGAGCCTTTGCTTTTCTGAAATTCGTTTTCTTTTTTAACGATCTCAAAATAATCTCATCTACAACCACAGTGAGAATTTGTTTACATTGTGATTGGAACAAGCAGTGGGCGGATCCTCGTTCCTTTACTTTTTTTAGCAATCATAATCATTTATTCATATTTTAATGTTGTGTTTATTTCATTTACAGAAATTAACCAGTTATCTTTTGAGAACGTATTCAAAAAAAGTTTTAGAATGAAAAAGGTGCGAATTTGTGTAATCTGAGTAATCATATGAAAGGAAGGGAGGTTAAAAAGAGGAAGGGGGGAGAAACTGACAAGATACCAAAAGAAAATGGTTTTGTTTTGAGAACGTGATATGTTATTAAAGTATATATATAGAAAACCCTGAGAGTGTTATTATTTTGAAGAGTCTTGTGTCGTAACAAGTGGCCCTATGTCTAAACTCTACTAAACTGTAACCAAACTAACTTTTAAAGAATAGTAATTATTACTAAGGAAGGGCAAGGTAGTCTAAGCCTTATTAAAATTAAAGTGGGCTTAAGGTTAAAAATAACAATCAATTTTATCAAATACAATCTATGATTTATCATTAATGATTAACTAATTACTTTCTAGAGATCTAGACCTAGTAGATTCTAACTAAAGTCTAAAGTCACTAAAGAATAGATCTAGACTAGGACTAGGTCAATTCTGTAAGTGCAATCTCTACGTACGTCTTCAGCTAGAACTGCTAGATGGTTTATATTTGTATATATTATTAGATATAGTCTAACTCTAACTATATTAGATGTGCCTATAGTATAGACATAGACTAATAGATCTATATAGAGTTCAAACTTAAAATCACTTGATGGAAACATACTATATATATCTAGATTCTTGTTAATAGTCACTAGTCTAAGTCTATACTATACAGTACTACTAGAGTTTACTAGAATATAGAATAGATGTAATCTATTAGTAGTAGAGTAGTGTGATGTGACACTAGCATAGTTCTTAGACTCAACTTCTTGGACTTGAGTCTAGACTCAACTATTAGAACTAGACTGTAAAGATAGTTTAATAAAAATAGTATAGATATAGTATAATAACTATAGACTATAGTGTAGTGTGTGACTCAAGCACAGAAGAAATTTCAGTGATTGTAGAGGATGCCAAAGCTTTCACTGCTGATTCTGCAAAGAATGATCTGAAAGAAGAAAATCTTAATTCTTTCAAAATGTGAAATATAATATATAAAATATTACAAGTGTCTGCATACCTTATAAATAAATCGCCCATTAATGAAAAACTAGATGTCACTGATCCAACCAAGCAAACCATTGCATCTAGTTGAAGTCTAAATTCACTTCTAGCATGGTACCATTTTCTATTGTGGAATCAGCAATAAAACATGTGTAGGATGTAATCAATTTGGCATTATGAATATGTTCAGCATTCTGACATATTCCAGAAAAGATTATATATGACAAAGACTAAATGTGTAGATAGTTTTAAAAAATTTTACTTTTGTCTTATATTATGTAAATTATTGTGTGTTAATTTTTGGATTGCTGTATTTTGTATATTATATGTTGTGTGCTTGAATGATTTTATTCTTTCCTGAGTATATTTGTGTATATTAAGGAAAATACACATTTGCCCCTCGAAATAGGCATTTCCAGGTGTGGGAATACCTTTTTGACATGTAGGCATCTCTGCATTATTCACCTTTAGAGCTCAAAATATCACAATTTATGTTAACTATTTCTAAATGCATTGAAATAAAAATTGTGACATTTCAATTAGAATTTTTTGAGATATAGAATTTTTAGTGAACTTAGTATTACCTTTTCATCACCAGTACAGAAAAACACTCATATATTAGTTATTATGTGTATTTTCTTGTGTGTATCAGTTACTAATAGGTAACCAAATTGAAAACTAAACTAAAAATAAATCTTAGTACAACTTGATCCATTGCTTCTTTTTCACCTCCAGGGCAAAGCCTGAAGCTAAGTGCCAACTGGAAGCCATTTGTTTTCCTGCAATGTACTGCCATCACATTGTGTGATACCCTTAGGGAGTTAAATGGGAGAATGGGTCAGAATATGTATTAGTCAACGCTTGCCGTAATAATAAATTTGATACTGTCTTCATACCAAATTGAAAATGCACAAGTCCTTAAAAAAATATGTATTTATTTGTAAAGAAAATTTAATGCTATGCATTTTTTTTCAGTTGCAGAAAAATTTTAACCTACTTAACTAATGGTTGTACAATGAAATATAACATATAAAATATTCCTCTCTTTATAGGTGGCTTTGCAATAGTTTTCTTGGTCAAACTTCCAAACCGAAGTCGACTTGCCCTAAAACGGATGTATGTAAACAATGACCGTGATTTGGCAGTTTGTCAGAAAGAGATTAAAATAATGGTAAGAAAAAAAAAAGTGATTGTATTATTTAAAACGAAAAGATATCATTTGGGATAAAGTAACAATTTCTTATGAACATACATTCACCATTACAGATCTTAATTACATATATAAATCAACAATGATAATTAGTTCTTATTGTAATAATATGTTTACAAGCCAAGTCCAAGTGAAATTTTATGTGGTCAAGTTGTAACAATATATGTTAACACAAGTGAAGTAGTTGAAAAGCTTTAAAGGGAAATTTAAATCTAAAAAAAAAATATATGTTGTACAAAATTCTAATTATATTTATATATTATACACATATATACAATAGTCCCAGGATATTTTGCAGTTTATCTTTTGCATATTTTTCTAGAAGGCTTTTAAAAGGCCAAATACTCATTTAAAACATATATACAATATCACAGATTTTCTTTTTATTATTTATTAAACTTAATATTATTTTTAAAAGACAATTTAAATGTTTACTTTTTTTTTTTTTACAGAAAGATCTGAGTGGCCACAAAAACACTATTCGATACATAGAGTCCAGTATCAATGTAACTCAGAATAGAGTCTATGAAGTCTTAATACTCATGCAGTACTGCAGGGGTAGGCTTTGAGGAATAGATTTTGTGCATTTAATTATGTATTGATTTAATTTAGTAATATGTAAAATGATTAAGTTAAAATAAACATAGCAAATAAACCAAATGTGAATCTACAATTTTTTAAACACATTTCTTTTCAATGCAGCTATTATTAATTTTAAAACAATTTTAAAATATTTGAAAACAAAATTGTTTGCCTATTTTGAAATAGAATATTAGTAGAGATTGTTTAAATTATTCTATGAATATAAGGTTATATTTGGTTACTTCTGTTATTTAATTAATGTTTATTCTACAATACTTTTTACTTAGTAGAAGCTACATCTTAGGTTTTCTAGGGCTTTTAGAAAACTGCTGAAAAAGAAAAATTAAAAAAAAAAATAAAAAAATTCTAAGTATATTTATATTCAATTACCTTAAGAAATAGTTTTAAAAAATTAACATACATTAAGATGGTTATTTGAATATTGACAAAGTTAACTAAATCTGATATTCAATGATACTTTTTTCTTTTAAACAATTTTGTTTTTTAAATAAATAAGTTTAATAGCAAAAAGTTTGGCATTTTCATAGAAAATATTTTGGGGGATGAAAAAAGACATAATTGAAAGAAAAAAAAATATATGTTAAAATTTTTCTTTATAAATATCTGAATAAAGTTTGTGTATTTTAAAGGCCTATAAAGAGATACCAATCAGTTTATTAACTATTGGTAATTAATTATTTTGTTTGGTACTTTATCAAGGGAAAGAAATCATACTTGACAGATGTGTTGGGATAAGTTGAATTAGTCCTCTTGAAAACCGTTGAAGCGTTTGTGAACTTTTTTTTAATGCATTTAAAAGAAAAATCATATAAACATTCACCAAGATACCCCCTTCTTCCCTCCCCCTTGTCCAACTGGTCTAGGCAAGTGATAGGATTTTAGCGCATTGAGAATGCTAAAATAAAAAAAAACAATTGGTAGAAATATTTCTAGTCACAAAGATTTATTATGTCTAAGTCTCTTTGTAGCTCTAATTACATTACTAATCCAATCTAATTGATATAAAAGATCTTTTTTTTTTAAAGTATGTTGTTTTTTTTCCCTTTCCTTTCTATCTTAAAATTAGTTTATTAAAAATGTAAATAGTTTTGATAGCAATTCAATATCATTTTATGTTTATTCATTTTTAAACCAGCATAAAAAATTTTATATTCGTTTTAAATTTTTTTATAATATCATTTTTTTTATAGGGTCAGTTATTCAAGAAATGAATGATAGAATAGACTCTGGTTTCTCAGAAAAAGAAATACTTAAAATATTTTGTGATGTGTGTGAAGCAGTGTCAAGGCTTCATCACTGTCAAACACCAATCATTCATAGAGATTTAAAAGTAAGGATTCCATTTCATCTTAGGTTTGTACAGTAAAACAAACAGTAGCAAAATATTGTCTGATTTTTTTAAAAATTTTTTTAGGTTGAAAACATACTTCTTGGAGAAGCAGGAAACTATGTCTTGTGTGATTTTGGAAGTGCAACAGGGCGTGTGATGGATCCTTCACAACAGAAAATTACAGCAATAGAAGAAGAAATTCAAAAGTAGGAATGTTAAGTTCTTGTCACATTTTTTTTAGCTTTCATTTAAAGGTATAGATCTACTTACTGAAGGTATTTTTTTTTTTAAACAAGATTATGTTAGGCTCAGAATTAGACTGAGTAAGAAATTACTTTTTTTTCCCTCTATATTTCATTTCTAGATATACAACATTATCCTATAGAGCTCCAGAAATGATAGATCTTTATGGTGGAACACCAATCACAACTAAGGCTGACATATGGGTATGAACATTTAGTGATTGAAATTGGAGCTTTTAATTTAAGATTTAACTCATGCTATGTAGTGTTTGTTGAGGACTTCTCCAAGATAAGATATTATACAATAATTCCTTGAGCTTGCTATAGTAGCATAATGAAACACTATACAAGAAAGAAAAAAAAACACTTACAAAATGTTTGTTTAATTAGTAGCTATGTGGAATCTATATCATCTTGGGTGATCCTCAGTATTCTTAGTTTATACAGTTTTATTAGTTTCATCCAATTTTTCATGTTACCAGTACATTAATATGCATTGTTAGAGTCTATTTTTGTACAAAAACTATTTACATTTTATATAATTACACCACTGTATTGTCTGATTAGGAAGTAGTAGAACTCTTGAAAGAACAGAGATTCTATTTTTTTTTCTCTGAATGATAATGGTTTCTTATCACTCAAATTCATGGTCACAATTGTGAGCATAGTTTATGTGTGCGTTTGAACTGCTTGTCTGTTTGTATGTAACATGAGCACACAGTAAACAATAATTCATCACACCTTTAGGGAAAGGAAACTTTTATTAAGATACTACAAATATTTTGAATAATTATTATGTTCTTGAAATTAATATACAAATGTGTCTGTTTCAGGCTTTGGGTTGTCTCCTGTACAAACTGTGTTTTTTTACTCTTCCATTTGGTGAAAGCTCACTAGCAATACAAAGTGTGAACTACACAATTCCTGATTCGTGTAGATTTTCAAATGGGCTAATGTCATTAATAGGTTGGGCTTTTTTTTTTTTTTTTTTTTAGTTTGTTTTTTAAGCTTTAGTAAAGAAAAAAAGTTTGAACTAATAATTACTTTTTTTTTACTTAATCATTTCAGCTTTTATGCTACAAAAAGATCCAGCAAAAAGACCAGATATTTTTCAAGTTTCATCTGTTGCTTTCCATTTAGCTGGTAGAGCTAATCCAGTTCCAAACATGAATGTAAGTATTGAAGTTTTATCTTCTACTAGTCGACCGGCGGCATAGCATACGCCACTATTTTGCAGGGCTGGCACTGCAACATATGCGACCGCAGTGGGTCACGCACTTTCTTTGTACCCATGCTAATTTGTATGTGTATACATTATTAAATTAAACCATTTTATAACATATAACAGATTTCCAGCGGACTCTTGATTTACCAGGAGCTCCTGGAAATCTTCTGAAATGTTATTAAATATAGGCCTACGAAAAAGTCCTGGAAATCTCTGGAAATTATTAAAATCTTTTAAAGTGAAAGTAAAGTGAAAAAAAAAAATATCCGGAAATATATATATATATAGTTAAATATCCGGAAATGGAAGTGAGATTAATAGGAGCAAGCCAGTGAAATTATTATTTTAACGTAATTTGTGATATTAGTTAAAGTAGGCCTACTTCTAAAGTCAAACCTGAGAGTAGACTATCTGTGTATTGTCGTTCTAGTTTCAAGAGTCTTACGACACAATATAATCTGTAAATACTTACTTAATATTATTACAAATTGAGAAGAAGAGAATTATATACACCACTTTCATTCACAAAATGGTCCTCTATGCTATGCTATTTTGTGAATGAAAATAGTGCGGATTTGGATACACCATTTTCCATTCACACCATGCTGCGCCATGGGATCTTTCCTATTTACTTGTTGTTGTTTGAACTTTTGAACTTGTGACTTAGAGAATTATATATATATAGATTGTGGCAAAAATGAATTGTAAAGTAATAGAAACAAGCATATATAATAGTAACCTGACAATTTGTGTTCCATACAGTCCTCACCAGTGCCTGATATTAAAAGCTTACCACTCCCATTGACAGAATCTGAAGCAAAGCAGATGAAATCAACAGGGCAGAAGTATGTCTTTTTTTTATCCCCCATTTAACAGATCAGATTTATCAAGATAGTCAAATCAATTTTAATAATCAATGTAATAAATTGTCTACTCCATAAATGAAAAAATATTAAGTGATTTAAGGTAACAAATAGAGGTACTTTAATTTGATAGACAAGATTTTACTTTAATTGTTTCTTTTGAATTATGCTTTCTAATTGACATATAACTTGCATGTCTGGTACAAATACATTCATATTTTGAATCCATATAAATTGCATAATTAATTTAAACACATTGATTCTCAAAAAAGTTTTATTTCAAATAATGAGCAATGTTTTTAAAATTTTTTTGTTTGTTTACAAAACAAATTAATGTTTTTCTTTACTTAATTTTGTTTTCATTATATTTTTTGTCTATTTATTTCTGCTACAATAACCTGAAGGAACCCTACAGCTGTGATAGTAGAAAGTACAACAGTAGCACCTAGGCAGAGGCCAAAAGGTCAAGCAGCACCTACATCTGCAACTCTGGGACTTCCTATACAGACAACTATTGCACCTAGGCGGCGCCCCACTGCTAGCAATCCTAATACTCCAGTTGGTATGTCTTCGTTTTCTTCAGCATTCATGACTCTTATTGAAATATTTATTACTTCATGAAATGGTTGTTTATTTCTTTTAAAACTAAGTTATTGTTGAATTATATTCACTTTAAAATTATATCATTTTTTGAAAACTTTAATCAACTCACTCTGTCTGCTTGTTTGGTAAAAAGTTTCCGCACATGCTATTTCTCCCACACCAAATCTGAGATCAAGCTCAAATTTTGTACAATTATTTCTTTTACCTGACAAGACAGAATCAATAAAAAAAATTAACCTATTAGCTAATTAACTATTGATAATTAGTTATTTTGTTTGGTATCTTGAACAAGGGAAAGAAATTGTACTTAACTGAAGTGGTGGTATAAGCTGAATCAGTCCCCTTTAAAAGTCTTGTCTAGTCATAAGTACCTCACTAACAAAGTGGTTAGCATGTCAGCCGGAGGAGGGGTGAGCCACAAGTTCTAGTTCAGGTCAACCCCACCCCTCTATTTTTTTAAAGCTTTTAAAAACAAATTACGGTAAAATCCACACAGATATCCCTTGCTTTCTTTAACTCCTCCCCTTTTTTTTAAAATAAATTTCTATGTCTTTCTTTTTATCTCTGTATGTCAAAGGAAGTAGTAATAGTCATGTGTGATGTATTTTGAAGCAAACGAATGCCGTGTTTATTGATGTATTGTATCCACCCTTTGTTTGCAATGTTCTTAATATCTTTCCTTTGTTCCAAAGGTAACCTTACACCAAGTCATATTTTTTAGCTATTGGATTTGTAAAACCATCTTGCTAATCTTCTTATCTTCCTGGTTTGTGTTAGGTGCTGTTTTTAGATAAGCTTTTCAACTTTTAAAAACTCATTTAATCATGGACTTTTATTTGCCAGTTGATGTAGGCCCACCACCAACGACATCACCACCATATGCTGTTCCCCCTGCTGTTCCTGCATCACCCATGTATAGCATGGTGCCTCAGCAAGTTTCCACTGTTGCAAACTTTCCCCATGGGAGCATGAACACATCCAATCAGTCTTTCTATGCCCATCAGTCCTTTTCACAGGTATATATTTTATATTATACATCTTGAATACTTGAATGATTTGCATTTGTGCAGTTTATGGTAGAAAATGACTCTTATATAATTGTTTTTTTGACATACTTATTAGGATTTTCAATAATATATGATTTCAGTCAAGAGATATAACAAGCATATATAATAGTGCCAAACCTTAAGGCTTGATTTTAAATTTAATTTCACCTAGCCCTTACAAGATAAACTGGTGCACCGGAGTGAACAGTTGTTTAGAATTATAGATAAAAATATGAAACTCAACAAGACCAAAGTAAATAAATGATAGATGTTTGGGTCAAAGGGTCTTTATCAGCTTCAAATAAACAAAAACAGAAGACTATTAACACACAAAAATGCTCCAAGTAAAGCCTTATCTGTCTGATATTGTTGTTAGCTATGGGTGCAACGGAAATCAGAATGAGGCAGACAGACTAGTATTAAGCATGGATGGGTGTGACAGGTTTCCCATTATAGCTTTTTTTTATTTGCTTTATTGTGTATAAACAATTTTTTAACTTATGACTTACAGCCGATGGGTATGTACCAGATGTATCCAAATCCATTGGCACAGCCACTATTTAACCAGCAAGCTCCACTAACACAAAGTACCAGTTACAACCACGCCCTGAATGAAAGGGGAGGATCTGGGGAAAGACTAGTCACTAGTGTTTCAAGCAATGAGGTTTTGATTCTGTTGTAAAAAAAAAAAGTTGTCTGTTTTCTTTTTAAACTTAGCAACATTTTGATCTTATTAACTGCTATTACTGATAGTGTTTTTGTATCTCTTGTAAATTTATATGTTTTCTTCCTAGGTGAAGACAGCTCAGTTAATAAGTATTGATGATGATATAATGGAGGATACATCAAAATCAGACCCAAATCTGGCAACCCAAAGTGACACAACTTTTAAACGTCCATTTGTTCCTCAAAATAGAATTCCAAGCTTAGACCCTGGCTCAGTAAGTATCAGCATATTTATAGAATTTAGTTGCCTTGGTTACTCCATCTTTTATAGATCTAAACATTTGTTCTCACTCTTATGTCCCCCACAAACTCAACCCTAATTCACAGTCACAGCTGTGACCATCTACTAACCAGCAAAAGACACTATTAAACAGTGGGGGGAAAATGACTTTGTTGTTAAGGAAAGGTAATAATTAGTATTAACAGTAAGTTGCTGTCTATTTGAAATATGAAGACATTATTGAAATGAGCTTAAATTATGATATATGGGGATAAGATCTTGTTTCTGAAAATGGTATGTGTGGTATGCATCAAATGAAGTGGACAGCTTTTTTGGTACTTGCCTATTTCGTGAAAAAAATGAGTCAGAATCTAATAATAACTAACTATTCATCATCATCCATCCTAGTGGTGCTACAGCCCATGGTGGGCTCTGGCCTGCTTTAGCACATCTCTCCATTCTCATCTGTCCTGTGGGCTCTGGAAATAGGGACAGTTTGTTTCAGGGGCTCTATGCTGGTTGGGTTAAGAGTCACTTTATACTGTTATAGTTTCTTTGTTTTTTATTCTTTCAGTCGCCTTCACTTTTACTTAATCCTCCAGTGGACAACAGGGTAAATCGTCACAGGCGCAACGTCAGTGATACTTCCTTTCTCACTATGGGAGGTAAAGGCAGTGCTTTCAGGTAATGTTTTAGACACACAACATGTATGTTGTTGGTTTAGAAGACTAATTATATGTTTTAGCACATTAGCACTCATTGCAAACCTTTGTCAGAAGATGTTAAATACTATTATTTTTTTTCTTTCACATCCTAAATAGACACATTTTTTGTTTGTAATAATATTTAATCTAATTTTTTTTCAATTATAATAGTGGTAATGGTAGCTAACAGGTCTAAAAAAAATTAAAAATATAATAACTATTAATATACTTTCATCATTTCATCAGAGCATACCATGGAAATCAACTGTCTACAACCAATGAGGCCAAATCAAAGTCAGCCACCAACACACCCATCAATTCCCCACCTCCACTGTGAGTTTCATTTCTTTATGTCTTGTCTGTCTGTATGGAAAACCAAACATACAATTTAACATCTCTAGAAGGATGATACTATCGCTGATGGAAGAGATGTTTAAATGCCCAAAGGCTTCATTATTAATAATTAAATAAAGATGATCCTAATCTCATATATTCTTAAATGTATTAATATGCCCCCATGTATTACAATAAAGAAGAATAAGCATGCTAAATAGCTTAGAAAAATTTGGTTTGTGTTTTAAAAATGCTTCTCACTGAACATTGACCTGTTTCATTCATGTTTTGCATGATGGGATACAATAAATTTCTAGAAAATTATGTCTATACCTCTTTTTTTTTTTTTTTTTACAAAAACTTTTTTCATGTTTCATTGGTGTTTGTGTGTGTGTGTGATAAAGAGTATTGGAAATGTTTGTATTCCATTCGTTTCATTGTTCTTTCTTTGCAGTAAGCAGATTAGTGTTACATTTTCTGTCTTGTCTGATTGTGTCCCATTAAAACACCTATCTTATTTCAGAGGTTCTCAAAAGTTTACAAGGCCTCTCTCAGCTGATCTAGTTGAATGGAATCCATTTGAGGACAATTTTAATGCTGAAACAGATGATATGATGTTTGGTGAGGAGTTTGATAAAATTAGGCGAGGTTCTAACACAAGTAAGTAACATGGCTGATATGTAACCCCTTAAGGTTCTGTTTTTGAAATTAACAAAGAAAGTAACATCTAATTTATCATTTGTTTCACATTCTTTTTATATCAAGGGATCTTTTCTAGTCACTGAAAAATATTTTGCACATTATTTTTGACTTCACTGACAAAATTGTGTGTTTATTTTTAATTTGTAGATTTGTTTCTTATTTCTCTTGCAACTTTTCAGCTAGCTGCATTTTTTTTATATTAAGGGAATTGCTTTATTATAAAATAAATTAAAAGTAAAGAATATTTAAGATTACAAAAACATCAAAAATAGGAACAGTGTTAAGTCAGGATTAAATTTCAATTAATTATGCTAACAAGAATTTCTAACAATTTTAAATATATTGAGCTAACACAGTTTAATCCTAATTATGCCTGTCATTTAAAGTTTTTTTCTGACATTGTCTGGTTTCAGGTCCCTAAAATATAAGATAGCAATTGGTCAGAAAAGGATTTTAATTGTTATGGTCTCTGCTTGTAATACACAAAACATCTTTCCCTTCCCCATGTCATACTATTTGATAATACTACATACAATACTGATAGTTAATTTGTGTTTGCTTGTCTTCTTTTCCCCCATACCATATCATATCTTAGGCATTTCCAATGTAAAAAGTCGCGAAGATCTTGTGATGTCCGGCTCTGACTCGTCAGACCCGTTTTGTAATGCTCCATTCAAAAAAGCTGGTAGGTGAAACTCCTTCCACTCTCCTAGCTATGAAGAGAAAAAATTAATGACTGAGTTATGTGTTGAGTGTTTTCTTTGTTTTTAATAGTTTTAGTTTCTAGCATTGAAAGCTTTTTTTTACACAGCAGTGTGATGTATGCCTGTTTATATGTTTTGTGTGCTGTGAAGTATGAACATTAATTTCTAATATTTAACTAGATCTTCTTATGAATAGGGGCGTAACTGGCTATAGAGTAAGGAGCAACCATACTGCTGTACTCCTCCATTGCGTTTTTTTTCCAAGTGACCTTAACTAAATCTTATTCCTTTTTAGGAGGATATAATGTGAGCTTATTGACCTCTGCCTTGTCACCTACCCTCTCTTTGATAAAATAAAATGTCAGCTACGCCACTAGTTATAAAGATATTTGTGCGCAATGTTCTGTATTTTCTAAATTTTATATACCCCTTTATATGTTGTCTTTTAATATAGGTTTTGATTGAAATGTTAACTATTACCCTGTTATTACTTTGATTTCTTAAAAAAAAAAAAAGTTGTAATAGGCTGGTTTTTTTTTTTTTTTTTCTGTTTAACCAAATACAACATTTAATAATTTAAAAAAGTCAAAATCTAATATAACAAGAGAAAAATTATTTTTATTTTTATTTTTTTTTTGTGCTATATCAACTTATCTTACTATTATTTTAACAGTTGCACGTAAAAGTAAGTCAGTTGAAACAGCTTTGGCCAATATTTTACAGTTTGGTTATGTGGGCATTAATAATTTGATGACAGTTAATATTCATTGCATCACTGCTCTTAGTTGTTTTTTTATATTACTTGGTTCTAAATGCTCTCTTTTCTTTTTAATTGCTTGCGCATAAGGTGACTGTTAATTTACTTCTTTGGTTAGATTTTTTTTCTTTACTTTGTTAACCCTGCATTCATTTCTCTCACCAATATTAATGAGCTATATAGATATTGCGAGGCAGTATGTATGATATTCCCCCTATTTAGCTAAACACACCCTTTATTATGTATATGCTCCCAGATATTTTATTTAGCATGATGTTAGTTATAATATATTCTTTTTTTTTTTTCTTTTAAAATAAATCTGTGAAAAACTGCTAAATTTTATTCAATTAAATACTTTTATTCAATTTTAAAAATACAAGATGTTATTTTATGATTCCTGAAATTCATTAAAGTTTTTAATTCTGTGGCCTGGAATCATTAACAAATACATTTTTATTTCTAATTAAAAACTTTGCGATGGCTTGGCTTTTGTATTAAATATACAATAGGTTTTTTGTTTTGGTTAAAATTATTTATCCAAATATGTAATTTTAAGTGTATTTGAAGGCCTGGGGCAAATAAATGTGACAGCAAGTAATATTCGTGTGCCAACAGTTTTTTAAATTCTTATTCAATTACAAAACTTCACTTTCAATCTCACTTTTTATTTGTCTCTTGAATGAATCAACCTACTTTTTGTGTACATTTTTTCCGTCCTGTCCCTCCGTACATATGTACACACATATACACAACACACACATCATCTGTGTTTTTTTTTTGTAACTTTCACTAAAGCTGTAGACAATTTTTAGAGACTAGAAAAGATCTTTTATTCTCTGGTATCAAACACTTTTAATTTGGTAAGTTTGATGCTGTTAAGGAAATGATTGATAAAAATGCAAATGTTACATTGATTTTTATTTTCTATGTAAGATCGCAATTATCAATCAGTTTTATTTCTGATTTAGAAGATATCCTTTTCTGTTCTTAAATTTTATCTGTTCATATTGAGCTTTTCTAGAACTAAACTTGTCAATGAAGATTTTGCTCTATATTTTAACTTTAAGAAAAAAGATCATATAAAATAAAAAGAAAAAAAAGCAACAACAAAACTAGTTGGCTGTGACTAACTTGTGGCACACATTTATTTTCCCAGGCCATAACTGGTAATACTTGGCCATGGAAAGACTACAGAAAAATAGGTGACCATTCGTCCCCAGAAGTCTGTCTGCTTAATGCAACTAGAGGAATCATATTAAAAACTTCACAGCTTATTCCTGTCCCATTTGAATTCAATATGCAAGTTCTTAATGATAGCTGATGAAAGAGACCTTTAAAAAAATATATTTGATTTCCTTTGCATCATTGGTACATATACCATTCTATTAAGTAGTTAGGTTATTTCTATGCTTATTCTCAGCTTTTAGTTCTATGTTA
This sequence comes from Biomphalaria straminea, assembly GCA_021533235.1. Lineage (NCBI taxonomy): Eukaryota > Metazoa > Mollusca > Gastropoda > Planorbidae > Biomphalaria > Biomphalaria straminea. Next base: position 15,595,717 of record JADKLZ010003886.1, read on the forward strand.
ATGACAAAGTTTTTGTTCTTTATTATTTGCATGTTTAAGTTTTGAAATTAGAATCACTGTACATAGTTCTTTTTTAATCATTGTTTATTGAGATAAAGTGCATCATTTATTTTTTTGTGCTGTTTTCATTGTAGTCAAAGTATTTAAGTATTTTGACCAAGTGCAATCATGACAACAAATCTATCTACATGAAGTAAAATTTCATAGTTGTGAATATAATAGCACATGTATTTATCTTCCAAGTCATGGCTTTTGACATAGCTAGGACTACACAGGCAATTTTTTTGTAGCATGTGTCTAAAGTAGCAACATTTTAAACACCTGAATTAGTTTTTTGTTGTTTGTTATCCAGATAAACCACAGCTCAGTCCATTGATTGTGTTCTTGTAATTGGATGTTTTACTCGAGAGTTCTCTTTTCTGTATGATGTTTAATGGCATATTTTCAAGTGGGGATTAAATTGGAATAAGAAGCTTTCAGCCTTTTTTTTTTTTCAGGCAAGGACAACCATCACCAAGTTAAACACCTTTTTCTTGTTCTAAATGTTATCCACTATGAAAACAAGTGAGGTTATATAACAAGTGGAAGCTAAACAAGAAAAAAAAATAATGTCATCTCTGTCAGCTCAATGTTAGTAAACCAAACAACTAAAGTATAGCCAAGTTCTGAGCTACTCAGCCAATTTCTCCATTTATTTATATAAAAAAAGTCTACAGTCTATTCCCTGTTGAAATGGTTTTGAGGTCTAGTAGCTATTATTTTATCTGTGCACTACTTTGCTTTGGTTTCTTATTCGTGCAATTCTTTATAATTCTTTTTGAAGCTCAAGAGGAGTCTCTCAGTGGCTAGATTGCTCCTGCAACCTTGAAAAGTATGGTCACCATGCTGTAGTGGTTCAGATTTATATCCTTATGAACTTATGACCTCGTTCTTTCTGTTGCATCCTTCTAAGGTTGAAAATTATGTGTTGCTAATGGGGATGCACTTTCTTGTTACATGTTGATAATTGATAGTGGTGCAGTTTGTTTTTCTCTCAAAGTTTTAATGTGTTACCTTTTAAGGGAATTTTTTTTTTATATATTTATATTTGTGCATTCATCAGTTCCTCTTGGCTAGATTAATGTCATACATGATAACCCCACTAATCTGTTTACTTATAATGAATTGTATACAGAATAGATAGGTTTATAGTTTAGGAAAAAAATAGTTTAGGCTGTGATAAAAAGTGATATTAATAATGTTATGATCCTTTGAAATTTTAAGACATTCCAGCATTGGCTCAGATTTTGAATTAGCTTGTTTTTTTTTTTTTTTTTTTTTTTGTCTGTTTGTTTGAGAAAATAATATGACAAGTAGAAAGTGTTTTGTTTTTAACTACCAAAACAATTTAAATTATTTTTAAAAAATCGCTTTAATTTATTTGCATTATTTAAATAAAGTAAGAGCATTTATTTTCAATTGTCTGTTACATTATTGTTAAAGCTGGTCAGTTCTTAATGTTTCCAATTTGAAATGTTTACATGCTGAGTATATGTATATTTATATTTCTTTTTTAAAGTAAATTGGTTAGTGAAATGATCGTGCATCTTGTTAAGTTTTAAACAAAGAATTTTGTAGGACTAGAATGCTTTCTTAACATTGGTAGGAATGTATCAGTATTATTTACAAAGTCCATTTAGTTATTGATTTGATGTAGAAAAATTTTGATCTTGACCACAGATTTACAGCAGTTGTCTATATTAAATATCCACAAGATGAGATCCTTTATGTTATGAAAATCCACTTAAATGAAATGCAATATTTTTCTTTCCTTTTAAATATCATTTGTTATAAAGAAAGAAAGAAAAATCCACAAATTCTTTGAGTTGATGTTCTTGATAGAATTTCTACTACAAAGTCAAATCCATTTGAAACAGTTTTAGGAATTTTTTTTTATAGAATGTTTTGTATTTTTATTTGCATGTAATATATACATATAAAGATAAGAGTCTACAACAGATTATACAAATGTTAGTCATATAATGAAAGTATTACAATGTTAACATGAACCCTATAGATAACTACCCTATAGGTAACTTATTTGTCAATTTATGTAATGGCCATTAAATGATGTTTTATTATTGAACAAATATGTCAGAAGAAATGTATTCCGTTTTGTTTTATTATGATTACAAAGTTAACATTTTTTTAAATGTGTTTACAATAAGAAAAAAAAGTAAAGATTAACCTGAAATTACATTTCAAGAAAACTCTGTCCTTGCCTATTTTTTTGTATTCTTTAAGTTAACTTTTTTTTTTCTAGTGATTTTTCTCTTGATTTTTTTGTTATGACCTCTGTCCAGTTTGCTTTAACAAGTTTTCAGCCTTTTTTTTTTTTCTTTTTCTGAAATGCTTTTAGTTTATTGTCAAGATAATCACCTTTGTCTTCAATAGTGTCAACTATGAAAACAAGTGAAATTATAATAAGTGACTGAATACATTACATTTGTTTTTAGGGTCAGATTTTATTTACTTTAATAACCATAACTAGAAGTAAATTATAGGCTCTGGCACCATTTAAGTTTACATTGTACACACACTTAACAAAAGCATCATCATCTACTATGTCCTATGTCACCACTGCGATCACTAGCATATAAAGTTATGAAAACACTTTCTTGGTAGGTGGGAGGGTCATCTTTATTTTCCATTTCTTTCTTTGTCACTGTTTTATAAATATACAAATAATAGTCACTCCCTTGTCCATATTGTGACAGCACGTGCAGCACTTTGTAATATCTTATCAACATGAATACTGTGTCTCTACTTCCCCTCCTTTATGTTCTTAGTCCGAGGAAATCCTCTAGCATGGTCTTAGTGCACATACAATAACAATTCTTCAATATCACTTTTTTTTGTTTTGTATATGTGCGCCTATGTGTGGAATGCGATTGGAACTGTGTTAGCATGCATGTTTTTAGTGGTATTGGCATTTAGATGATGTGAGTGAAATTGTCTCATCCATAATTTTGAAGCAGTAATACTTGTTGACCTGCATTTAAGCGGTGTGTTTTAATGTGCACTACCTTCTGCACTTGCTTGAACTGTTAACATCAAACTTTCATGTTTTATTTCCAACTAAAGATTTTGTTAAAAAAAAAAAGATTTAGATGCTGTTTCTCTCAGGAGAAGGATACATTTAGTTGTACCAGAGATTTGACAGACACTAATCTGATTTACTTTTAATATGTAGTTTGTGTGTAAATATAATTATATTACAGAGGATTTATTGGTTGCTCAATTTCAGTTTACTAGCTAATGGCAATATAGTGTTAAATAATAGCTACAAGTAAGTCAAAAGTTTTTGATACATGATGATTTAAAAAGAAATATATAATTAACATATTATTTTCTTCCTACGTTATGGTCCATCTTTACATAAAGCTTGTTCTTTTTTTTTAAATCAAACAAAAATTCCATTGCAATAATTTATTCTACTTTTTTTTAGAAATCTCTACCTTCTTTGTAATCATTTATTGTAAAGATGTTTTTGTATTTCAAGTTTTAGTTTAATAAGAATGTAGCAATGCCTCATGAAAGTCAGTTATCTTTCCCTCCTTATTTCTTATTCTTATTTGGAATGTTTTGTGTGTGTATGTATGCTAGAACAAATTTAGTATAATTTTTTTTATCATTCTGTATTGTCAAAACTCATGTTTTGTTAGTGTATTTAGTTTTATGAGATCAATAAATACTATTGTTCACTCTAAGTCACGTGTCATGTTAATATTTGCCTTTGGGTGTTGTAATCATGAATGATGCAAATGGTAACTAAACCTGTAGCACGGCTGCATCAGCTTTTCTATTAAGCAGGCATGTTTTCTTATTTCTACCTTAACTGGATAATGAATAAATTATTATCTCTTGCATGTTGGTTCTATTTGAAGCTACTAACTCATTAAGAATAGTTTCAGTTAAGCAATAACATAACTAGAATTTGTTCATTAGAAATATTTATTATTTATGTAGATAGTCATGCATTTAATTGATTTTCATGTCACTTTCATTCCTATAAAGTGTTGTAGTAACTTATGCAGCTTATGAATTTAACATTTTTAACATTTCTTTTGTAGAAAAATCATTGGATGGATCCTCAAGTGACAGTGGCTCAGATGATAGAGTTAATACCAAGACAACTGAAAAAGTCAAACTCCAATCTGCAGCTCTTTCTGACTCTCTGGCTGCTGCTGAGCAAGGCTCAGAAACGCGTTCAAGGGATTTCCTTGGCACTGGTCAGCTGCGGGCAGCATTGGGCAGAACTAAGTATTCCCAGCTGATTGATTCAGATGAAACAGATGATGTTTATGATGGTAGAAACAAAGAGAATGTGTCAATTTTTGGACAAGAAGGAACAAAGCCTGCTGTGTATGATGATGGTCATCAGCTTAATTTAGTAAGTGCAGCTATAAGTAAACTTGAGCCAAGAGGTCGCAAAGAATCTAGCTCTTCTTATGCGGAGGAGGATCACCCGTCACTGAAAACCCATCAGGCCAACAACTTTGACTATCAGGAGCTGGATGATGAGTTTGGTTCAAGGCCAGTGGATCTGGCTGTGTCTGGTGCAATCAAGTCAGGAAGCAATGAAACTGATAGTGTCAATGTTAAGTATGTTACTGGGGCAGACAGAATAGTTGGCCATGAATATGGTGTTAAGCCATTGTTGGATGATGATGAACTTCAGGATGCTTATGTAGGTCAGGCCCAAGGATGGCCACAGACCCACGCTGTTGCTAACCCAGTGCAATATTACTACGCCAACCAGCAAGGATTGTCCAATGCCGGTCACACAGCAATGGAACAGAATGGTGCCAGACAGCTAACTGAAAAATCCTTTGGCTATCTGAAGGATCAAATCACTTTAGCTTGTGAGCCAGCTGAGGCTGATGTTGATCATTCTGCAATGACCACATCTTCATCAGTCATATCACCAGAACTTGAAAGTGGTTTTGATGTTTTCTCAGCAGCACCTTTTAAGCCTAAATCATCTAAAACATCTACCCCGGCATCTGTTCAAGCTTCAGGGACATCTTCTATCAACTCAATATCCACTGATGTATTTGATAGTGCCCCTTTCAAGTATAAGCCTGTCAAAAGCAATACATCATCTACAGTGACTAGTCCTGGAAGTTCCACCTCAATAACAGCTACCTCTGGTGATCTTTTGGTTTCTAAAAAAGCAGATCAAGCTGACATTTTTGGTAGTACGCCATTTCACACCTCTCATAGCAATCTCTCTTCCGGGCCATCTTCCAGCACTGTGTCACTCTCTATGGAGGACATCATGTACATCAAGACTCCAGATGAAGCACAGCCAGGAAGTCTTCCACAGATAAGTGGTTGTTCTAACAGTGTCAGCAGTGACTACTTGTCCAGTCAACAGATAAGTGGAAACTATGAATACCCAAAACAAAGTGACACCTTAACTATGTCTGGTCATGCTGAGCTGGAAAGTATAATCAGCAATATTCCTGAAGACCCTTTTGGAGCTGTGCCTCTAAACAAAGCAATGAAGCGTTCCATGAAGAAAGGAAGCATTAACCCACTTCCCATTCCATCTTCTGCTGCCAGTGCCATTCCTGCAAAAGTGGTTTTGAATCCTGTTGGCATGACAGGTCCAAATGCTGATTACATGGGAACTAGAAAAAATGATTTAGTTATTAACAACCAGGGTCAGTATTACATTGGTGGAGTGTCACAAGAGAGTCAGCATCCCACTAACATGTCCTACAATGCACAATACAGACAAAGTTCCAGCTCCCACACAAACCCAGCATGGAATACACAAACACAGCATTTTTTACCAATGGCACAATCACATAATAATAACCAGCCCAACATCCAGAGGTCTGTCTTGGAAAGCATATCACAGAGTAAGCCCAATTCCCAACAGCCTCAGAAATTGAGCCATCCTATTGTCCCACAGGCAAGTCATCAGGACATGAGACACTCCCAGGCTTTTCAACACCACATGTTTAATCAAACTGTTGTTAGGCCTGCCCCTCCTACAACTAGGCCCAATATTCAACGTCCCGGAGATCTCCCTGTTGCGTCTTCTGTGCAACTGGTAGGCACATCGACATGGACTTCAGCTCACCAAGATGAAGCAGACTGGGAAGCACCAGACGATTTTGATGATGAAGGAAGATACCAAAGGCTAAAGGTAAAAGGTCCAAATAGTAAGAGGTCCAGCAGGGATGTCAGCTCATCAGGTTTTGCCAATATGAGCTTTAATGATGAGGATGAATTTAACCAAGACTCACTGCCCAGAGAATCACCATCCATGGGTACAGCAGTCTCAATTCAGAATATGTACAGAACTGAAACTTCTCCTATAGGGGGAGAAATAGTTGGCAGAGCCACCATCGTTGTACCAGCTACAGCCTTCGATACTGGAACTTGGCCTCGTAAGCATAAAAGGCACCAGGTCAAAGCCGAACCCTTCTCAGTTACAAAAAAATAAAAGTCTATCCTAATGTTTCCTTCTGAAACTGGTTGTAATAATAAAACTTTGATTTATCAATGAAACTTAGGAAAGGGTGTATTGTTATAATCATGATAAGTTTGTTTTTATGTGTATATTGTGTACTACAAATTTATTATAAATGGATTAGAGATTGAGATATAAAATTGAGTTTGTTAATAATTGCCATTACTTTGCAATATATAATCTTTAGAGTATCATCTTTAAATGTTAGTCTTTTAGCTAGTTAGGGTGGTAGTAATTGGAGCAATTTGTGTCTTATTCAGTATAACTATTGTTGTTTGATGTAAATTGTTGGGAAATTCAATTTCCCACATTATTTGCAGTGTTTCTTTTGTTTTCTAGTTAATGGACACCGTGATATGTTTTGAATATTATGTGATGAAGAAGTTTTGCACAGCAATGAGGTGTCCTGGCATCTTCTTCAACTTCATTGTTTATAATATTATTACAATTTTTATTCTTGTTTTGTTCTTTAAAAAAAAAAGATATTTTGCCATAATTTTAAGCTCTATTTACACACAACTCACAATCATTGGTGTGATTAATGAGAAAGTGCTGCCACCATAGTTTCCTGAGAAGGCTCATGGAAGCAGGTTTTATATTGATTTTGTTTCACTTATTTATTCCAATAAAAAAAAACTACTGGTCACAATAATTTTGTTATTCAAACTAAGTACTTGATTGTTTTTTTTTAATTCCTCTTCATATTAATTCTATTTAGCTTAGACAATTTTTACTTGATCTTTGGGTGCCTCTTACATTTTAAAGAAAAAAAAATTGTGCAATAGAATTGAATGGTTTTTAAACTTTGTTCTCTTTATAATTGTCCTCCAGGTTGATGAGAAATGTCTATTCTACCCAAATAGTTAATGGTATAGGCTAGAGTCAACTGTAGCACTGGTGAAAATAGCAAAATAAAATAATTAAAATATTAGGTCTAAAAAATATTTGTATTGCTATTTTAGTAAAGCAGATTTACTTTATAGTGACTTCTTTGGACTTTTTAATTAATTTTTTAAATGCTGTATTGTTGTATTAAAGTATAATGTAGAACATATTTTTGTATGCAGAGAAAGTACATCTATAGTTACTTTACTAACCCTATAGAGACATTAGGAACAAGAAAGATTTCATGACTCTGTAAGCAATGACCATACTTAAAGGTTGTGACTTTGTATTTATTGCTAACTTAAATTTTACTCTTTTTTTTTTTTTGTTGTTGTCATCTTTCCTTTCACCCTCCACCAAATAGAGAGTATAGTCTTCAGATTTTCTTCATTCAGTAGAATATATATGTACTTGTAACTAAAGGAAATATTTTAGGTAACCAAAATGCTTTTGTTTTTGTTTCTATTTCTGACATGAAATTTTTATGAAACAATGTGTCATTTATTAGGTTTCTATGTTAGCTGCTTCATAGGTTAACAAGCAACCCACTGCATACATTTACTCTAGTAGTTTATGTTACATTAGATCAGCTGCAAATGTTCATTCCAATGTACTTTGTTTTTTTTTTAGAGTATATATAAAAAGCTTTACATTATTAACTCTTTCTCTCCTAATAAACCATACCGTCGTTGATTTGACCTCATTAAATTAAATTAATGTTTAATTTTATAAACTTATTTTTGTGTTATTTAAAAAGAGCATGCATTCCCCTTAAATTCTATACCAAATAAAACATTTTCTGATAACAAACGACAAAGCTATTGAAGCTAAATCATAGCAGGGTAGTGGAATAGCATTTAGCAAAAATGAAGAAATCTGTTATAGTGTGGAAAAAAATAATTATGGAAAGAAAGAGTTAAATCTTAATTCACTCGTTCTTTTTGTAGAAACTGATGGGTTTTTTTTTTTTTTTTTTTTTTTTTGTGGAACTAAATGAATTTTATCTACTGATTGGTTAATAGCATATATCTGCCTTTCATTATCCTTTAAATTGTTTTGCTCCATTGAAGTTTTAATATCTAATTGAAATTTTTATATGGTACAAAAATCTAGGGTTTAAAGCTAAATATCAGTTGTTATTTTTTTCTCTTTAAGTATATTGGGTGTATTCATGGTTTAGTTGTTGATTCACTCTAGTTGATTTGTATTATTTATAAATTTGTTTAAATTTGATTTGCTCTAGTCTGATAAGAAATGTTTTGTTTTAATGGTTTGGTGTGAATATTTTTACTAGAGGCATAATCCACAACTCTTACACATACACATTAACCACTGTTCACCCTTATTAGCTGAAAGTTGTCTCTTGGGTTTGTCTTTGTTAGACATTGTTGGATCACTTGCTTACTATGATATTTACAGAATCAAAAGTAATGATTTCTTTCATTGTTTATGAAATCAAAGTGAAATATTAACCTACTTAGCATTGAACAATTCTAATAAGTGGGACAGTTTACAGAAGAAGGTTTTAGCACTAGGTGGAAGAAAAGGCACTGGCAAATATATAAACAATTTTGTATAAAAAAAAAAGGGTGTTCTTTTTTTGAGGTTGAGAATGAAAGTAACTTTGACAAATAAGCCTCAGTACTTAACATTGTTATAGTATAATGTTCAGTAAAAGTAACACATTTAACTAAGGAAGTTTTTTTTTTTTAAGAACACTTCTAAAATGTATGTACACCCAGGAAATTCAATGCAAACTGTCAAATCTGCTAGATGGAAAAAAAAAAGCATTGTTGTCAGACTGATGAAACCTTTGCTAATTTATTGGGCTAGGTGCGAAAACTCTGTGAACATATTTCACCCCCAAATGATCTTGCTGCATGTTCATATTGGTAAGCAGTCAGTGAACAAACATCTCTTCCCTAGCAATATTTTGATATTTCTGCAGTTTGTTATGCCTTGAGTAGGTCTATCAAAAAATTCTCTCCTGGCAACATCAAATTCAAAACACCTGTAAAAAAAAACATTTTTAGCTTACAATAAAGAGCATGAATCTAGAACAAGCACTTATATATCTTGAGGAATTTGTTTTTCAGGCCTTGGGATCCATTGCTTTTAAGTTAAAAAGGTTTGAATCTTGCACCTGAAGTAAAGGTTAAAGAACACATTGCTTTCCCAGGCTCTGAGTTATTGAAGATGAGTCATGAAGAACTCTGCAATCTTTTTTTTTCAAGTTTTGATTTGATTAAAATTCAGTTTTCATGTTTTGAGAACTAAGGTCCTGTAATTTGATTACTTCAAGGGGGAAAAGTTAAAAATTATTTTTCAACTACTATAGAATGTAGTCTTCAAAGGAAAGCTATAGTTCTTTAGAAACATTCAAAAAGGAAATTAGGCAAATTTTGATGATAAAATAGAATATTTCAGTTTGAGTTTCAGCAGAAATCATTTAATGATTACAATGAAAAGCACATTTTTCTAGACAAGCCTAGCACACTGATTCCATCATGTTTTACACTGAATTCAATAGTGAAGGATTTAACTAAAAAGCTTTCATGAATCTTTTTTTATTAAAACTTAACCTTCTTTTTTTTTTTAATTTAGTCAATTTTATCAAAATACAAAATAAGGTAAAGGCTGCCAGAATGGATTAGTTGATAGTTTTCTTTTTAAAATCTCTAATATATTCAGAGATGTATACAAATAAAAGGATATTGTGGACTACAAAGTTAAAAGCAAGGCAGATGCTTTCATAATTTGTCTGTTGAGTACTGAGGACAAGACCATGCAGTCTAATTCTATTTGTCTTAATCTAGTATTTGTGTTGATGAAATAAAAATTATAATTCAATGCAATACAAGAATTTTGATTTATTCATTTTGCATTCAGACCAGTTGCCAAAACAAATTCATGAGCAGTCAATTCAAAGCTTTACTTTTATTCACTTAAAGTGTCATTTCTTTTTCAAATCCTATGAATGAAAACTTCCATATGGATCCAAATGAATGGTGATAGTGCCTACATTCATTGGTGCTACAGATGTATTTCATAGACACTTGAGGTAGAGATGAGATTTTTTTTTGTAGACAATAGAATGTTATATGAATCTTTTTTTTTTTCTGGTGCTAAAAAAATGAGTTCAGATGTCTGTTTCTCCAAAGTCTGGTTTGTTACATAATTTATAAAATTTCAGAACATTTAACTTTAATTGACCACTTTTTTTTTTTTAAGTCCTTAAAAGCTGAATATTCTTGTAGCACCTGGAAGCTTTTAGAATTTGTTTACACAAGATAAAATGTGACTCATTTGCTACTTTTCTGGTAGCCCCTGTTTATACTGTTCTATGATTTTAAACAAATCCAGTTATATTACTTTCAGCTGTTAATGGTAGATTTACCATTTTACTATTTTTTCACTTTTGTTCACTTTTTATATCTGTGATGATAGTAAATATTTCTTGAAAGGTTGTTTGTATTTCACCAATTTTTTGTGTGCCTGTATATAAATGAAGATATTTAAAAGACTTGTAGATCATAGTAAGTTTTACATTATTCTATACTTTCTGCCCTGACACATTCTGGGTAAAGGTAAACAAATACAAATGCATCAGCATCTCTCTGTGTGTACTGTTGTCTAATTTTTTAAGTTATCCATTCCATTTTGATGTAATCTGTTTGCTTTGATATTTTCACTCACAGACTAGATGGACTTGCAGAAAACTGCTGGAGTGTCATATTTAAAGAAATTATGTTATAATACTGTCATAACTTAGGTGAGAAGGATTGTGTGACTGTTATTTGAATTCAATAATTAAATTAGATATGTTTCATCAGACTATTCTTGTTTTTTGTTTGTAGAGTATTACTCACTATAACTTAAAACTGAAGAATCTGTTGGGGACTCACTATAACTTAAAACTGAAGAATCTCTTGTGTGATTTAAAACAAAAATTACTGCTATTGCTAATTGCAGTGCAATTGCTGAGTATGAAACTGTTTGTTAAATATGATGAACTAATTAAACCCGCACTTAAGAAAAAAGAGGTAAAATTAAAGAGACACCAGTCAGAAGTTCACCTGCTTCTTTTAAATGATTTTTGGCTATGTATTAAATGACTTTCTTGGCTATGTAAATATACGTGAGCTTAGAAATAACTCTCTGCAAAGCACAAACCACCTGCAGGGCTTAAAGGCTCTCTTGCAAAAGCCTTGGACAGAAATCCTCCTGTTGTGGGTAATGTAATTCATCTTTGGTCAAACTGCTCATCCAAATAAAATGAATGACATGCACAAATGTATAAACATTTCTAGTAAATACACACACACACAGATACTTTTAATTCTTTGCTTTAATATAATAATGGAATGAAAAACTATCACAATTCAAAATATTGAAGTAATTCTTATTAACAGAATCAAAAAGGTAATTTATTTAAAGTAATTTTTTAAAATTTTAAATAAAAAAAAAATTTTTTGCTTTAAAATGAAAAATGTAGATTAAAACTTGTTTTCAAAGATCATTAGGATATCTACAATTTGAACTCAAGTTTATAAAAATTTGTTTTTGAAAACAGAAATTTTATATTGCTCGTTATATGCTACATTTTTCATTTAAAAGCCACATGCTGGACTAGAAGTTCACTGAAGCTATTATTAGAAACAATCATTCTACTATTCTATAAATATTACAATGACTGTCAACTAAATGAATAATATACAACAAAATACAAATTATGAAATTCAATATTTTCAGTTCCATACATCATGACAACTGAACTGGACTATTAACAAATAATGAGTACAAAGAAATGAAAAAGTATTACAGTTATAATGAGGGGGAAAAAAAAGTCAACATTAGTAACAAGACAGTAATACACTTGTAATGGGAAATACAAATAACTAAGAAGAATGTATCCTACAGATATTCTTAAGAAACTTTCTCTATAGTTGGAACACCAAGTCAATGCATGTTAATATTTTCCCCTTATTCTGAAGAGCTAAAGAACTTGTCTAGTAAAGCTGCAACATCAGAGGGCTGGTACTTGATATATTTACTTCTGTTCTTGGTAAAATTTAAGTGACTATATTTATTGTAGAACATTGTGTATCTGGGGATCATGTAGTCCTTGTTTTCAGCTATTAAAGCTGATTTCAAATCACTATCTGGCATAGCGTATGTTTTTTGCACTCTGTAAATTTCCTCCAGCTCTTTGTTGAATCCCTTAAAGAAAAAAAAAATGATATGAAAGATATAATGAATTTCAGTAATAAAATTTGTTGATGCTACTTGCTAAGTCTATCATGCAAAGGGACTTTCTTTTCTAAAAGCTTGAATATATCAATAGGTGTTAGATATATAAGTGTTTTAAGCACCAGCTCTATTGAAAATGAATTAAATATTGGTACCCTACATTAATTTGAACACTTACAGTGAATTTGTCTTTGATGTTTTGTCTTTCTTTATCTTTGAGCTGAAAAACAAAAAATGCTCATGAAAAAAGAAAAGTAAAGAAAAGTGTTAGTATTTTTTACAAGGAAGTAAAAAAAATATCTCATCACAAGAATGTATGGACTTTGTTGAACAATGAGGAAATCTGAGTTTTAAAACTTGCTTCTGTAGTAGAATAACATGCTCATTAGCATAGCTTGAAGACAAAACCCCAAATTATATAAATGTTATGGCATTACAGACATTTTTTGTTCTTTGAGTTTATTGTTATAATAAAAGAAATTGTGAACTATAGTCTATATTGTATAAACTACAATGATAAGAACTGAAATCAAGTTCTAAAAAAAATGAATCATATTTCTGTTGTTACTCTTTTTTCTCTAACATACTTAAAAGAAAGAAAGCAAAGCATTGTTGTGATCATTTGATAAACAAGATTACAAAGAGAGTTTGTGTGATACACAAACTCAGAGGCGGCCCCCGTCGGAGTCGGATCCCTGTCAGATCCGCTTTGATCTCTCAACGGACGGACAGACAGACAGACAGACAGACAGACAGACGGACAGACAGTCCACACAAAACTAATATACATCTTCCGTGCTTTGATCTCTCAACGTTAGCCTTGTAAAGCCGATGTTCAAGGCAACTGCCACACTTGTTTTATGAGTTGATTACTTAACGAGTAAATACTGGTATGTTACTCGTATGTTGGAACAAAAAAAATGTGACAACATGTGCAGTATATTAGATTATTAATTGTCTTAAAGTAGGTTTCATTTATATTGCATACTAATTAGGTTTTTTTCTCTTTAAATACTGTTTGCATAAAATATTTTTAAAAATTAGATTTTGAGCTTTTAGAAAAAAAAAAAGTAGCCGTTGCATCAGAACTTTGAATGCTCTATATTATCGTGATGTCAGATTTTCATTTTCTCTTCTACTTTCTGAGCACTAAACGGGACGGACGGACGGACAGACAGACAGACAGACGGACAGACAGGCCACACAAAACTAATAGCGTCTTTTCCCCTTTCAGGTGCCGCTAAAAAAACTAGACAAGCACATATTAAAAAGCACTGAAAGACAATGATGTGTTTTAGTAAATATTGTTACACTCTAAACCTATACCTTGACATCATATATATGACTTTTCTTTTTCCAGAGAAAAGTTATCTTCTCTTTTAACAGCATTATGAGATCCACTGATGTAAAAAATAATATGCATTGCAACATCATTAATCAAATCTCACTATTTTTTAACATGTATTTAATAGGGTTATAACAAGAAAATGGTAAGACAACTTAATAACAGCCAAATACTTTAGTAAGAGTTCAAATTTAGCTGTACAGCTTGTGGTACCAGACAAGATTTTGGTTTCTGAAATTGTCTATTTGATGTACTTAGCACCAGGAAGCAAACTTAACTTTGCTCAAATAGGACCAAAAAAATTTGTTTTTGTTTTTTTGTTTTTGTACTCATTATCATGTTTAATGGATTTAAACACAAAATAAATAATTATAAAAATATAAAGCATATTATTCAGGAGTATCCCTTTCTTTTTAAATTAATGAATGTTTTTTTTCTGTCGGTACAAAAATCTCTCTATATATATATATTTATATATTAACATTAAGAAAGTTGTTGAGAAAGTTTCACAAAACATTTGAATAGCATATCTCTGAGATCACAAAATACAACATATGAATACCTAAAAATGGGACAGCTTTATGAGTCTGTGTGTGTGTGTAAGTAAATAAAATGTGCGATTCCAACAACTAGAATCAGATATAAATAAAGTGGACAATTTATGTGGATATCTAGGTCTAGAGGTCAGTGCACGCATACCCAACGTAAAGGTATATAAACAGTAATAAATGTAAATTAATGAGATATCAACTCACGTTTGATTATATTGTGAGACAGTACTAAAGGAGAAAACTTAAGAATTGCATTTCATAATAGCATTATGTTAAATATTTAAAACATGAAATTTGTATACAATTAAAAATTGAATATATATATAGTTAAAAGTGAACTTTTTATTGTAGTTCATTTTTGGGTTCTTTATTATCTTCTAATAGCAAGCTTTCATTGATTTCTGATAACTGGATCTTAGCTAGGTTCAATACATTAGTACCAAATACAAACATGTGTTTCTCTTGCCCCCCTCACTCTTACTAGTAGCTTTGATAAAGTTTTAATCATGATGAGTAACCAAATAAAATATGGAGTAGAAGATAGTATTAAATCAGATTAATCTTTATAATTTTTAATTATTATACAGTACATGTCTACTGTTTACAAGGTCACAGACATATACATGTATATGTACATGTATATATATAAATATTTATTTATTTATTTTCATATCTCACAAATTCATTTTATATGTATATGCTCAAATACAGATATATTAATATGTATAATATAAATGAAATCTATGTATTTAGTAACATATTGATGCAAATGAATTGAAAAATAATTGACATTAAAAAGAAAACATTACACATTACAAAAGCATCAACTTCCTTTCCTTACCTAATTAACAAATACATACTATAACCATGGCAGTTTTTATGTATTTTTTTTTTTCTAAAATAAGTCCAAGAGAAAAAAACAAAATACTTGATGCAATATTTAATGTCAGATGACCAGAGCAGTAAAGTATCCTAAAATAACCTGATCAGAAAGACACATGGATTCCAGCTCTTTAGGCCTCAATATTGCCCCTTGGCCCCCTCCCTTCTGTTGCCTCGGTGACCTTTCATTATTTTTTCCCCTCGCCAACATGAGAAAGACAACCCAGTTTAACAAATCTGCCCCACAGTTCTGAGCCATCACTAGAGACCATGGCTGTAGAGGTCATTACCCCAAATAAGCGCAGTCTTTGGTTACTTGTAGCTAACGGGGTCCAGGAACAGAGGCCAAGCACTATGTATAATGAATGCTACCATTGTGAAACCTTGAGACATGACTTGGGTTCAGGGGCGTAGCTAGGAATTCTCCATCATATGGGGGCCCAGGGGGCTTCACCTCTTTGGGGGGCCCCTGCATTGTTCATAATATTTAATTTTTAATGTAAAAAACATTCATTTTGGGGCCCTCCTCAAGTGGGGACCCGGGGGGGATTTTCAAATTCTTCCCCCTCCTCCCCCTCCCTAGCTACGCCACTGCTTGGGTTGAAGAGCTCCAGACTCACTAACTGTCTGTAAGTGGAAATTCTTCCTAATGGGATAATGGGGACACACATAATTGCTGTGATTTTAATGTTTTTTTTTTAAAGATCAGACAGACAGAAGGCTTGAAAATCAAACAGACACCAATGTGGAGATCATTTGCTTATCAGACTAAAACTTGTACACATGCAATGTGTTAAATCAAATTAGTTAGCTGTATTTGTAATTAAAGTCAGGTATTAAGGTTAATGAAATTGAAACAATAATTTTCTCATTTGTGAATTGAATGAGTGAGCTTGTGCATATTTTCCTTTGTAGGACAACTCTAAATACATCAAGGACAAATGAAATGATACAGTATAAATCTTTAAGTTCATTTAATAAAAAAAACCTATGCACAGCTTAGACATGTATTAATAGTTAACAAATAGTGAAAAGGAAACAAAACTTTTTGTGTTACATTTTTTTTTAAAAAAAATATTTTTTATTAAAATGTTTTACAATTTGTTTTTCAAATAATTGTTACAGATATTAGTACAACATAAATAGTATCTATAAATAAATACCTTGTGTAACAGAGGCACCTGCATCAATAATTATTATTGTTGAAACAAAAAGACCATCAAATATGTTAAACATATTGATATATAGCTACTGGTCAAGGATTAGAGAGATTTTCAACACAAACTGAAGACCAATTTATGTTTTTTTTTGTTGCTATTTGAAATGTATTTCAGTAATTCTTTTTCTTTGTACAAAGCTGTTGACAATTTATAACTTAAAGTTCATTCATTACAATTCTAGAAATAACTTTGTGTTAAATGTAGTTAATTATGAAACTTAAAAGAAAATTTGTTGTTGTTGTTGTTCAATGCTTTTTTACCGAAAATAAAATAACTAAATTTTGTTAAAAAGACAAGCATTACTCTTTAATTCTATATATAATTATAATTATCAACATAGAAGTGCGCTACAAATGGTCCAAGAGAAAGTGCCCAAAATGTTTCATTTTTCTTAGACTAGAGATTTGAGAAAAGAAAAATACTATTGAAAGCCAAAAAGCCAACAGTCTCAGTGCTAACTACTTCAACAGTCTCAGTGCTAACTTTTTAAACATTATCAGTGCTAACTACTTCAACACTCTCAGTGCTAACTTTTTCAACAGTCTCAGTGCTAACTTTTTCAACACTCTCAGTGCTAACTACTTCAACACTCTCAGTGCTAACTACTTCAACACTCTCAGTGCTAACTACTTCAACACTCTCAGTGCTAACTTTTTCAACACTCTCAGTGCTAACTACTTCAACACTCTCAGTGCTAACTACTTCAACACTCTCAGTGCTAACTTTTTCAACACTCTCAGTGCTAACTACTTCAACACTCTCAGTGCTAACTACTTCAACACT
>JADKLZ010003886.1:15620669-15636296 GCA_021533235.1 Biomphalaria straminea
TTCTGTAATAACTCCCAAAATCCAAACGTTTTTTTTTTCTCGGCGGTAACAACTCAATATTCAATATCATGTTTTTCTGCCAGTAGTTTCTTCTTCCTCAAGATTACATCTCTGACGTATTCCTCGGGATGGTCAAGATGATTTTTTATTATGCCATCAATGTTACTGCTGAGCTGCTGTTGAGCGGCCACTATGTTAAGTTGGAAAGACTGCAACACCATAGAAACAGGTTCAAGAACAGATGAATAATTGACGACAATGATAAATAACTCTGGAATCCTCTATACTCCATAATGAATCTCCACCCTGGGACGAAAGCCCTCTTCCTATTATAAGGGACCATATTGAAAACATACTGAAAACGTAAAAAGAAAATCTGACTACAGACCAACAGAGCTCAAGGAAATAGTGAACTGTTTTCTTCAAACCAATTATCCTAGCAATCCGTGGATCTAAGTTTACACCGATGGATCTTCCCATAAAGTCACCACAAATGGAGGAGCTGGAATTCTCATCGAATGGCCAGATGGAGAAAAACTAGAAAAATCTATTGCAACTGGAGAGCTCTATGACAGCCACTGAGCAGAAAGGGAAACACTAACACTAGATGCTAGCAAATCATCCAAGTTCCCCCCCCCCCCCCACAGTCAGATTGTCTTACAAACCGATAAGAAAACAACCATGCAAAGCTTGCAAAACTCTCATTTCTCGTATATTAAAAAGCTCAGAACAGCACTTACAAAGCTCAACAACAACAGCAAAAACTGTTATTCAATGGGTACCAGCTAGAAGGAAATGAGAAGGCTGACACGCTCGCCAAGACTAGGAGAACTAACTCACAAATAAACTCTGCACTGTATCCAGAAGAAATGAAGAAATTAATTGTAAATAAATTAAATGAGAAATGGACGAGTTCACATCCAAATCACAGAAAGATGATGCTTACTATAAGCTATCCCGACAAGATCAACGTCTAATCTTTCGACTTAGGACCGGACACAACAGAATGCAACAACACATGTACCGGAAAATTGGAACCAGTGAAATCTGCCCATGTGGAGTGTCATCAGAGAATGCCGACCACGAACTCCAAGACTGCGCTCTTTACCATGAGGCCATATAAGACACTGGTCCCAAAACACCCCAATAGAAAGAAAACTATATGGAGAGCGACCTGATTTGGAAACCACATCGCAGTTCATATCTATTGATCTAGTCATCTTAACCTCCAACAAAACAATGAGAACGAAGAAGAAGACGACGACAATGAAAAGACAAATCAGAAACACAAGAGACATTTACTAAACATGTGCAATTTATCTGGTTCACTTGCAGTCGTTATTTTAAGTTCCACCAAACAGTCAAAGATCTCTAAGTTGAGACTTTAAGCTTGAATAGATTCGTATTTTCAGTTCATTGTGTCTCACACAAAGAGATAAATTAAGCACCAACGCTATTTCTAGATAATGATACGGAAGAAGATTTCTAGCCATAACAGGGCAGCCTTGACCAAGTAGTTTGTCCATGTCTAGACTGTACAATGACGTTAGACACATGTAGCATGTCTCTCTGAACCACAGGAACTAAACTAATGAAGTCGAATACAATAGCAATCAACAAACCGAACACTCAAAGACATCTGCTCAGTGCCTGAGTTTCATCACTAAAATGCCCAGCAAATGCAGTTAATTCCTGATGGAGCAGCTTGTAGTTTTTGGGCTCTTGCTGCTGCCAGTGCTCCGTTGATCCAAATCAACGTTTTGACTCAAATGACGACATGTGAAGAACTTTCTTGTATCTCTACTATTGTAAACTGGTGCACGTGTTTAACCCTCTGTTTTATCGAGCGCTGTCATCGACCGCAACTATGTAGCATAGATCACATTGAAATATAATTGGCAAAAAAAAAATAATTCTAGACCTTAAACAAATAATTGTAGCATTGTACGTCTCAATACGATTTTTTCCCTTTGCATCTTCTTGTATGACTAAAGATGTCAATCCTTTGTACTTTCAACCTTCTTTCTACTACTATCGTGTCTGGCATCTGCAATCCAGGAACGTCTTTAAATGCTCGCTCTTCACGTGGATCTATCCAGTTCCACTTTCTTCCAGCTGTTGGTGTCGATTTTGAAGACCTTTATGTCGAGTTTGCATACATTAGTATACCTTAGCAGTGGATGACCAGCGAATCTCCTACCTTCCGTTAAATCATAACACAATGTTTTGTGAATGTCGACCTTGTGGCATTCATAATAACTATAAATATGTGCAAATATAAACAAATCGTCACGACTAACATACTATAGAATATTTGACACCCTTTATAGAGTAAAGAATTGCACGCCTAGAATAAATCGTACATGGTCAGACACGAACTACAGATTTGCCTATTCTAGTTATAATAATAGCATATCTTTACAACTGTTTTTCAGTGGAAGCACTACTTTACTTTAAATTACTACACTTTATAATATTATAATGATAGGCTTTTAGATTTATATTTAGAAGACCAAGACCAAACTTTCCTGAAAATTAATTGATTAAACTCTTGAATCAATAATGCACTTGCACCCCCCTGGATTCTGACTGAATCTACATCTAGCCTACGTAATAAAAAAAACCAGATCTGAAAGATGTATTTCATTATTTTAAAAAAAATGGCTAAAAGGTGGTTACTTGGAATTCAGAGGCGCGCACATACATGGTTGGCCATCCATTCCATACGCCTAGGTTTATCTACTATTTCTACTACTACATTAACCAGTGGAAGCACTACTTGTTCAGTTGCTAATTAGAAATTAATTGATTTGATGGTGCGACAAAATGGCTAGAATTTGGCTACTCAAAATCCAGGGGGGTGCAAGTGCACCCCCTTGCACCCCCCTGCGGGCGCCCATGGTCACTGGTTTTCCTGGCTAGCTCAGGCAATCAATTTCATGCTCTAATAGCGCTAGGGTGGAAGGAGCTTTTGTACAAATTTGTCCTAGCATATGGGACGAGGAATGTGCCTTTTTTCTTGTGACTTTCTGAGTATTTTATTAAGTTTTGTTTTTGAATTTGAAGATTATGGTTAAGTGTTTTATGTATAATAGCTACTTTACTTTTGAGTCTTCTGTCCTAAAGACTTTCTAAATTTAGTGATTTTACCAAAGGTGTTACTCTAGTTACTCTAGTTACCCTTTGGTAATCTGACATTTTTGGAAATCTGACATGTCCATCTGTCCTTTAACCTTTGAACTATCAAGAGTCAATTGTAAAAGATTTTTTTCTAAAGTGATATTCATTTGTCAAACCAAATAGTCATGCTTGAGATAAATATTTGCTGAACATCATCTTGTCATGACTCGTCATAGTTGATCTTTTTTCACACCTTGATCATCCTTTTCAATATCTGAATAGAATTTTCTAGAAGCCACAGTTCCTTTATGATCAAATGAAATTTTGAGAAAACGGAATTTTTTTTTTATTAATTATGCTCTCTTAATCAAATGCCCAATAGAGCATGACAGTAAGATATGTTCACTATTATCAACCCTGTATTTTTTATGTTTGACTAAAATAAATTACATACCTGTCACGGATGAATGTCTGAATGTATATACAATCTATTTTTACAAATGCGCGAATGACCGGAAGTGTGTTAGTTATCAGATAAAAGAGTTCAGCATGCGATATTTGACGTAAAGTTTATTTAAGCTTCTGATTTGTTATTGAGTTGATAATTGTTTTTATTCGTAACTACAACTGAACTCAGGGACACCTAGACCTAATGTAGTTTCTAGAGAGTTTTAAATATAGTAGAGAGCTGTAACAATACCTATCAAACAACAGCTCTGATCAGTTATCTATTCTACTAGATATT
Organism: Biomphalaria straminea; assembly: GCA_021533235.1. Lineage (NCBI taxonomy): Eukaryota > Metazoa > Mollusca > Gastropoda > Planorbidae > Biomphalaria > Biomphalaria straminea. Next base: position 15,624,535 of record JADKLZ010003886.1, read on the forward strand.
AATAACTTCAACACTTGAATAGTAATGCTATACTACTGCATTAGTCATTTTAAATTTTATTTCACAATAAAATGTTTACTTCTAGACCTACATATTATGGCACTTAACTTGAGATAAGTTTAAGAAGCACCTACCTCTTCATTGATTTAAGAATATAGTTCAAATTATTCAACATAAATATGGGTCTCAGAGCCAAGTCACTATAGGTCTGTGCTTTATTGCTGAGATTTAAGCCTAAGGCAGACAAAACACGAGCTGGAGACCAAAAAAACAAAGAAATAATGAGATATCATGGTAGAAATAAGAATACTGAACAAGTAGTAAGTAAAAACAGTTGATCTCAGAGATTTATGTTACTAAAAAAAAGAGACGTTCAATTTTAAATAAATGGCATACACTTTTAAATTAGTGAATGAAAGTTTTTGAATTAGTAACACAATTTGTTTTTATTAATGCGAACAAAATAAAGGATGTAATTTGATTTGCGAATATCTCTACACATCCTTGTAAGAGCCCAGAGGGGTAGGAATAGTAATAAACCTTATAGTAAACAAATATTATAGATAAAAATATAATAAATAATATTTTATAGCAAGCAAATGCAGCTCAGAAGATTTAGACCCAAAGTGTAGATAAAATATCCAGAGGTTTTAATTTCTAACTGCTAAAGGTTTTGAAATTTGTTATCAACCAGAATGGTTATAGATACAAAGAAGTGGTAGGAATGAGATGTTTATAACTTTAGCTAGGGAAGGCTTGGCAATAATTTCATTTTTTTATGAACTACTATACTACTTTTAGTAGTAATTGTTCTTTACACTAATCTTAAGATAGTGCTTTATACATACTCATGTAGTCTGCTGCTTTAAGTCGACATGTGTCTGGAGTTATTGTTGAAGATGGGGCTGTTTTCTCTCCTGCACATAAATATATTTTTTTAATTATTGTTTTTATCATTCCGCTTATGTTGGCACATAATATATATTAAAATTATCCATATCCATTATCATATAGATTTTTAAAGTGCACTGTGTAAACTAATGCAAGTTCTATAATCTTTAATCTGATCATGACCAATATATTTGAATGAAAAGAGCTTTTCCTTCTAAATACTTTACAACACTGAAATGAAATTTAATTCAACAAGTACTAAATTAGAAAATAAAGATTAAATAAAGTAGATAGATACCATGCATCAGAAGCATTGCTCCCGCTGTCTCACAATATCCCTGGAGCTGCTCCAAAAACATCATAGTCTGTTGAACATTGTAAACACTAACATGAAATTTTACATTAAAAAAATTCACTTACTAGGCAGTTTGATATTAGCCTATAATATTTATATGAACATTTTATCCACAATCTTTTAATTTATGAACATTTATCTCTCTTTGATGCCAAACTAAAATTAGATTTTTTCAATAAATTACCTGATTAGCCAGTTGATGAACTATTCCATCTTTTGGCATGTTCAAAGATTTGTCATCCTGAAAGAGTATTATGGTTTCAATATAAATCTTGACAGATAAGATTGACTATTTTTTAAATTTAATTTTCATTTTGTACATGTCCTCTATGTAAATTAAGTTAAATCATTTTTGTTTAAAGTTCTGAAAGAAGAATACAAGTAACACTCACTCTAGTACTTTCTGTAAACTCTTCTAAAGCTTTGGCTCCCTGGCAAATTAGAAAAAAAAAGCATTTAACTGTTTGTTCCAATAATAGTAGTTTCCAGGGCAAATAAGAGAGATGGAAATATTAATATTTGAAAACAAATACAATTCTAAAAGATTATTTAAAGAGGCCATACGTTGCTAACAAGATTTTTTGTCCAAAATCTGGACAACATTAAAAAAAAAAGAGTTAATGTTAATTTTGTTCCATCAATCAAAGAATATGGTTAAAATATTGGACTTTTCTTTGTAAAAAGTGCTTTTTTTTATTCAAACACAAAAAAAAGAGCATTAAAAATTTGTATAATTTTCCTACAACAAAGATTTAGGCAAATGATATGTGTTTTGCAACATTTCTGCGACTGAACTTTTAAATGTTACTTTTTGATATATAAATCAATAGATATATTGATTTAAAATATTTAATTAATTTTTAATGTACAACAGTTAGGTTAAATAAAAACAACATCAAGGGGATTGTTTAACTTACTGTGCTGTCTAATGTTGATAATAGGGATGTTAGTTTGGCTCTGGTCGGTGCTTGGCAACCCTAAGCATAAAAAAATTAAGTCACAAACAAAGCCCAAGTTTTTTTTATTTATTCAAATTTTAACCCCCAAAAATTTTTCTTAAAAACTTTAGCTCTAAATATAGTTAAGAACTGTGATTCGACTCTACCAAAAGACTATGATTAGAAACATGTAGAGAATATAAGAGGAATGTGGTTGCAGACTTCACAAAATGAGGTTCTAATTTTAAAATGATTGAGAACTGTGATTCTAAAAAGATAATTATCTGCCCTTAATTTAGACAAAAATCATAAAATTCACTTACTTCCAAAAGAAGGTCGAATTCTGGTTTAACTAGTCTTAAATGTTGAACAATTGGAAAGATGGATAACACAGCACCAAAATCATGCCTGGCCACATTTTTTCTAGCAGCAGTGGCCAGAAGCTATTAGATGTAAATGTTTAAAATATTCATTATCATGATAACATTTTTTTTTATACAACCAGTCATTTTAAATAATAATTAATATTTTGTCAATATAACCCTACAATATAACTGATACTGTTTACATGATATGACCTACCTCCCCCTCAGAAACTAAAGTTTCTAAGGAAGCCTGAATGATATTATCAAATACTGTTCTTTGATGCTTCTCTGGAATAATCCCTTTCATAAGGTGTGCTTCACTCTAAAAAATTATAAATCCAAATTAATGGCATGGAGATTTTCACCATTTTTATTACATATTGGTCTAACAATAATGACACTTAGATTGCTTTCTGAAGCTTATAGATGACTATATCAAGAAATGTTACCATTACTTTTAAATCTCTTGAGTTCAGACCCGTAACCTTCAGCTAAATATTCTAATAAGAAGCCACTGTTCTAAGATATGTTATAATATAAAAAATAATGATTTAACAAGTATTCTACTACTAAGCTACTGTCTTTAGATCAATAATAATATAAAAAAATAATGATCTAACAACCTGCATCAGCCTCAACAGTGCACTCATTTCACTGATGTAGAGGTCAGTTTCAAGGTCACTTGAATCTTCTTTGACAGGGTCAGGAAAAGAGCCTTGTCGGCGATGACCTAAGCAAATAAATGTCAAAATAATAATTCCATTAAAAAACATTGATGATTTTTTTTTTAATTACCAAAGGTTATTAACATTATTTGTACAGTTTTACATTTCTCTCTTTCTGAATTAACAATATGTGTCAAATTTACAATAAGATGACTTCTCTTTTTTCCAATAACAAATAACACACAAAATTATTTTCATCTGAATGCTAGAATAAGGCTGCATAACAGATATTGTTGATAATTATTGTCATCCTAGAGTAGATAAAGAGCACAAAACAAAAAAAATTATATTTAGAAACAACATGTTACCTTGTTCCAACTGTAGCACTTTCTTTGTCATTTTTCTGATAAATAAAAAAAAACACACACAATTATTAAGAAATGAACATTACAGTTATTTACTTTGAAAACCAATTTGATTCTTTCTAGTTTTGTTAGATGCAAAGTCAAATCATATACTTACGCTATTTTGTTCATGCTTTTTCTAGTCGGCACATCTTTTTGGGGTCTGAACTTGCCGCCCTAATGTTCAAGAAATAAACACATTTTTTTGAAAATGAATGTAAATTTAAATCAATTTGGATTTTAAAAAAATAATTAATTAATTAAATAGATAAAAAAAAACTAAATTAACCAAACCCCAGCTGGTGAATTTTGATTTCCAAAAGAAAGTTGACTGGTATTTAAAGTGCCACTAGAAGACTTCAAATGTTCCTTTAATCTAACATTAAAAAAAGAAGGAAAAATTACATTCAAGGTTAAAGTAGATGGATAGAATTTCTAAACTACAAAATGTGTAAATTAATATAACATGAAATTGATTGAATTACCCTGCCAGGGAGCGACTCAACATTGTAGATCTGGCCTGAATATAGGCTTTCATAAATTCTATTCGTCCATTTTCTGTTAACCATTTTGATATAACTCTCAAGTCTTCTACTACCTTCTCCGACAACTGCTCTAATGCCAAATCTGTGTCTGTGCCGATGGGAGGCAAATCTGAAAAGTTCAAATTTAAAACGTAATAAAGTAAGGTTTGAAAATTGTTGACTTCAAGAATAAAGTGAAGGAAAAAGTGTTAGATGAATGACTTCAGCTTGCAGAATATAGAAATTATGTATAAACATTTCCAAAAGAAATACCAATCTTTTTAGTTTGGTACTGTAGAAATGGAGGCAGTATTTTCTTTGTTTTAATTAAACTAGTAAATCAAATGATGAGGTTAGAAAATTAAATTAATAAACTAATATTTCAAGTCATAAAGTTGGCAGTGAAATAAAAAACATTAAATCATGAAAGTAAAATTCACTTTATAAAATTAAAAAAAACATCAACTTAACGTTAATAAATAGGATGTTGTAATGCATTATTATAAACTTAGGGTTAGGGGCGCATTCAAGATTATCAGAAGTTTTCAAGAAAAATCAGGCCAACCTTGACCACATCACAGTGTCAACAAAAAAATGAATACTAGAAAAAAAAAATCAAATATCACAATGATTCTTAGAAAAGTCTAATATAAAAAATTTTAAAAAGAAAAAAAAAAGGCATGCAAATCAGGGCAGACTGACAGTTGTGATGTTTTATCAGTCATTCAAGAGAGCCTTTATTTTAGAGTTAAATGAACCATCATTCAAACTGTTTTGTACTGAATTATTTACTGTGATTTCTCCAATGTTTCATTGATTTGGATTTACTGTTATTTTAACTTTGAAATAGACCTCCTAAATCAAGTTATTTTTGTAATACTTCAAGTCATACTGTCAATAAAGCAAGTCACAAAGTTAACAAACCTTCATCAGAATTAAGAAGATCCAGGATGACTACAGGTGGAACAGGTCGACCATGGCGATGTAGTAGTGACCTAAATTCAAGTTGTAGAGCATCTTTGCCATCATCATATATTCTCTCCTATATAATACAAAAAAGCTAAAATTGCAAGATTAAGGGAGTTTGTGTTTAATGTTTTCTACATAGCACCATTAACAAACACAATGTAGGCTCAAAGTCAAGACAAACTAACAGGCATAAAAAGGAAAAATATACTGATTTTAAAAATATCTATCGTAATTAACTATTGCAATATTTGAATATTCCACAGTTGTCCAATAGAGGTAATGGTGAATGTTTGAGTGAGAGATTATATGCCATTAATTTTTTTTTGTCCTGATTTACTACAAAAGTGTAGATATTATTTATTTTGCTTCTTTCTGTTACTAGCTGTTTTGTTTAGATTTAAATTCTGACCTAAGCAAAAAGAGCTTTGTTGGTCTTTAGATAGTCTTTGGCTATTAAACTACTGGATAGTTGTGTTCTTGCTGCTTTGATTTCATTAAGGATGAGTCGAGTTATTTATATTTTGTACATATGTATTTTTTATGATTTTTAAGTAAAAATATTTATTTATAAAAACATATATTTGTTTTTTAAAATCAGTTCAACTTTTTAAAATTTAAATGGAACAATATTTCAAGTATTTTTAAACTACCATTTTAATAATATGAATTAAGAATTATTGAAAATGTAAAAAAAAAAATAGTAGTGTCAAAAATAACTACAGTGTTTTATTTGCTTTTTTACTTACAATGTCTTTGATCTCTTTACTTTTAGGACTGTACATCTCAAAATATTTTTTAGCCTTTAGGACTTTTTCCAAGTAAGACATATAGGTTTCCAAATCACTAGCTGCCGGGCTGGAGAGATAAAAAAAAAAGGCTGAATAAAAAGCTCTACCATTCTAGTGAAGATATTAGTATTATGTCCATCAGGAGACTTAATGACAAGCTACTTATTTAAATAGCATAGTAACTACCAGTACTTGAAATGATAGATAATATATATTCTATTTAGGCCTACATAGAGAATCAATTTATATATATATTCATTTATTGATTAGAATGTTGATTTACCCTTCCTTGATAGTCTGCTCTACATCTTTGGCAGTATGATAATAGCTCAGGACAGTATCTAAAGTATGCATGGTTTTCTCTATGTCTTTTTTTTTACTAGTTAAGAAAAGTGGGAAAACATTTACTACAACCTGTTTTTAAAAACATTCACATTTAATAAAGATCATGAGGACATGAAGAAGACAAAAACAGAGGAAGATAACGATGGGGGTGTATTCCACGATGTACTTCTTCTTCTTCTTCTTCTAACCAGCTTTTTGCTGCTGAGCTGTCAGCTTTTTTGCAGACTGTGCCAAGGAAAAATACCGGTACTGTGCTGTTTTTTTCAGTTGCTCAGCACTGCCATAAAGGGTGTTGGTTATGTTGGGCTGTAGTGGTAGTAGGGTCTGCCTAAGGTGGATTAGGAGGGGCATTCAAAAAGGATATGGTTTACAGTTTCATAAGGGTGGGAGCAGTGTCTACAAAGTGGGAGTTGTGTGGGATTTATTTTATTGAGATGATAATTTAAATGTGGTGTATGTCCTGTTCTTAGTTGGAAGATTGTACATTGCTCTTTGCGGGGGAGGAAGTTTATACTGTCCAGTTTGTTAGGCATGTTCATTTCTTTGTACATGGCTCTGCCTGTGTTTCCTGTTGCCCATTGGTTAAACCACTCCTCTTTGTAGTTGTTGATTAGCATTGACCTTAGGGTGAGATAGTTGACAGGTCTATCTGGTTGTTCCATAGATGATCCTGCCTTTGAGAGCTTATCTGCCCTTTCATTTCCCATGACACCAATGTGTCCAGGGATCCACTGTAATATGATGTTGATGTTTAAATTGGTCATCATCTGGTGTATTATCATTTTTAGTGTTGTCAACTCTCTTGGGCTTTTTGAGGTGCTGCTGTTAAGTGCTTGAAGAGTGGATTGTGAGTCTGTAAAGACAACAATATCTGATGGTGCTTGTATTCCTTCGTGTAATTTATTTTCGACTGTCTGCAAGGCTATGGTAATTGCCTCAATTTCAGCTTGAAAGTTTGAGCAGTAGTCGCCACAGGGTGCACTTATTTCAAAGTGTATATTTTTGGGGAAGACCAGGAAGGCACCAAGACCGGCATTGATGGTGGCTTTGAAGGCTGATCTGTCGGTGTATATATGGATGGTTGTTTTTGGATAGCTTTCAATTGTTTCAAGCGTGCCTACTTTGAGCTCCAGTGGATTTGATTCTTTTGTCAGAGTATTATTTATTAGATGTGTTTTAATTGTTGGTTGTTTATAGTTAAGTCCAGGAGTTATGTTTGGGAATCTGGTAATTTTTTCTCTGTTATTGGGTAGATGGTGTTTTAAGGCTAGTTCGTCAGTAAGTTGAATCAGTGTTCTTTGCTTTTTTTTTGTTTTTCCTATTTCTCTGTGTTAATAATTTATTTGGATGGTCATCCTCCAACCTTCTGTATCTCTCAATGGCTTCTAAAGCTGCTCTGTTGCGCCTTAACTTCCACGATGTACAAATATGAACATAAAATATGTCTACAGACATTTTTTCTTTGTATGGAGTGTGTATGTAATTTTTTTGGTCATTGTTAGAATTGTTAAAATAGTTGAAAAGCTAAGTGGATTTCATTAACACTTGCTAAGTCTAAAGCCCTTCTACTTATGACCAATTGGATTAAATGGCTTAGTTAAACAACCACTCTTGAGTGTGATTGCCACTTCTGTTTCAAGGAAGGAATTGTAAATACATTTAAATATGGCTTTAAAATTTTTTTTTTAAATCTTTAGCTCAAGTTCATTAAGGAGCTGACTCAAAAAAACTCCCTAGTAACAGCAGGAAAAGTACAAAGTAAAGAACTAAACTAGCCATAGCACTATTAATATTTCTATGATAGGTTTCCACAGAGAAATTACAGGAAAAAAAAACTTGTAAATATAATGATTATATTAAAGCTTCATTAGTACTGTATGGCAATCTTATCTCATGAAATACAGACATTACTTCAAAAAAGATGATTACATCCTACAAATGTTCCTAGGTCAATCTAGTCATGCATGTTAATCAATGACTTAAATTCTGCTAAGTCATTTGTTTTCCTAACTGACTCAGGCAACCCATTCCATGATATTATAACACCATAAACTAACATGAAAAGCATATATAAAAAGGATACTTTCTTGCCGTCTTCGCAGATTTTCTGTTTCATTGTACACTGGTATGATAGTTTTTTCTAAATTTTCTAGACGTTCTTCAAAGCTATTTAGAATGCCAATCATACTGGTAGTATTTGTGTCATATCTTGTTAAACACTGACGCAACAATGCTAAATTGTTCTCTTCCTAGAAAAAAATTAATGCGGTAATTTTAAAAAATTATAGTAGACTCATTAGATCATTAGTTACCTTCTAATTTAGGAGACAAAGTATACTAAATAGCCATATAAATGTTAATTTTACTGACTTTTATTTTAAAATCGCAATTTTAATGTGTGTTTGTGTGTGCGTGGGGGGGAAGTCATTTAGAAAATCTTAGTCTATTTAGCGTTGAATAGCTTTTACCCACTGGGATCAGGCTGGCTTAGCAATCCTAAATCAATATGTATCCGTATGTATTTGCATCTATTTGCTTCCATTAAAAAGCTTTGCTTAAGGTTTAATTAAAAAAGATAAAAACCAAAATACAAATTAAATCTTTAACTCCGTTAAAAACAAGCCAGCACTGAATTATTGACTTTAAAAGATGTAGAATAAATTCTGTATGTATCATTATATGACAATGAATCCATTCAATTAGTGAATTAGATATATAGATCTAGATATACTTACTTTTTCCAACTTTCTATCAATGTCATGTTTTAGTTCTGCTATATCGTCCATCATACTGTCCATTGTTGTAAAAACCATTGATTTGAACTACAACTGTCTAAAAAGTTACTTCTACTTTCCTAGAGAAAGAATCTACATTCTAGATTACTCTAATCACTCTAGTCAAGTGACTTAATTCTAGATCAACTAACTATATTAACTATTCTATATAGTTATATATTTTTTATATTAATAGTAAGTATATTGAGAGAGAGTTCTTATATAATAAAAAAAAAAAGTATGTATATAAATCTAGATCTAGAATTCTAGATTCTGAGGATATCTGCATGACGCTCCTCGAGTTGACAATATGAGTCAACGTCTCTCCATATCCCTGCGGTTGCATTCACTGAAACATACTGGAGAGTAAAACTACCTCACAAACTGTCCTTATTACCGGCATATCCCTGACTCCATCAGATTCAAATTTGCCGTTAACCTTTGCGCACAGACTAATCCCTGTTAGAGAATTTAGGAAATTTAGGCACCTAAATTTAGGCGCCTCGTATTTACGGATATTTAGGCACCCGGAAATTTAGGCACTTTTTAATCAGCGACCTTAATTTTGAAAACAATTTTAAAATGTTAACGTACATTTTATCCTTAGGCTATGGGCTATCGGTTACGTTGTAAAAAATAGCAACTATAACGATTTTTACTAAAGAAAAACTGACAAAATGGAAAAAAATGACAATCATGAGAATGTGTGGAAAAATAATGACTCCTGATTAAGAGTCATTATATAATATAGCCATCACAGGATTCAGGGGACGGGAGGGAGAGATAATTCTCCGCTCATTGCTTCCCTCTATCACCAACCCCTAAGGTTGACTTGTGAGTTTTTTTAAATTGATGATTATGTAATTTGTGTAAATATTTAGTTACTAATGTAAATACTTTAGATTAAAAGTATTATAAATTATTATTAATATGTCGGGAAGTGTTGGCGATAAATATAATCGCTATCGCCCTCTGTTTATGGGAAAGGGAGGGGTCGTACTTTTAAAATGGGATGGGCGGGGAGGGGGGTCACACTCCCACTTAAAGGAGAGGATTTTTCGCAGGCAGATGTAAACTTGGTCGTAAAAGTTACGTAGTGAATCTTAAGGCTACACACGGGGGTCAAGGGTATGGAAATAAGATCAGCATAGTACTTAGTTGTTAAAATATATGGAAGTCTGGGGATTATATTTTATAGGCCTTCCAAAAACTTTGGTAGACACATTTCTGTTAAAACCATCATAATTTTAATATCAGTAATAAAAATTATAATATAAGTGAAATGCAGATTGTTTAATTTCATTGGGCAGTGTTGAACAATAGGGAAACCAATGTTGTTATTTTTTTTAATTATGTGTGTGTGTGTTTGTTCAATAATCCATGTATGAGACTATTTTCTTTTTTTTAAAATTCGAACTTTATTTTTCATTGTGAAGAACAAACAATTGGTACTGTAAACAAAAGGAAAGGAGGAATCATACCTTCGCGAAAATCATAATAAATATATTTGGTTTATGATAGAGAAGGCGAGGATGAATTGGAATATCAAAATTGTCACTGCCCCATCCCTTCCTTTTCGAAAAGTATGACATCCTTAAAAAAGAAGCAAATTAAGTTTAAAGAGGAAAGGGTGATTTTATTTATCTTGGCTATAACGAATGGTTTTGGTTGAAATATTGTAAAAGTAACAAAATAATTTATTTTTATATGGAATTTATTGAGTCACAGTCACTGTGAAGCTAGGAAAAATATTGTAGCATCATTATAATGTAGTAAGGGAGGGGTGATACGGGACTGAAATAATGATACTGGTATCAAAATGTGGAACTGACCCAAAGCAAAACTTTCTCCCCCATGTCAAAATAGACTAGCCCATAGACATCACAGTGAAGCTAGGAAAAAATATTCAGTACCATTATAATGTAGGGGGGTGAAACAGGACTGAAATAATGATCTCAATGTGAAACTGCTCCAAAGCAAAACTTTCTCCCTCATGTCAAAATAGGCTTGAACTTAGATGTTGTTTTACAGCTAGGGAAAAAAAACAGATGTAACTGGAATATTAAGGTAATTAGGGGGAGGAAGTCTACATTTTAACATGAAGATTTAGACTAGTTGGGGGACAGGAGAGGGTGCAACTTGTGACATCAATATTAAACAGAGAAGGGGTTATAATGAGTGTGGGAAAAGTGACAAGGAATTGAGTATACATCTTAATCTTTTGTAAAAGAAAACGGCTTAAAGAAAAGAATAGTAAGATTATATTTTTTTCACATGACTTTTATATACTGTGTCCGCGGCTGACTCTCGATGTCCACGTCATATGCATGTACACAAAAATTGTCAGTGAGAGGTGTCAGACCCCACCATAAGTAAACTTCAATTTTTTTTTTTAATAAACATAGGACTATCACACAGAAAATATATAATTAATAGTAATTTAGATATATTTATATATATATATAATATATATATATATATATTTATATGTATATATATATATATATATATATATATATATATTTATATATATATATTAGCCAATAGCTGAGGAGTATTCTGATACTTTCCCTTTTTTCCTAAGCCTAAGTCTAACCATTTCAGAGAAAAAAAAATTCAAGTGAAAACAGGTGCAAAAGTGTCCAGCAAAAGTATCTGCGATAGGCTTTTTACTCTCTCTATATCTATATATATATCTATATATATATATATATATATATATATATATATATATATATATATAT
>JADKLZ010003886.1:15636696-15660066 GCA_021533235.1 Biomphalaria straminea
CTACATCTAACTGTAACAAAACACACACTCAGATCACACATTCTCGTTCTTCCAAGCTCGGGTCATGCGCGGAGCACAGGTACAGGTACAGCCGTTGACCTGTGACCCGCCTCGTCTGTCCATGTCAGTGGGTCTCACACGTAAACACATTTGCGTTCGCCACTGGAGATGTAACATTGCCCCCTTCTTAGATTTGTCCCTCCCGGACAAAATCTACCTCACAACATAGGCTGTGGAGGTTCATCAATGCGGTGGGGGTCTATCTGTGGGAGGGGCAGTGGGCTTATACTGCCATCTCGAAGAAGCCATCTGCGTAGCAACCTGTGAATGTCTCTTTCTCCTGCACCAGCTGGTCTTCCTTTGATTGAGAGAAAGTGCACGTTGGTATCGTTGTCGTTGGTTTGCTTTCTTGTCGATAAATGCTGATGGCAGCCACTTAGCACCTAAGAAACTAGTGCATTTGGTAGCTGTAGTCATCAAGACTGATGATCTGACAAGCTTCAGCATTCTTCTTCGATGGATGCTTTGCGAATGAGCTGCTATTCCACATGAAGGCAAGTTGTCAAACTCGCCAATACCTTTATCCGAGTCTGAATAACTCGACTGTGGGGCAGGTTGATGACATTCAACGTGCAAAGGTCCATCAACTTTAGCATCATGTTCTATTGTGTTTCCCACAATATCACCAGGGCTTCTCGTGTTCACCCTGACAGCTGGACAAGCTTCTGTTAAGTCCTGACCTTGTTGGTGTATTTCTTGGCATTCACAGTCTTCTTGTAATGCTATGTGCGTACAGTTCTTGTCAAACGCATGAGTGCAGTAATCATGCTTAGAGTTCCTCTCGTAGACACTGACAGATAGACAGAAGTCTTTAAGGTCCACAGCAACAGGCTTGGACTCAGACCCAACGTTGTCTTGATCTGTCTGGTTAGTTGAGGTTCTCATATCAGATCTGTGCTCATCGTTGTCACAGCAAACGTCAGGCTGCTTGTTGTTTAAGCCAATCGACTCGTCTGTCGGGTTCTGCATGGTACCAAACGTTTTGTCAGTCTTGTTCTGTACAGTACTGGTACCTATTTGTTTAACCATGGTATCAAACGTTTCGTTGACATTTTTAAGCGTCGCACATAACTGTACCTGGAGCGAGCTCATCTGTTCACTCACGGCACACATGAGCACTCTGACATCTGGTTTGATTTCAAATAGATACGAGTCCGGTTCTTCATCTTCTTCCAGCAGGGCTTCTCTGAGACGTCTTGTTAGTGCTTCTTTGTTCCCATTAAGCTGTAGACCTCTTTCACGAAGCTCTTGTCTAAGTTCTTTTAGATCCAGTTCACTAAGCAGTTTCACAGAAGCCATTAGAAATCCTCACTTCTGACACCAATGTAACGAATTTCACTTTTCTGGCCTTCTGCTCACACTGCTTAGCAACAACACAACTAATACAAGAACTCAACAAGAGCTTCAAAAACAACAGTGGCGGTTTAATAACAAACACATCAACACAGCCAGTTCACAATATTTGTCTACACTAAATTCACATGCTTAACAAGAATAGAACTGTCTAACTAACTCTACTGAACATCTAATACAGCGCGTACAGCTACATTTTCAAAGATTGTCCTCACACACTCAGTTCTAACTGTCACTGTCTTTCTCTCTGGACTACATCTAACTGTAACAAAACACACACTCAGATCACACATTCTCGTCCTTCCAAGCTCGGGTCATGCGCGGAGCACAGGTACAGGTACAGCCGTTGACCTGTGACCCGCCTCGTCTGTCCATGTCAGTGGGTCTCACACGTAAACACATTTGCGTTCGCCACTGGAGATGTAACAATATATATATACTAGTTGACCGGCGACATAGCATATGCCGCTATTTACCAGGGCCGGCGACCGCAGTGGGGCCCGCATTTCATAGGACCCGCAATTTTATAGGACCCGCTCTAATTTAAAGTGTAAAAATTATTAAATTAAGCCATTTTATTACTTACAACAGATTCCCTGCGCCATCCTGTCGATTTAACATCCCTATAATTATTTGTCTGTTAAGCTATTGCTTTAAAAGAAATCAAACACATTTTTAACATTTTAAAATATAGTCATTTTGTCTCTCTAACCTTGCTAATGCTTTTTTTTTCCACCACAATTGTTCACAAATACTCGTATTAAAGGTCTTTGCAAGTCAATGGATTTTTTTTTCTAAAGAATTATAGAGTATTTGCGCTCTAGAAAACTTTCTCTTTGACTATTAAATACATACTCTCTAACCTTGCCAATGACTTTTTTTTCCACCACAATTGTCCACAAACACTCGTATTAAAGGTCTTTTGCAAGTTAATGGATTTTTTTATAAAGAATTATAAACCATTTACGCTCCAAAAAACTTTTCTCTTAGACTATTAAATACATAAATAATTCGAGTTTTAAATATGGTTCTAATTTTTCGCATTATAAAATAAGTAAAAGAGAATTAATGGAGCTAAAAATAGATTACTCGTTGTTGTTGTCTGACCTAATTCTTTGTGAATTATATATATAGATATATATATTATATGTATAATATATATATATATATATCTAACTAGAATAAAAAATATTATAATTAATAATTATATAATAATTATAAATCTAATTAATTATTATTATATCCATTATACATTGTTCAGCCGGGACCGTCGAACGTACACCATAGACACCGTCTAAGACGGCATGGCATAGATCTATATTATTATAATATATAATATTGTTAACTAATAGATCTAGAATCTAGATCTACTACTAGTTATAAGTTACTTTAGTTAGTAATAATTTTTTAAAACTGATCTATTAATATTTAATACTAATAGTAATATATTTTAATTTATAATATATTAGTATTAGAATTAGATCTATGTACTATGTGTATTAGTAGAAGTATTACTACTACTACTATTTAGTACTATTAGATAATTAGTAGTATTAGTAATTACTTACTAATTAGTATTTAGTTAGTCTTGACTTTAAGTTTAGTCTTAGTACTTTTAACTTTAGTTTAGTCACAGTTTAGTGATTCCAGTGATTCACTGATTATTGTAAATTATATCTCTAGTCCTAGATCTCTAGAATTAGATCTATTATTCTCTCTGGGGATTTATTATACATAGATTTAAAATCTAAATATATCTAGAATCTAGACCGAATCTAGATTCTAGATCTAGATCTATATTGTCTATTAATTATTTTACATTGGTATCCTTTTACTTTTGAGATCGATGATGGATGAGGGTGTTTACCATCGATTTGATTTCATCTCACTAAAAAAATAATAACAAAGCTAAAAGAAATAGACTCTATACACTCTAAAGTCGTAAAATTTTAGATAATCTATTCGCACCCAGGATTTACATAATGTAAAGATCTAGTCTACAGATCTACATCTAGATTTAGATGTTACTTTATAAAACAATTATTTTATATTCTAATGAGATTGATATTAACACTAACAGATAGAGATCGATATATAAGCAGATAATGAAAGCGAATTGGGTTGAGGTCAATAGTACCCGGTTAGCTGCACGACGTCGTAGAGATAGAGATTTCCTGATTGTAAACAAATGAACTCAATCTAGAATATCGATATAAGATTTCTAGACTGTATCATTGTCTATACTTCTCTAAAAAATAAAAATGGCATCCGATGATGTTATATACACTTTAGCGATGGTGATTTCTGTAGCGTTAGGGCCTTTATTTCGCGATGTTTTGAAAGATGCAACTTCCCGAAAATATGTTTCTGCTGTTTTGGGATTCTTGTTACTTTTAGGCACCTGTGGTCATCATATCATTCATTTATTAATAACAATGCTAGGGAACTGTTTCATTTTAAATTTCTTTCGCCCATCAAAATCTGAAACCAGTAACACTAACAGGTAAGCACATGAAATTGATGAATATGAATAATATGATGAAACATGACAGTCACAGATTCATCATGATGAGAATGAGACAGAGTGACAGAATCATCATGATGATGATCGCTGTTTGTCATGTCAGTCATGGAGTGATATGGAGTCCTGTTCTAAATCTAGATTCTATATATACTAAATCAGGGTCGACGAACAACCTAAGGCAAGTCGCGACCATTTTCAACTTTGAATTGTTATAGCTTCGTAATGATCAGACCTAGGAAAAAACTGATAGTGTCAATGGATTCCTCGTCCTTTTTTCAATAAAAATAGATACAACGTATTGTATCACTACGCCATGTTAAAATTTAAAATAAGGTCAAAGAGGTGTAGGGTCGGTATCGTCGCGCGTAAAGAAAACCGAACAATTTTCCTCAGTGTCAGGAACACCGAAAACTGTGTAAGGGTCAACGGAAATCACCACAAAATATCATTTTAAATATATTTTAATCTTTAATTTAAGATCTAATATATAAATCATTTACACCTGCAGTAAGAACACACGTCTTTTTCAGGTTTCCCACACTTGGTATCTCCATTCTAGGTTTGTAAGGGAGTCACACCAAGGCTTAGAGAAAATGGGGTGGGGAGGGGGTTATATAGGTCAAGTGCCCTATCTAACAAGCATGCTCAGTGACTACAAGCAGTACAAATGAGGTCACACATTGGCAACATCTGTAATCTACTCCTCCCTCTCTCCCCCTCTCCAGTGTTCTGGCATGCTTAGTGGACAGGGGGAGGGGTTACATGGGTAAGTTGTCTTCATGTAACTGGCCTGCTGACACCAGATAACAAGTCCACTCCTCCCTCCCCTCTCTTTTTTTTTATTAAGCACCTTCATTCTTCTAGCATGCTCAGTAAACTTGAAGGGAAGGGGGTTGGGAGGGGGGAGTAGGATTTCAGATATCTCCATTCTCTGCTTGTAAATGATGTCACACCAAGGTCATTGGACACTAGTTTTACCTGTAGCTTGTTACGGCTAAGTGAAGATTTAATAAATACCTCAGTTAATGTAATTGGCATCTTACAACTTTTATAACTAATCTAGATTACTTTAATCTAGTCTACATCCAGATTATCTTAAACTACAATACATTAGTTGCAATTTTATCACTAGAAAAGTTATGTTGTTCGGATAGCTTGCCAGACTAACATCCATCATGTACGACAGACACCCCCCTTTAAAAAAAAATTTGGCTCAATTGACAACATATTTAATAAATCACAAGTGTTTCCTCATCTATTTAGAAACCAAAAATATAAGTCTCGTTGAGATGATGCATCATCAGATTTAAAAATAGCCTTAATCCCATGACCCCTCCCCTTGTTTACCAAGAGGGCAAAATTTTTTTTTTCGTATGTCTACTTTGACCTGAGGATAAACTTTGCCTCCTCAAGGAAAAGGAAACACCACATGTCAAAAGTGGGATAAAATGGTGCCTGCGCAGTAGCAATATAGCTATTCCGGTATAAACATTAAAATAAAGGAGTTATTTTGATAATAAGTGGAGTGCACGGATAGCTTTACAAAACATCGCTGTCTGTTGACCCTGTTTTACTCTATATAGTCTATATTATTCTATATAGTTAATATAGAGATCTAGATCTGTGTCTAAACTACTAAACCTAGCTTTTGATAATCATAATGATTTGATAATGCTTCACTTTTTTTTTAGTCTATCAACAAATACCAAGAATAAACACACAAAAAAAAGTCAGTCTATAGTTTATACTTGACTTTAGTCAGAGATGTAGATCTAGTTTATAAATCTAAATTATAATATAGATATATATTTTATAATATAGTAATATTGATCAAATAATTATTATACTTTATACATCTTGATTTCTCTGTGGCATTCAACGTCTTGTGAGACGTTCTTTTCCATTTGCAACTTCTTGTGTGACTAAAGAGGCCAGTCCTTGATATGCAGCAGTGGTCGCAGATTGGGCATATTGTAATTAAATATTACTAGGCACCGTTGCATTTTGAAAATTTTCACCCTTCTTTCTGCTTCTGTTGTGTATGGCATCTGCTATCCAAGACCCTTACTTTATGCTCTCTCTCCATGTGGATCTATCCAGTGCCACTTTTCCTAGCTGCTTGAGTTGATTTTGAAGAGCTTTAGTGTCATGTTTGCATACATCTGTATACTGTAAAAGTGGGCTACCAGTGGCTCTCCTGCCTTCTATTATATTGCCATACAGAATGTCTTGTGGAAGTCAACCTACGGCATTCTACGAACGTGGCCAAGCCAGCCAAGGCATCTGCTGCTGATAACGGTGTGGATGTCCTGGCACCCTGCTCTTTGTAGCACTACCTCATTGGTTATTTTATCTTGCCACCTTATTTTAAAGATCCACCTTAGGCATTGGAGATGGAAGACATTCAGCTTTTTTTCCTGCCATGAGTAGGTTGACCATGTTTCGCTTCTGTATTGCAAAGTGCTCATCACACGTCCGGCAGACTAAGGCTTTAGTATTGTTGGTAATATGTTGTCCCACACTCTTTTCTGCAACCTTGACATGGTGCCCATTGCTTTGGCTATCCTGTTGTTAATATCTTTATCCAGTAGAGCATTGTTGGATATGATGGAGCCAAGATACTGGTATTATTAATTATAGTCATTTAATTAGATCTATATTCGACTTTTACTTTAGATCTTTATTGACATTGACTAACCATGCATAGGAACCATAAATCTAAGAGCAGATATTAAGGTTACCACCAGTCACCTGTATGGCAAAGGAGAATTTAAAGCCTTATTGATAAAGATGTTGATAAAATAAAAATTTAGCATTTTACAGTAGAAGCTTACTTGTAGGTTTTTTTTCAATAAGTAAATAAATATATATATATCCTTGTGTCAGTTCCCTAAAAATATCACCCATTCTTGGGCATAGCCATTTTTTTTTTCGGTCGGGGGGGGGGGGGATTTTTTCTCTTTATTTTGTGTAGATATTAAATAGAATATATATTCCTTTTCAGCATGAATATTTTTAATTTTATTTCAAAGTCTTTATAGTTTTCTTGTTTAAATTTTTAAATATTTTTTTTTTTATGTAATTTTTTTTTTGTCTTTGATTCTAGAGCATTAGGCTTTGCAGGAATCAGTTATCTTTGGAACTTTGGTTACCTGGCTCTGTTCAGAACAATTCATTGGTTTGGGATTCCTGCTCCTTCTCCTGTGACTAATGCAGCCCAGTTATTCCTGACATTGCGTGTATGATAGTGTTTTTTTTTTCATTTGTTAAACTTATCAGAAATAAAGCTTTAAATAACAATGCTTCATAGTAAATTAAGCTTTAGCTTTAAGCCTTATGGTTTATTTACCACTGGAATATGTGTATTGATTAATATATAATGTCTATTACACAAAAACCTTCTTATAAAAAATTTATGAGACACATGTGGTTAATTTGATTTTAAAAAAATATTTTTTTTATAAACAAAATTTTTTTTTTGAATTCTTATATACAGATGATTGGATTAGCCTTTGAAGTTCAAGACACCTTCACTAGAAATTCAGACACAAGCAAAGACATTGAATTGAAAAAGAAATACTGCAATATTAATGTTAGCTTTTTGTCTGTGATTACTTACGCTCTATGCTATATTGGACTTTTTACAGGTACATTTGTGATTTAGCATTTCAGTTTCACTTAGAGGTTCTCAACTCTATTAATTAGAAAAAATACAAATTAAATTAATTTGAAAAAAGAAAGTGTAGTGTTTCGTTTTAAGCATTTTTAGAATGAGTGTCTGCAGAATAATTCAGATTAAGACTTAGTTACTATAAAACAATCTTAAAAGAATTTTTTGTAAAGTTAGAGGGAAGGCACATTTCTTAGTTTTTAATAATAGGATACGAAAGTTAAATATCTTTAGCTTGTACCTTTAAAGTTTTAACTCTTTCTCTACATAATTATTTTCCTGTTTTGATGGAATTATTCCCTTTGTCCATTACTAGTTTATATGCCTTCTTTGATTGAACCTCATTAGCACTTTTGTTAGTTACCAGAAAATGATTTACTTTTGGTATACAAGTAAAGGGAAATGCAAGCTCTTTTTATATAAAACAAATTAAACATCAAAAATTATTTTAATGGTGTCAAATCAACATTGGTATCGTCAATAAGGAGAGTAAGAGTTAACTTAAATGCTTTGAAGAAATTAACTTTTGTTGCTGTTATTATTTAACCAATGTCTTTTTTTTATTCTGAAAATACCTTAAAGACTTTTTATGCAAAATTCTATAATTTTTACCTGATAGATTATATGTTAGAGAGTCAAGAAAATGTGTAGCCTAGTACTTGTATATTTGTAATGTGCATATTTTTTTTCACAGTCTGGTTTGATCTCTAATAGCTGTGTTATTTTTCAGGTCCTTATTTCAAATATAGAACTTATCACGACTGGCTTAATTTACCAAATAATGCCAACTTAAATAGACAAGAAAAGTTTATCAAAAGAGCTCTTGATCTTCCAACCATTGCTGTGGCTTTTCTTTTCTTCTCATATTTTTTTAACATTCAGGTAATTAGCAATACCAGTATAAAATAAATTTAATTGTTAAAAAAACAAAAACAACTGGTTTCTCAATGTGTTGATATTCTTTTGATTTTTGTTATCTTAAGTCTTAAAAATATTTCACATACCTATAAGAAAATCCATTTTATTTACTATTTAAAAAAAAAAAGATATTGAAGTGGCAAAATTAAAATAATTGTTTCTAACATTAGGTGGGACAAAGCAGTCACTTAGTTTGATAAAAAGTCAAAAGCACAATGAATGTTAATAGCAAACTTGAGGGTTTAACATTTTGTTTTTAGGCTTCTTTGCAAAGTAAAGCATTAAAAAAAAATTTTACAACAATTTTAGCAAAAAAAAAGATTTTAATTGATTTTAGAATATTACAATACAAATATAAAACTATTCACACACACACACAAAAAGGCAAGGTAGCATTTTATCTCTTTTTGTTTGCTGATAAATACTTTGCATTTGCTTTTAAATATCTTTAAATCTGGAGTAGGAAAAATTAATTGAACCAATCAAATTGTGTTCAGAAAAATATTTACATTCATCAAGATCATCTGTTGTTTTGTAAATCAGTAAGTTGTTAAAAATATGTTGTTTTCATCATATATATGCCTCTATTAACTAGCAATAGAGGGACATCTTATATATTTACCCTTGACATTAATTAAACCTCAAGAAAAGGAAAAAAAAACACAATGGTTCATATCTGTCCATTTTATTTCCCACTTTTGTGACAATTTTTTATTCATTTTTAACCAGTATGTTGAGACAGAGGAATTCATGGAAAGAAGTTTCTTGTATCGTTTGTTTTACATGGTCCCAATGTTTATCATCTTTCGAACTCGCCTGTACATGGCCTGGATAATGTCGGAGTTGATGTCAGTGGCAGCAGGGCTGGGAGCATACCCTGAAGATTCTGTTCCAAAATGTGGTGAAGGACCAACAGACTACAAAAAATTGGATGTTGCGTAAGTGCATATTTTTATTCTGCTTATTTTTTCTTAGCTCTTGAAAAAAGCTTTATTCCTTCAAAATACTTGGTCTTAACTTTTCAATAGCACAATGAATTTTCTGCCTTTATTGAGTTTTGCTGTATTTAGATATATTAAATGTGTGTTTGGTTGATAGACAACTTCTAGCCATAAGCTAGTTATTTTGGTTTCAACTGATTCCTACATTTCATTTCTCTATTTTCACATACACACACAAATTGTCAAAATGTTTTTTCATATTTGTTGTTTAGACTTGAAGAGGAAAAAGAAGGTAGAAAATGTGAATATAATTTTGAAACAATTCACAATATTGACATCTATGGATGTGAACTAGCCCCAATGACAAAACAGGGCCTAAGAAGTTGGAATATGACTGTGCAGTACTGGCTAGCTAACTATGTCCATAAAAGAGTTCCACAATCAATGAAGGCTTACAGGTATTTATGTCATTATTTATGCAAAGAATTTTTTTTTTCACTTATTACTGTTTTAAAATAAAATATTTCGGTTGTTCATAAATGCAACTATTTAATAATTTTTTTGATATAAAAGTGATAATTAATATATTAAAATTGTTTCAAGTATGTTTAATAAAACTCTTTAATTATTTTAATGTCATATTCTTTTTTTATTTTTATTTTTTAGAGTGGCTATAACAATGACAGTGAGTGCCTTCTGGCATGGAATCCATCCTGGCTACTATTTGAGTTTTCTCACAGTTCCACCAATACTCATGGCAGAAGAAAGCATGATAAAAGCCTTCCGTGATGGAAAGTCTGCACAGGTGCAAAGGGTGTTTGACTGGGGTTGCTGGTTCTTTAAAATGCGTGGTTTTGACTACATGTGCATGGGCTTCCTTCTGTTGAAACTTAGCTCAACTTTGAAATACTGGTACTCTATTTACTTTATAGGCCATGTTGTCATGTTGTTGTTTTTAGCTTTGGGAAAAGTAACTCTAACAATTCGACCAAAGAAAAGAAAAGACTTAGGAGACGGTGACAATTTAAAGTCTGAAGAGAATAAGAAGTTAAATTAATTTTCCGAGATTTATGCACATAAAGCTGATAATAGAAGTTACCATAGAGGTTCTTTAGATGTTAGGTAAAATTCACTTGTTTCTATGGCAATTAGAGCTGTGTAGACTCAAGGAGATTCTAAAACATAATCTCCACAAACCCTTTTCTCACCTAGTTTAGTTATTTAGGCTCTAGCATTTGTACCTACATCTGCTCTGTGCTAGTTATTCACAGTAAAGTCCTTGTGGGACAGAATGAGAATTTTTTTTTTTAGTAGGAGATCCTGAAGTTTACATTGTTGAACAGCTCCAGTTGAGTACCAGGTAGCAGTTTGGTAAAGTAGTCTTCCTGAACTTAGCAAAGTTTGCATAATTTATCTTTAGGTCATCAAAAGGAATTATATTATATTCTTGCAATAAGACATTTAAAAATCCTTGATACTTTCTTCATGAAAGTCGAATTTGTTTTACATTGTATACTATAGTCTTCATAAATCAATTATATTTATATACTGTTGCTTTTTAAAAATGTATGCCAAAATTGTTTATAGACCAAAATGTTTCATGTATTTGTTTTATATATCATCTTTTTTAATTTATCATAAATCTGTATTTAATGAATACATTTTAAATTATTGTTGTTTTTTTTTTAAATTATTTTTGAAACTTTTTTGTTTACTTGTATTTAGGACAACACTCATCTAACATTTGCACAAATAGTAGACTTACAGTTTGAATTTTTTACCTCAAAATTTTTAGTTTATAGGAGCATTCTTATTTATTAATTAGGACATAGAAATTTGAATGCCATACAATATTCCCATACAATTTGCCATATTTATATACCGGTACAAAGCTTAGATGAATATTAACTCACTCTGTCTAAGTGGTATCTTTTAAGTTTTTTCCCCACTTCCTATTCTTGGATTAAGATGAAATTTCACACATTATTCATCTTTAATGACATGACAACAAATGAATCAATAATTAATCAATTAGTTGTAACTAATTGAATTGGTTTATATAGAAAAAGAATTAAGCTAAGTGGAGATAAACCTTGCAATACTGAGAGTTATGGCAGCAATTAACTGTTCTCCCTTTACTCAATATAAGCATTTTTTTTTAAAGTATTTGTACAAAGCTTATATCAACTCTTTTTTTTCTGTTTGTCTGGCAAAAAATGTGTATACATTATTTCTTCCACACCCATTCTCATATCAAACTGAAATGTTGCACAATTATTCATTGGCATAGACAAGACATAAATCAATAAATGAAAAGCAACAATTAGTCAATTATCTATTGGCAATTAATTATTTTGTTTGATACCAACAAGGGAAATTTATCCTTCAGTATTCACAGATAATGATACATAGATAATTGTTCACATTATTTCTCCCTCACCGATTTTTTTATCAAGTTGAAAATTTAAAATATATTTTATTATCTAACAAAATATGAATCAATTTAAGAATTAACCAGTTAGTAAATTGATAACTGGTAATTAATTATTTTTTTTAATATTGTTACGACCTCTCCATTGCGCATCGTAAGTCTGGCTAGCGCACCTCTACTGAACGGACTATAACAAGATGTTTACAAGAGAGTAACGATTTCCGCCTAAGGCTAGAAGTGGAAATAGAGACACTGTAGTATAATGAAGATGTTATTTGTGTTCCTGTGATGTCTTGTCAATAAACCTAAGTCTCGTTGAGCCTGCCTTGTCTCTTATATTATTACAATGGTGTCAGTAGTGAGGATGTTATAGGCAACTCAACGAGACGAGGTAGGATTTAAACACAATGACATCGTTGAAAACATTAGACCAACTCTCAGTTAAAGAGCTTAGAAAGGAGCTCCGTAACCGATATCTGCTAAGTGGTGGTACCAAGGAGGTGCTTACAGCTCGTCTCCGGCATTCCTTGGTAGATGAAGAAGAAGATCCGGATGCTTACTTGTTTGAAATAGAACCGGATATTTATGAGCTCATGAGCAAGATTCATGAAGGTGTTGATGCAATGTGTAAACGAATGAACAGGATGGGGAACAAGATAGATGAAATGGTGTCACAAGTAGAAGGCCAAATAGACCAAATTGATCAAATTGAGTCGCAAGTAAAAGGAGGAATAAACTTGTTGGTGAAGGAGCCGTTGCCTGTGGACTCGTTGGTGAAGAAGTTGCATGGTCAGGACTGTGGCTGCACAAACAGTGGTGACGGAGACTCTGGGGATTTGAGCGCCGTCTGTGTCTGTGTTGTGGGCAAGTCTTGTGGTTGTGACTTTAAAGACGAGAAACGTGACAACGATTGCTGCGACGATCTCGAACGGATAGAGAGAATTGAAGAAACTGAAGTCTGTTATGTGCCCGAAGCGTTTGTTCCTGTTGCACCTGTTACCAGTACCTTAATCAGCCGGACAGATCAAGACAACGTTGGGTCTGCGTCTAAGCCTATTGCTATAGACCTTAAAGACCTCTGCCTATCTGCCTGTGCTCACGAAGGAAATGTGAAGTTCGACAACTGCATCCAGAACTTGAGCATGAACTGTACGTGCGGCGCATCACACGGGGAATGTGGATGCCAAGAAAATCTTCAACATGGCATATGTACTTCTGCCATCATCATTGACATTGGCATAAATGAATGTCAGTCAACCTACTCTACATCAGAGCTGTCAAAAGGAAAACATCTTCCACTTGAACTTGAACAGACCTATCTCCTGGACGTGAGACTGTTGGATGAAAATGACTGCGGTGCATTGGACTTTGTCTGCAACGTGGCTGCATGTGAACCTGCAGCTCTCATCAGAGGAGTCTGTCGGGAGGGTCCGCTGAAACGGCGTGCCCGATCAACGGTTGTGCTGAAGAAAACAGTGCTCGACACTATCTCGTTGAGTGTAAAACGGCCACGTCATCGTCTCAACAACAGCCTGGTCAACTGGAGAAAGAGAAAGCGACGGCTGCGGAAAACTGTGCAGATGGATTCGTGGGCAACAGGCACCCTACCGCCTGTGGCTCCCACTGATCGACCTCCACCTGAACTGTCAAACCTCAGCTGCAGTGTTTTTCTTTTCGGGACGAAAAGTGTAAAGACGGGGGCAATGTTACGACCTCTCCATTGCGCATCGTAAGTCTGGCTAGCGCACCTCTACTGAACGGACTATAACAAGATGTTTACAAAGAGTAACGATTTCCGCCTAAGGCTAGAAGTGGAAATAGAGACACTGTAGTATAATGAAGATGTTATTTGTGTTCCTGTGATGTCTTGTCAATAAACCTATGTCTCGTTGAGCTGGCCTTGTCTCTTATATTATTACAATATCAAATAAGGGAAATAAACTTATTATTGAGATATATTGTTGTAAGTGCAAAGTTCTTTCCATTAGATCAGCTTTGTTTTTTTTTTAAATGATTTTATATATATATATATATTGCTTGTTTATATTCTGCTAGTTGTTAATTTGAAGCTTAGTAAGAGAAACTGTTATTTAAAAAAAGGATAATGACCTTTATACACATGGTTCTTTCAATTTGTGTGCGTTGTAACTATGAAATGAATACAAGCTTCAGTATGTGATCTGCCTGATATTTCCAAATCTAAGTTACTAATCATATCAAAAGTATGAAAGCAATATCTTGTAATCATTAGCTTAACAGACAGTGGATGTAAGTATTGTTATATGAAAGTCTCATGTCTGACAACATTCTGAATTTCATCCTCAGCTTGGATAGAATTTTTTTTACTTGATGAGAAAGGCTTATTATTTGAAGTTATTGTATATCTGTGGATAATTTCTTTATTAAATGATGGGCAAATCAGGTTTGAATAGTATAAATGATTTTGAGTAAGAGCACAATGCTTTAAATTTTTTTATGGTATCAAAAATGTATTTTTCAAGTGAGTTAACACGAGACTACAAATAGTTGTAGAAGAGTAAGAAAGAAGAAAAAGAAATATTTTGAAAATCAGTGTTCAAGGATGACGTACAGTGTGGTGGCAGTTTTATATTCCTCTTTTATATCTTGCTTCATTTCTATTATTATAACTAAATGGATCATGTTGGGAGGGTTCAGATCAGTAATATAAATCTGAGGTAACAGTTATCTTGAGTTCCAGTCATTTGTTTAGGATCATGTCATCTATGTTTTAGTATTCTGTTTTAAATTGTAAAAATCTACTCTACCAGCCTTTATACAAGGTGCTTAGAACTAAGGGTGAGAATGTTGTGAATGTCTTCACTTGACTTAAAAACTATTTCGCTTTTCCTATTTAATAATCTATTACTAGTTTGCCCACTGGGCTAAAGTTTCTTGCCTACAAGAACTTGAGATAAATCTCTTTCACAAATATTAAAAAAATTTAAATCTAGCTCAACTAAAAACCTCAAGCATTTTGTTTTACTGCTTTCTTACACAACATTAATTGTAGTTTTTTAGATTTCATTTTTTTTTAATTTTGAAAACCAAGACAATTAAATGATTACAGAATTGGGTTAAGTTGAAAAGATAGATTTTTTAAGTGTTTCAATAACTCATGAAATGTTCTAGAGCCAGGAAAAAAACATTTCCTAGGCTTTAAAAAATGTGATATTTGGTTACTTAAATATGTAGAAAAATATTTTAAATGTTTTTGTTTTTTAATTGTAGCTAGAAACAGAATTACAGTTATAATAGCTACTATTCATATTTCTTAATAATAACTGACATTACTATTGTAATCATGCTGTTAAATAACTTTTAAATATTTATTTAAAATAAACGATAAGATGTTTGTTAATTGTATGAGTAGTCATTAAAAAAAAAATTAAGAAAATTAAGTTTCTCAGTGATAAAGCATTTCCATGCTCTGGAAGAAAAGTTTGCCAAACAAAAAAATGGATGTTCCCTCTTACTCAAGCCACTGCCACAACAATGTACTTTATAGATGAATGGGAATATTTCTTGAGACTAGGGCTCTTCAGTCACATGAACAAGTGTTCTATAAGATGAATCATAGTCATTCTACAACTGAAGGAGACCAACAATATTAATGGACATTAATATCAGTTTAAAAATTATAATTACAGTTATAATTTATTTTTTTTTAAGGTGAACTGGAGAAAAATTATGTAAATTTTGAATTATGATGTAGTAATAATTTCTTTAAACTTGACAGTAAACATTGTCTTTCATGCTTAGCATTTTTTTTACATACATGTAATTTATTAATTTACTTTACTAAAAAAAAGTATAATTATTACGGTTCCCGGTCACTTCATCCACTGGTCATTTCATCCCCTGATCACCAGGGGATGAAGTGACCGGTCACCAATTATTACACACACTTCTCTGAAGCAATAAATGCATAGAAAATAACCATATAATAAATTTTTGTGTCTAAACCAATGAGTGGTATTCTTTTATTGCTGGCTATTTTTAAAAAATTAAATACATTCTAAATAATATGTTGAGATCGATATTGAGGACTTTATTTAAATAAGGTAGTTATTTATATGTTGTACAGTTATTAGGGTTACCATATGTCCTACAATGATAATTCAATGTAAGTATATTTTGTTCAGAGGTGTGCTGGCTGAGTGGTAAACTGCTTGGCTTCTGAAATGGAGGGTCTTGGGTTTGAATCCAGGTGATGACTGGGGTTTTCATTTGGAGATCTTTAGGGCACCTATGAGTCCACCAAGAACTAATGGATACCTGACATTAGTTGGGGAAAAGTAAATGCTGTTGGTTGTTATGCAGGCCACATGACATCATTAACCGTGGGCCACAGAAACAGATTACCTTTACATCATCTGCCCTACAGACCTCATGATCTGCAAGGCGAACTTTAATTTTATTTTTGTATTTTGTTCATTACAGTTGTTTTGACAAATCTTATGTGCTATTAAATTGTCATTCATATTTTTATAAATAAAAATAAAAGGATCCATAACAGAGTTGACATGCACAAATTGATATAACCATACAACTAAAAAAATTAAGATATATTTAAACCAGGTATTTAATGTCCATTTAGAATAAATAACAAAACAACAAATTATTTTACAACTGCATTCAAGTCTCTCTCACTCAAGTCTGCAAACTTAACTCACAACGATGTCATTAATGTCTAACAACAAATACATTGCCTATCAAGAGATGTGTTTCTAATGACAATGTGCTCTTGTTTGGGCATAGTGGCATTTTTTTGTTAAGAAAAAAAAAATAAATCAGTTTAAATATTTATAACTAAGAAAACATTCTCATGACTACTAAATAACTTAATGGGAGTCATGACACACAAATTCACAAAAAGATAGCGATATTTAACAATAATTATTAGGAATTAAGACATTGTTAATCACAAACACAACAATAAAAAGAATGTAGTTTATGGTTTAATTTTGCTCATAGCTTGTGCTAGTTTCCTCTATGTTTCTATATTTTGCTCATTTGAAATTTAAAATAACAAAAGGGATTCATTACCCTAGAACATTTTAAGGAAGGCAGCCTGGTTGTATGCTTCCTGGTATAAAGGCAAACAATTGTGTGTGTTGCAGAAAGCTGTTAAATATATGGGTCATGGTGCATGCATGTTTAACAACTTGAATGGTATAGTAAATGCATTTTGGTTCCACTAGTCAACTTGAAACGCTGTCTTGATTAGACTCTGACAACAATGTCAGTATTTGGCCTAAATCCGCCACTAAGCTGACATTTGATGGGGTAAGTTGGTAGCTTGTGCTTCTACAATCACAAGTTTCATCAAAAGGCAACGGATTAGATTTTAACCCCCCACTGCAATACATTGTTTAAGTTTTGGAGTAAAAACTTGAGTCCAAGTTATTGTTTCTAATACCGGTATATATATATATAAAAAAAAGAATTAATATAGAGAAACTTCTTTAATAGGTTTAAGATATTGAGACATTGTTAGACCTGCTCCCAGCTAGCCTCTAAGGATCATACAACAGATACTGCATCTGAATGAACCACTGAAACCACAGAGGACATTTTCAGATTGTCAAAAACTCCAAGCAGATGAATATACATAAAAATATAATGTTAGAAAATCTAAGCTCAATTAATAAAAAGTTAAAGTACATCTGTGCTTGACATATTTTACTTGAAATTGACATTTTATTTGCTATTTTACCAATCTATTTGTAAATTCTAATTCAGGACCATACCATATGATCAGGCAGCAATCCTGACAAATGTGGTTACTGTGATTTACTATATCAATTGTCCTTCTTTCTGTTTATGTGGGCTTGTAACCCATCATGTACTGTGTTAGTTCATTCAGTACCAAACAAGATGGATATGGTTTTTGGCTTGTGACAGTTGTCAGTAACATTTTTATTACAACATTGGTGCATGTTTAAAAAGAAAGCCAGGGAAAGGAAACAAAAAATAGGTGGGCATGTAAACTTAGTTACTTAATCTTTCCTCTTCCAAACCATTAGTAGTTGGATGTGCCAATTATTGAATTACAAAATGTAATAACTGAAGGCCATGTAGCATAGTTTTTATTCCATCCATAGCCTTTTTACATAACTCTATGAAAATGCCACAAAACTTATTATAACATACTAATATTTTTACAAGAATGCTTCACATATCTTATTAAATATATTTTAAAGGCCTTCCCCACTTGGATGTGCCAATTCTTGAATTACAAAATGTAGTAACTGATTTTGTTCACAATCAAACAATGGCCAGAGCTCTTTTTGGAGTGCACGAAGTGATTCTAAATCTAATGACTGACAAGCCATCTGAAACACACAAAATTTAGTATTTAGGTTGCTATGTCTTAGCTAGCTAAGCATTTAATAATGACTTACTGTAGAAGATCAATAAAACTCTTACCACAACTGACTGTAACAAAAGGTATAAATCTTCACCAAGGTACATTTCTGGAAAAGAAAGCATTGTTGTGGTATATTCTTAACATATTTAACATGAAAGAGATTTTATTTATTCTATGGAGAATATGTATTTGATTACATGCCTGTTATACTGTCACAAGATTCCCAAGTGTATTTTTCCAATGTCTGGGCATGTTCAGGTCTTATTCTTTGTGGCGTGGGCTAGAAATTACAAAGCATAATATCTTTGTTAAGCTAAAATTTTCTGTCAACTTCCTAAAAATCAGTTGAGGTTCCGTTATACTATAAATTATTATTATTTTATAATGAAAAACATTTGTTGTGTACTGTGTACATTTTAGTTGCAATAATCAATGTACATAATTAACTCACTTTATTTATAACAACAACTAAATTACAAAGCATAATATCTTTGTTAAGCTAAAATTTTCAGACAACTTCCTAAAAATCAGTTGAGGTTCCGTTATACTATAAATTATTATTATTTTATAATGAAAAACATTTGTTGTGTACTATGTACATTTTAGTTGCAATAATCAATGTACATAATTAACTCACTTTATTTATAACAACAATTAAATTACAATTCACCAATTTAAAAAAAAAAAGATCCAAATATTGTTATAAACACCTGTAACAACAGCAAAAGTAAAACTCTTGTAATTTCACACTTGGCAAGAATATCACAGTATGCACCTATGGGTTTACCAGTTGTTGAAGAGCCTGGATTGAGAAAACAAGTCACTAAATACTCAGACATAATGAATGAAGGAAAATGCATATTTTAAAATAAAGTTTGTTACAACTATTGTAACACACTTAGCATAATGACACCTCCAGTTAAGAAATTGTCAAACAACATTTTAATTGATTATGATGAAAAGTGAATAAAATAAACATTTTCTTTTAAAAAGAACTTTCTTTTTATGATGGTGCAAGGGCTGCTAGCATCATCTTCTGTTATCTGCAACTAGAACCATATGTTGTAGATCTATATGCTTGGCTGACATAGAAGAGAGCACCTGGCTGCATGCGGCGTCGGAACGAGACAGCTGGTCACTCACGAAGGCCGCGGGATACACATTTGAGACCAAAAGAAAATCTGCCGCCGAGGACAAACGCAGACGACGAAAAGAAAATCTAAACCGACCACCTGCGGACAATGGTTTTGCTTGCCCTGGATGTGGCAAAATATGTAGGTCACAGCTGGGACTGCACAGCCACTGGAAACACTGTATTCCTCACTAATCTTCGGATTCGAAGACAAGCCTATTATTATTATTATATGCTTTATATGCTACTTAGCACAAAATTTCCTGAAAAGCTCCTAAATAAGAAAGTCTACTTACCACCCCTTTCATGTGCCAAATAAGCCATTTCTGTTAAAACTGCTAAAGCTCCTTCAAAATCTTCTGCAATTGTCCAAAAGAGGAGAAAAAAAAAAGAAAATTGATACTTACAAAAAAAGAAAGAATTACTCTATTCTCAAATGAATAGCAATGCATGATATAACACAGTGAAGCCCAAACAGTGAACACTTTTGAGACCAGATTTTTTATCCTTAAACTTAATCCACAAAATTATTGGCTTTTATCCACCACCAGCTTATACAATAAATCAGGAGTCCCAACCTTTACAAGATACACAAAAGCCTATGTGCACAATCAGAGAAATCTTTGGCTTTCTTAATGATAAAATACTTTTTTCTAAATTCTCCAAAGCTATAGATATTCCACCTTCACATTTAATAATTTTAATACACACACTATTTTGAGGTTTTAACAAGGGAAATAACTAATGCTTTATAAAATTTCATTTTTAATTTTATTTAGAAAATAATCAATTTGGGGAAATTGATACTTGCCAGCAGTTCCAGAGTCATTAAACATAAGTAATTCCAAAGATATAAAGATAAAGAGGAACTGCAATCAAAAAAGATACTCCTACACAGAGTTTGTTTAAAGTATGACAATTAGCAAAAAGGCGCTAAGTAAAAATATACTTGAATGTATCTGTTATCATAAATTTTGAACAGAATGAATTACTTGTATCCATTTTACACTTGGCTACCATGTTGAGGGCATCAAGACAATCCAGAGCACTCTGTAAAATAACAATCTAAAGTTGATCACTCCAGCCATAGGATACAGAGTTAAGAGAAAAGCAAAAGCATGTGGTTACTTTGTGGTCATAAAAATAAAAAATAAATATATTCAATTAGTTGGTATTAAAAAAACTTAGTAGTGTGATTTCATTGCACAAAAACTGAAAGGAAATTTCTTTGAGTAAATGATGGCTTAAAAGTTTTTATTTTTTTTTATTTTTTAAACTCTGGATTTTTTTTTTAAGTTTCAATGCCTCTCAAACCCATACTTTTTTCCAGTAGATTCTAGTAGCCTTTAATGATTTAAGGAGGCTCAGTGGTTGAGCAGAAAAGTGCTTGATAAAACACAATTGTTTTACCATCAATTATATGCCATAAGTTATAAGTATAGAATGTTTTTTCTTTGGCTTCTCTAGAGACTTCCCTCAAACACACACACAATTTCTTTAAACCAAAAAAAATAAAGTAAATTAAACAATTGTTGTATCAGACACTAAAATATTTTTTTTAGTTTTTATTTTTTTTTAATATAGTACACCTCTTATGCTACAGGTGTTCTTAGTGCATTCTGTTCGAATTGCTTTTGAGGATGCTCAAGGGCAGGGGAGGTTATCAGAAAGGTTTCTGTGCTGCCTTTAGGCATTCAGCAAACACAATTCCAATTGGATCAACATTCAAACTCCAATCTTCTTGATAAGCAATCAAGCGGTTTTATGCCAACCACTGTGGGCAGTTCCAAAGTATAGTTTCTTCTATTCCACAGTGTATTTTTAGATAGCACCTTTATGAATAACTATTGATTAGCAATGAAAGATTTCATGACTGTCAGAGAGGAAGAGAGAGAGAGAGGGGGATCTATACATATACTTCTAAAAGATTGAAAAGTTTCCAAATCAGTTTAAAGTAGAGTTAGCACCTGTGACTGTAGTTCTGCAGCTCTTTGATAATGTGCTATGGCTTCACCAGGTTTATTCACTTTCTGGCAACAAAAAAAATAAATACAGAAATTCTTTCATGGGACTTGTAATGAAAATTAAGCTGCATAAAATTATTTGTAAAATCTGTGAATTAGTCAACTATTGTCAACACTAATAGATGCAATGTTAACAGGTTATATTAAATACAAACTTTATCTTCTGTAAACCAAATAAATATGAAATATCTTCAACATTATGCATTTTTCAAACTGATTTAACGGAACCCATGTGTGCCGTAGAGGGCATTCTTACATTCATCACCATGACCATACTCAAAGTGGTTGGAGAGCTGAGTTGACATCATCAAGCATTATTATTTATAGTCTGCCCTTGAATCTCCTGCGTCATCATTTTAGATGATACATTAATTTCTACGTACTTCTGTCTGACATCTTTCTTCTTCTTCTTAAAGCCAGCTTTTTGCTGCTGAGCTGAGAGCTCTTTTGAAGACTGTTCCAAGGAAAAAAATGTGCTCTTCTCTTCAGTTTGACATCCTTCAAGTTGACTTTTATCTCTACAGATGCATTCTCATATAGTTGACATGGCTCCTTGTTAAAATGCATAATTATCATGCCCTTAATCACTTAATGATTTCCATATAATTTCTTTAGGCTTTTTATGATAGTCTTGCAATTGTTTTGTTGTAAATTTCTATTTTCAATAGTTTAGTGTTTCCTTTAAATATCATATATACAAAAAGTAATGTACCTAAACAGATGTTTCTACATATAGGGCAGATGATGTAAAGGTCATCTGTTTGTGGCCCAAAATTAACCAGGGGTGTCATATGGCCAGCACGATGACAAACCACCTTTACTTTTCCTTAAACTAATATCAGGTACCCATTAGATTTGGGTGAACTTATAGGACTCAGACAAAATGGTTTCCATAGGTCTAATCTAATGACTCACAAGCCTTTCTCTAAATTAATTTGTATACATCATGCCTAACAATTTGCTATCCTATTATGAGTTTAATAGGGTTACATTTCCTTGGTGTTTCAATTATAAATCAAATTTTGCAGTAACTATGTTAAAAGTTAGTTCTGTTTAAAAATAATTATCTAATTCTTCTTCTACTAATCTTCTTATCTTACAAAATACAGAGGTTACTTCTTGCATACATGCTAATGATATAATCATTTTATGCTAATCATTTAAAAAAAAATGATATAAAACCAAACTATTTGACTAACTCTGAGAACATTGCCAACTTCAAGACAAAGTGATGCAGCTAAAGCGATTTGTTTGTTTTCAATATGAACCTGCAAAAAAAAATCAAAAACATGAAGCATTAAAAACAAAACTTACATTGAAATACATTACTTTATGGCACTAGTCAAGAAAAAAAAAGCAATCTATTTCAAACATAAATAATTAGCCTCTAACCATTGCAAGAATGTATAGATAAATATATTCAAATTCATTGACCACGATCTGGATCTCATGTTCATTGTGAGATAGCAGGGCACAATCATTAATGAATAATCTGCATCAAATTTGATGAGGTTATAACTTACTCTTATTGCATGACTGTAACAATTGATTGAGGACGTAAGATTCTCTTGAAATCCAGGAACTCTGAGCTCTCTGTCCATTAGCTCAGCCTCTAGAAAAGCTCTAGCTGCATCAGTCAGTGCTTGCGCCTCACCAGCAGCATTGGATAATGTGTGCTCACACCTAATGAAAAATCCAATTAACAAATAAAGCTGTTAATTAATTTTCAGTTTGAAAAACATGTTCTAACTTTTCACATAACAAATTTGCTAAACGAAACATTTTATAAGAGGGAATGAATTAGACCGACCTAGAGAACATACCACAACTGCTAGTTCTAAATAAGGTTTTTCATCATTACGAAACAAGTTTTTAATAATTTTTTTTTATTTGGGAAAATAGTGAAAATTTTATCTAGTCTTGAAA
>JADKLZ010003886.1:15662398-15697643 GCA_021533235.1 Biomphalaria straminea
TTCTTAACATCTTCTGTGCTTGTCTTCCATAAGATAACCATCTAACGACCTTCAACTTCTAGCACTGGAGACCATTAATACCTTCAAGCCCAGTGCCATTTTTTGCATATATACTGATGGGTCGGCATCAATAGATTCTGGAAGAGAAGGCTATGAAACCTACATTAAACTTTCTTGACTCTGACTCAGTCAAAATCTTTTGGACCATGTGATAGTGTTTGCAGTTTTGATGACCATGGCAGTCTGTGAAGCCATAAAAGTCATTGACTCTCAACTCAGCTAGGGACATTTTGAGGCAACACAAATAGTTGTGGTCACTGACTCAAAACCTGTACTACAGGCTTAGCAAAACCCTGGACCATGGCCCCCAATATCAACACTTTCATTATTGCTTCACACAACATAAGGCAACGCTATGGCACCCCTGTAATAATGCAGCGGGTACCGAGTCATATAGGTGTGACTGGCAATACTATTGCAGACTCCTTGGCCCACCAGTGATGGCAAGTTCCACCAAACAGGCTGTAAGTTTTCATCATGCTCTGGCTATAATTCAAAAAATAGAAATGGAGTTTTAAGTGGTTTGAGTGCTGGGACAAGTCCCAAAAAACATGTAGAGTCTGAGAGCGCATGAGGCACCCTGATCGAACTTTCCCTTGGTAGAGGTTCTCTAGGCCTGAGCAAGCTATTATAGCACACTGCAGGACAGGCCACTGTCTTGTTGGCTCAAATTTCTCTTGGTTATGACCAAATTTTGATTCACTGTGCCCCCACTGAGGGGAAGAAGAGGAAACTGATGCCTCATATTCCGTTTGACCTCCCCAGACTTGCTGATCTCCGTCTTGAAAGGTCTGGGAACCAAAAATTCTCGACCTATATTGTAGCATGTATGCACTATGCAAAGCAGCAGGGTTTCTGTCCAGGGCTTTTGCGAGAGAGGATTTGATCCTCTCAAGCCATCGATCACTCAAATGAACTTTGATGATGATGAATGTGTGTCCCAACTGTCTCTTTCAGAGGCTATCTCAGTATCTGATGCCAGCTGCTTTCCTCTATGCCAGTGAGGGCAAAAAGGCACCTGAATTGATCTTTATGAAACTTACGCAGGTCACCTCTGACTCCTACACCATTCTCCTAGGCACTAGCCGCCTAGGCCTAAAGCTCACCAAAAAAGACTACCTTTGGTATGTGGTCTTCCAACATGCAAGAAATCTATAAGTGCTCCAACCTAGCCCAGCTGTTAAATGGTAAGTAGTGCTTGTATACTGAAATACTGTTTTGCACACCAGCCTCGAGCAGAATTATTTGTAAGGTAGGCCTAGATCTAGTCTCTAGTCCAAACAGCATATGCCCATTATTTTAATGTAAAACTATATTATATAATAAATAAACAAAATAAATGATAAATAAATGATAGATCTGGATCTATATATATAGTAGAGTCTTGCATATGAACACCTCATCCGATTCTCATTCAGTAAACAGGTCGCTTTTTTTGTTTATAACTCATTTGTTTTTATGTTTGGAGCTAAAAAGGACGTATCAGGAGTGCAAATGTCCAATTTTAAATAAGTTCCTTTATTTTTGTTTCACTTTTCCAAAGCAAAGGGCAATTTTTGAGATTCTCAGAAGCCATGTATGAAAATCTATGTTTTAACCTCCCCAGGCAATTATCCTACCCATAATGCCATATAAGGGATGAATAAATATTTTTTAGATATAATTTATTAGTAATTACATAGTGGTGTTTATTGAAGGTGTTCCCCGTGGGCTAAAGGAGACAGCACAAAAACTGCGTGCCATATAGGAGCATGGAGTGACCTGCTGTATTTTAAAATAAAATCTTGACTATGAGTGGTAATTCAAAGAAACACTCCCTGCTATTTTTATAGTCCTTTAGTTGCATTATAAGAATCTGCTTTCAGTTGTTTTTTTTAACTTAAACCTTGACCTAATAAAAAATAAAATAAAAAATAGACCTAGTTCCCAAAGTCGGTGTTCCATATATACAAGACTCTACTATATATAGTAGAGTCTTGTATATGCATGGAACAGGCAACCTATTCCATGCTCTAATAGCACTAGGGAAGAAAGAGCATTTGTACAGATTTGTCCTAGCATATATGGCATATGGGTTATAATGGGACGAGGAATGTACCTTTGCCTTTATTAACTTTATATACTTATCTTTCATGTGTCTCTGAGTATTTTATTAACTTTCGTTTTTGTATTTGAAGATTATGTACCTTGTGTTTTGTATATAATTGCTACTTTACTTTTGACTAAATATTAAACTACAGTGACAGTGAACAGTGTGTTACTGTCACTGTGTAAACAAACTCAGACTCAAATGTAAAAACTAGTGTCGTACATAGGTACTTTAACAAACCTTTCTCTACTGACCTATAAACTGCTAACTAGCAGCTATATACAGAATGGCTAGACTACCAAACCCATGGTGCTAGTTGATTGATTGTTGTTTTTACATTTGCTTTATTTTTTAAAAACCCTTGTGCTAATCTTAAAGGAGGATTCCTAAGCTTTTGAGTGATACCACATTGTCAATAAATAAAAATTGTGTTTATTTAGAAAATTTAAAGTAAAGTCATAGGTAAGAATGATTTTGCATTTAATATCATTTTTAAGCAAGCTTACTAATTTTTTATTGAAGTTAGTCCTAGATTTATGCTTAAAGTTTTTTATTTTATCATTTTTTATTGAAATTTAGCTCCCCAAAATTAAAAAAACCTTCCCCAAAGTGTTATAAATGATGCCAAATTAGGCTATTTTTCGAAATGGATAAGTTGAATAATTATAACTACCATAACAATCTATGACTATAGTATTAAAATCAATATTTCTATTAAAGAGTAGTGTTAGAAATCTTTTTTTTCTATACTTAGGTACACAAAATATAAAAGGAAATCAGATTATTAAGGTAAAATTGGGCCCATCCTGACGATGTTTAATGAAGTCACTCAATGATGCAGCGACGTGTGGCACCAGACATTAGTAATTCTCGTTGATAATATGAAGTATAAATGATTTATAATGCACTGTTTAACAGCTTATTTTTGATCAACCTAGTGGAGAGAATGCTAACAAGGTGTTATTTTACATTACATTTAAAAATATTATGAACCTGGGAAAGTTTCTACCAAACCGCATTCTAGAAAAAGGATCGAAGTCAATTTTCAAACAATTGATGATTGAATTGAATTAGCTGTGAATAAATGTTAGCTGCATGTGAGGTGAAATAATCAAATTAAAAACCATATAATGGGGTAGATGTGTTCCAAATTTCAAGCTTCTATCTATTACGGTTATAAAGACATAAAGTTATGATGAGATAAAGACGAAAATTCATTTTTTCGATCACAGTTTTTTGGATATTTTCTATAGTCCATTTTTCAACACATAAAACGGCATAACTTTGCTCCTAGAATCTATATAACATAGAAAGATAAATTTGGTATCATTGTCACTATCATTGTAATCCTCTCAGCAAGCTCTACATAACTAGTAGATTTAAAAATATTATGAACCTGGGAAAGTTTCTACCAAACCGCATTCTAGAAAAAGGATCGAAGTCAATTTTCAAACAATTGATGATTGAATTGAATTAGCTGTGAATAAATGTTAGCTGCATGTGAGGTGAAATAATCAAATTAAAAACCATATAATGGGGTAGATGTGTTCCAAATTTCAAGCTTCTATCTATTACGGTTATAAAGACAAAGTTATGATGAGATAAAGACGAAAATTCATTTTGTCGATCACAGTTTTTTGGATATTTTCTATAGTCCATTTTTCAACACATAAATGATAAAACGGCATAACTTTGCTCCTAGAATCTATATAACATAGAAAGATAAATTTGGTATCATTGTCACTATCATTGTAATCCTCTCAGCAAGCTCTACATAACTAGATAGTTTCTGTTGTTATAGACATTATAGATCTATATTTATTTTGAATTTTTTGTTAAAGTACCTATCGTAAACGTAGTCACCGTAGTGAAACTTGAAACTTCAAACTCATGCATGAAACTGTAAACTAAAATTTAAATGTTTAAAACTAATCTGTCTAAACACATTTTTAATTTAGAATCTAATTTAAATTTAATAAAATGATTTATTTTGTTACTTTTTTAGTTTGTTAGTGATAGCTCTATATTTTAGCAATATATCACTGTCCTTTTCCATTTCTTAAGTAGTCAAGATCTGGACTCTAGATCTATCTAGGTCTAGGGTAGGGAGGGGGCTAGCCTAGATGAGAGATCTAGCTCGACATCTTCATGTTCTAGATCTATGTTTAGGGCAACAAAAAGTTGACAGGAGTTTGTCTATACGGATGTATACCGCTTCTCATTCCTCTAATCCAGTGATGCTCAGCCTAATTCGACCTGCGGGCCATTTTAATTTCCGACACTCGTGTCGCGGGCCACATGACCGAAAATATACAAATAACGTAATGAAATGGAACTAAAAATCGTGGATCTAGAAATTACATTCATT
The DNA here is from genome assembly GCA_021533235.1 of Biomphalaria straminea. Lineage (NCBI taxonomy): Eukaryota > Metazoa > Mollusca > Gastropoda > Planorbidae > Biomphalaria > Biomphalaria straminea. The sequence continues at coordinate 15,666,916 of JADKLZ010003886.1, forward strand.
AGTGAGTTGTTTGAAGTTGATATTCTTTTCTATCCTTCGGAAAACAATGGCTTCATTTCTCTTCTTCAAATGTGAGCAACATTATATCTAGTTTAACTACTGACTCATTTTCTTATCTTTTTTTTTGGCAACTATTCAATACTTCAATCTCTAGGCCAGGCATGTCAAACACAGTGTTCTCGGCCCGCGACCACCTTGCATGCGGCCCGCGTGACCACCTCAAGAATTATCAAAAAAATGTAGAATTATTAAGCTTTTAAAAGTCAACACTAATTTTCAGGTGGAATATTTACTGAAAAAAAAATTAAACGTAGCAATAAACTTCGTTGAGCTTATTATGTATTATTAAGTATTTCTGAGTCTTCTGCCTAAATGTACTAGTAGACACACATATACAAACACTGCAAAGAACTTGACAACCCAAATACCAGCTGCTTCATTTAACTTTATTGTATGCTTCATTGTAGTGTAACATGTAGCGTAAAAGACTGTACAATAAAAGTGTCTCGTAGTTTCCTATACTTCGTTGCAATGCATCTCTTCTCAACTTGCATCGAGCCGTATTCCGCTCTAGTCAGCTGTTGGGATTCGTACTCAAGTCTACCTAATCTGTATCGGCGCAAGCTCACTCTAGTATACTCCAGTTAACTCTATCCTAGTTAACTTGCACCGAGTCGTACACATCTCTCTTCTACTGTCTCACACAGTAGACAACAGTAACGACGACTCTATCGACGACTGACTTTTCATATCAACACTGAGGCTTATATAGAGTCCCCAACAGCTTCTCCAATGTTGCAGAAAAATTGGAACAACACGTGTGGACACGTCACATCCTGTCTTCATTTACACGCGTATGTTCCAGAGTCTGCTGTGTCATCTCGCCGGAGTCACACGTAATGAACTCTGCATGTCACTTTAAATTTTTAACAGTATTCTTTAATCATCAGATTGTTGGAACCAAATAATTTCTGGTACATTTATTTTAAATTGAATTAGACGTGGTAATTTCGTTTATTTGTTTACTTTGAATTATCTTTCAATTTATCTTTTAAGTTTAGTTTTTATTCGGTAAACTTTTGAATTATTTGTAATTGTTAATAATCCCATCAAAAATAAGCAATATGCTAGAATTAGACTAACAGAAAAATTATCAGTTATTAATATTTAAATTATATTATATTTCAGTGACTACTAGGCCCCTATATATTCAGTTTATTCAGTAATTTCTGCGGTCACGGGACAATTTACACATCTTTACTGACAATTTAATTCTACGGAATAATGAATTTAAATACTGATGAAGAATCAGTAACTACAGCAGCAACTGCTACTAAAAGAAAAATTAAAGACGAAAATAGATCATTTCAAGAAAGATGGGAGTTAAGTTATTTCTGCACATCGGTATCAAATAAGATTCACTGCTTAATCTGCCATTCCTGCATTAGTGTGCCCAAAGAGTACAATGTCAAACGACATTACGCTAATCACAAAAAGGCGTATGATTCTTACACCGGAAAAATGAGAGATGACAAGCTAATTGAATTGAAAAATAGTTTTAAAAGACAACAAACAGTATTTGTAAAACTGAACAACGAGAGTGAGTGTGCAGTCAAAGCCAGCTACATTTTGTCAAACTTAATTGCAAGCCATAGCATATCATTTAGTGAAGGTGATTTTATTAAAGAGTGTGTTGTTAAAGCTGCCGAAGTAATTTGTCCAGATAAGGTGAAATCATTCAAAGAAATAGCGTTATCTAGGAACACTGTTGCAGATAGAATAAATGACATGTCAGTCAGCTTGCGTGAACAATTAAAGAACAAAATAGTTGATTTTGAATTTTTTTCTTTGGCTCTCGATGAGTCAACTGATGTAACGGGTGTGGCACAGTTAGCTATATTCATAAGGGCCTGTGACAGGAATTTTGAGATACACGAGGAACTTCTTGAGCTCTGTTCTATGCATGACACCACAAAAAGCGAGGATGTTTTTGAGAAATTACAGGAGGTGATATTGCAGTACAATTTACCTTTGGTAAAGCTAGCTAGTCTAGCAACGGATGGTGCACCAACCATGACTGGGATTAGAAATGGTGTTGGTGCAAAGCTGCTTGCAAAAATAAGAGAGACTGATGCTAATTATAAATTTGCTCATTTTCAGTGCATCATTCATCAAGAAGCATTGTGCGCAAAGCAATTACCGTTTCAACATGTGCTAAGACCAGTTTCAGTCGCTATCAATTTTATTCGTTCCCGTGGCCTAAATCAACGCCAATTTTCAATGTTTCTGGATGACATTGGACACGAATTTGATTGTGTTCCCTACTACACAGAAGTCCGCTGGCTCTCCTGTCATAAAGCATTGAAAAGGATTTTTGCACTGCGTGAGGAAATTGTATTGTTTCTGAAAATGAAATGTGAACCTGTTGAACATTTCCAAAATGAGGAATGGATTCAGGATTTGGCATTTGCAGTGGATCTCACTGGTCACCTGCAAGACTTGAATTTGAAACTTCAAGGTAAAGACAAAATCATCACAACTGCGTATGATGATGTGAAGTGCTTTCAAGCAAAGTTACGACTGTGGATAAACCAAGTATCGAAAGAAAACCTTGTTCACTTCTCAACGTGTCAGGAACTAAAAAGATTAAATACGGCTACAACATTTGCTAAATATGTCTTTCACCTGGAATCCTTATTAGATGCTTTCAGTGACCGTTTTCGTGACTTCGTTTCATACGAGCAAGAATTTTCCATGTTTGTATCTCCATTTTCATTTGCTCCTGAAAATGCTGCTGATAATGTGCAACTAGAGCTGATAGAATTGCAGTCAGATTCTCTGTTGAAAGCCAAGTATATGGAAGTGGCTGTGCCAAAATTTTACAGTTATTTACCTGAACGGTACGTTGAATTGCGGAAGTTTGCAGCCAGAATTCTTGCTATGTTTGCAAGCACTTATCTCTGTGAGCAGTTCTTTTCCATAATGAAAGCTACAAAAACACCTCATCGTTCGAGATTGTCTGATCAAAATCTGTCATCAGTAATGAAAGTGTCAGTGGCAAACAAACTTCAACCGGACAACTTGTATCCCAGAAAAGAAGTCAAACATCAGGACAATAGAAATAATGCGTAATCATAATAATTTTTTACTGACACAATGGAACTACACATTTAGAAAAGGGAGGCTATTCCATTAATTTTCGTATTTTATTGTATTATTTCTAATTTAAATAAAACTAGTAGGTTATGTTTTCCAACAGATTTTTTGGCTGCGGCCCTTCAAGTCATAGTAAGTTGTTTATGCGGCCCATAGACCTTAATGAGTTTGACATGCCTGCTCTAGGCGAAGTTTAACAATATTTTGTTCGCGGCTTAAATCAAGAATGTTTCCATATTTGTTTGTTGTTTTAACCAACCACACTTTCTTTACTAATCAAATCTATTGGCTAATTATCATGTTCCACAAGAAAGTAAGGAACCGTTCACTTTTCCTGCTAGATTATACATCTAGTTTAGTTTAGTAAACAGAATGTTATTGTTCATGGCACCAAGCCACCAGAGAAAACGTTTATGCCTTAACGTACGTAAAATAACTTTATCAACCTTTTTGAAGAGGGAATTTTCTACTTTTTGTGCCGTCTTTTCGGCGGGCCGGATGGAACGACTTCGCGGGCCGGATCTGGCCCGCGGGCCGTAGTTTGGGCATCACTGCTCTAGTCCAGGGGTCGGCAACCCGCGGCTCGCGAGCCGCATGCGGCTCTTTGGGTGTGAAGCTGCGGCTCTTTAGTTCTACAAGCAAAAATTATTAATTTTATCGAAACATTTGTTAAAGTAGTTCTGAATAGTTTAAAGAGAGTAAGGCTCAAATTCTATCTCTCAGTTACTTGTACTCGCTTTTCACCACACCCCTACCTAAATACACGCGTCGTCTATGTTACCAGTCCGTCAGAGGCTCTCGAATGGACGCCATCGTCGAATGTTTCTATGTAGGTTTCAATTCGCTTTCGACGCAAGACTGCGTGCTTTGGCTGTGACGTAGTAAATTTAGCTGTTTCAAGTAAATGAGTTAGAAGCGATTATCTTCTCAATCTTACATGCAATCTACAAGTATTGCTAATCGAGCAAGCTTTGTGGTACCACTAGAAATTGCACAAAAAGGCAAACCATTTATAGATGGTGAGTATGTCAAAGACTGCTTCCTACGTGCATCTGAAGAAATGTTTCGCGATTTCAAAAACAAACCAAAAATTCTTGAAAAAAAAAAATCAAATGACTATGCACAAGTTGCTCATTTAGTCAGTTATATGTATTATTATGGTCCAAAAGAATAACTTTAAGAATTCCTACCTCGGGACAAACTGGAGGGAATGATATAGTGCATGCCATATAAAAATACATTGAAAACAATAAGATCAATTTAAATAAAATGATTTCAAAAGCAACCGATGGAGCCAGAAATATGACTGGAAAAATAAAGGGTAACAACGATTCTTAATAGCAAAATAAACCATGAAATTCTTACGTTTCACTGAAAAATACACACAAGAAGCACTATTTACCCAAAACAAAGTGCGATAGCTTGCCAAAGATAAGGTGTTGAGACGTTTTGCTTTGTGCTTGAATGAAATAGATACATTCCTAAATGATAATGGCATTTATCTCCCTGTATTAGAAAACCATTAGAAAACGAGAAACATTTGCAAACATTTTATTTTATAGTTAATATAAAAGAGAAATTAAATGAGCTGAAACTAAAACTACAAGGAAAGGGAAACCCATCCTATGTTTTGGTAGAAGAATTGGTTTGTTTTGAAGAAAAATTAATTCTTTTCACAGAAGATATTCAGAGTTAAGTCAATCCATTTTAGATGTCTAAAGCAGTATCGCAATAAAATCAGAGCTACTCTTGACACGAATTACCGAATTACTTGAGCACAGTTAAAAAAAAATGAAAGATAAAATTTTTGACAGATTTGAGCAGTTCAAAACCAATTAACAAACAAAACCATTTTACCATTCCTAGTAAATCCTCTAAACAAAAGGTAAGAAGTCAACATTGATTCATTTGGAATTGATACGGGATTTCTAGCTTTATGGAGTGAAAAAATTACAGAGTTAAATAATCAAGTTAGAAAAGTTAGAGCTCCAGAAATGTATGAACGTAATGCAGCAAAAGTGGACAGTTTTCAAAGAAATGCCGCGAGTTGATTCGGCGAATGGAATAATCTTCCAAGATGTTTCTGTTAGGGCATTAGAATTTCTGACTATCTTTGGATCGACATACTCGTGCGAGAAAGCGTTTTTTTTTCTTCATAATTATAATTAAAAGCAAAGTAAAAAGTTAACTAACAATCGAAAGTTTAGAGTGGTGTTTGAAACTAAAAAAAAGTTATGAGTCAAATGTATCTAACTTTCTAAAACCACGCGAAGCCAACGTTCCCATTGAATTTGTTTGTTTAATTGTTTCTTATATAAGTTCAACTTAGTGTTTAAGAAAATGTTTAACTCCTTTAGTTGTTTCCGAAATAAAAAATAATTATCTTATAATGCCATATATATATATTTGTTGTGACAAACACTACTTATATTTCAATAAACGGATTTTTTTTAGTAAAAAAAAAATGTGCAAGTACTATTTATTGTTGCAAGAAAAAAGTGCGGCTCTTTAGAACTTTAAAATTGTGTAAAATGTAATTTTTGGCTCTTTCAACTCAAAAGGTTGCCGACCCCTGCTCTAGTCCAGTGATGCCCAACCTTATTTGGTCTGCGGGCCATTTTAATTTTCGGCAATCGTGTCGCGGGCCATAACACCAAAAAGAAAAAAAAATACAATAAGCTATTTTTAATAGTTTTATTTGTCCACCTACTTACATAAATTAATGTGATGCATGAAATTTATCAAAAACCATCTTCTGAATATCTGGCTGCATAGATGAAACACCAAGTCGGAGCACTGAATCTAGATGTTCATCCGTAAGGCGATTACGTAACATGGTTTTCGCCCGTTTCATCATTGAAAAAGTTTTCTCCCACAAATAAGTGCTTGTAAACATTGTGATCATCCTTAGCGCTTGTTTTTGAAGATTTGGTAAAGTTTCTGCAGGTAACAACGAGTAGAAGTCAATAGTCTGCATCACTTGAAATTTGTCAAGCAGGGATGTCTGGCTTTGTGAGTCAGTCAGTTCCAGTTGCAGATCTGTCGGGCACTTGAAACAGCGGCAGCAAGCGGATTTTACAAAGACAGATTTCATTTTTAAATTCTGAAAATCCACAAATCTTTCATTGAAATTATTCATGAAGAACCCCAGAAGAAGGATAATTCTCTCCTTTGGGAAAGACATATTTAGCTGCTTATCTTTTTTGTAGAGAGGTATAATTTGGAAAGTGAACAAGATGCACCCTTTCCGCCTGTTTAAAGAAGAGTTGCAACTATGTTTGAAAGGCAACTATGTCTGCATACACATGCGACATTAATTTGCCTTTCACTTGTAGTTTGGTGTTGAGTTCATTTAGATGTGATGTCACATAAAATAGCCAAATCCCACAACCACGAGGGGTCGTTCAGTTGTGGCACTTGTTTTGATTTTTCCGTCATAAATATTTCAATTTCGTGTCTAAAATAAAATAAAAATTAATACTATTCCTGGCTTAACCAGCTCCGCACTTCACTGTGAAATAGAACATCTTTGTATTCGGTCTCTATTTCTGTCAGAAAATCTTTGAAAGTTCTGTGTTTCAACGTTCTTGTGATTTGATGAGCACAATCATCATCACATGGTCCAGATTCAAAACCTTTCCACAGATATTTTGTTGTTGAATGATGTAGTGAAGCCGCAGGGGTTAAATTCCTTTGGACTCAAAAACTTTTTAAATAACTCTTGCTGTCAGCTCGCAGTGACATTCTAGCGTCATCAGTAGCCACTCCAACTAATTTAGTCCAAGGAAAAGAAAAGTAATTTATGATGGTTGACACTTATTTGAACGGGTCTTCTCCAGTTGTAGTCCCTTGCATGCTCCTCATAGCTGATAACTCCTCTGTTTTATAAAAATTGCTGTTTATACCGCGAATAAACACCAATGGTTGCGCGGTATTGGTTATGTCAAAGGACTTGTCAGCAGAACTAGAAAATATTTCGAATTCTGCTGCTCTGTCTTTTAATTGTGAATGGAGATTTTCCCCCATAATTGTAATTGTCATTCGAGAAAGGCTGACAGCTTCTACTGCATTCTTCTTTTCAAGACACATTTCTTCCATCACTGCTAGCAAGCACTTTTTTTTTTACCCATTCGCCATCGGAAAAAGGCTTCATTGCTCTATTTAAGATGTGAGCATCTCTGTAGCTGAACCTAATCACCGACTCATTTTCTTGGCTCTTTTTGTTAAATATTATTGTCAATCCCCAAATATGTAGTCGTAACTTGGCAATCTTGTCTTCGCGGCTCAAACCAATATGTGTTTATGTGTTTAGTTTCATAATGCCTTTTAATGTTATGTTCTTTAAAAAAATAAGGCACAATTTCTTTACAAATCTAACATGTTGGCTCACTATCGTATTCCACGTTTCCTAAAAGTTTCTATATCTGGAGTCCACTTTTCGTCCCTCAGGCTCCCATTTCATTAAATCACAATTACCAATCGCTTTGATATCAAAAGAGCACAACTAAAATGATGCATTAATTATGCTCGGTGTTGTAGACACAAAACTTCAAGGACACAGCTAGCCTAAGACAGTAGCGAATTTTCCAAGAATTAAAAATAGCTGTTAAGTTGTATAGCCATTGAAAAAAAAACCTTGTTCTTACAAAGAAAAAATATTACTATGAATATTGGAATACCAAACATAAAGATTAGAATTCATCAAAGAATGAGTGAGAATTCTAACTAAAAGAGAATATTTTTCCATCATTCAAATTTTTTGTTTAACATTTTTTCCCAATGTTTTGGCGGGCCGGATAGAAGCACGTCGCGGGCCGGATCTGGCCCGCGGGCCGTAGTTTGGGCATCACTGCTCTAGTCTATATACTCTAGTGACACTCTAGTCCTAGATCACAGACCTATATATATTCTAATACATATAGGTCTGTGCTCTAGATTTAGAAAGAATATTATAGGTCTGTGATGTAATCTTCTAGAGACTAGTTCTATTTCTTGTAAAAGAAGAGCTCTGTGAAAGATCTAGTCTAGATTTAGATAGAAGTCACGAAGTGAGATATCTCAAATATCTCTAAATCTCTGTTTCTAGACTAAGAGTAATTTCTAGTTACTCTAGTCCTATAAGACTAACTCACTAAGTAGTACATCTATATTATATGAATACTTGAAGTAAGTAGATCAAGTAAGTTTAGAGCAATAGAATAGATTCTAATTCTTTGTTTATATTCTTCTAGTCAGTCTCGACTCTGTCTCTAGTCACTCTATTGTCTCTATATAATTTTTTTTACTATGATATTAGATCTAATCTGGATCTTTTTATTTTCTGCAGAATAATGTCAGCTTCACTCCCAAAGAAATTCACTGCTCAAGAAGTACTAGATAATTTAGAAGTAATTGACTACAGGGAAAATGAAATGATTCAACTGATGATGAGGACTATGAACAAGAACCTGATAAGGAAACAAGAACGCAAGACCTCAATTCTTCTGAATTCTCTTCTGATGTAGAAGAGACAGAATGTACCCTTGCAATATACTACTAGTTCCTCTTTAAAATAAGGTGACAGATAAAAAAAGACATGCTATGAAAAGCAGGGTGCCAGGACATCCACTTTGTTATCAGGAGCTGTGGCCTTGGCTGGCTTGGCCACATTCATAGAATGCTAGTAGTTCAAATTCTACAAAACAATTTGTATGGCGATCTAACAGAAGGAAGGAGATCCGTTTGTCGTATACTCTTGCTGTATACTGATGTATGCAAACGCGTCATGAAGCTCTTCAAAATCGACACTAGCAGCGACGTATCAGGGATTGGCCTCTTTAGTCATACAAGAAGTCGCCAAGGGAAAAAATCGTCTCTCCGGACATAAAATGCTACAGATACCTATGAGTACAGTGCTAAAAAGGGGAGGAAATATCGACACTAATAAAATAAAAAAAAAAAATTTTCTAACATTTTTTTAATATATTTTTTTAATTTCATGAAAATATATTTATTAATACCATCATAACCCAGTGGGTCACCTGTGGAACAAATCGAAAAAGTAGGTCACAGTCACGCGACCTTGAAAATTAATATTGATATTGAATCACAAGCAGGTTATACATATGTATACCAAAGGAAATAATTTTAGGACCGCTGTAACATAATGTGGGTCTTGCAGGGTTAATTTTATACGAATTATTAATAGAGACCTGCGTTCAAATGTTAAGTTGGTCATGGCAACATTTTGTTGAGATAATTTCACCTTGACCTATTTGCATTGCACCAATTAAAAATCTTTCGTTGACAATCTTCTATTCCCTTTCTCACGCAGGTCACAAAACTACGATCCCTACTCAGTGACGGGCTGGCAGTCATAATCGGACCGGGGTATTCTTATACAATGTGGCCCCTTAAATTGTTTGCCATATGATGGGCATCCAAGCAGTACCTATTCTCAAAATCATTTTGATAAGTTTGATAATGTATCGAAAACTGTTAAGTGTGCATGTGTGGGCTTACGTAACAGTATATATGTCTACGGGTATGTAACCTGGTTAATTATATGAATAATTTATCTCATGATTTTTGAAAATATCTGATATTACTAAATGGGTAAACTACATGTTGTACACTTGAAATTGGAACTTTTTTAACGTGAAAATATTGGCCTACTAAACCCTTGGAAACTGCTCTTACTAACAGGTAAAGGCGGATTCCTGGCGCCAGGGCCGGCCCTAAAAATTGCGAGCCCTATGTGAAACGGATTTACTTGCGCTGGGCCTTGTCTGGGTAGGGATAAAGATAATTAAGAATTTATATTAGAAAATAAATTTGTCTTTGCATTACCTTTTTATTAAATGACAGGTGACAATGCCTTTTTTTAATCGCGCGTAGGATTTTCGTTTTCCATATTGAATAATACCTCCAAAATGACTATTTTGTCTATTTTTTCAGGAGATTTTTATGAGATTTGTATGAATTTTCAGAAGATTTTTAATAATGTTAGGCGATCTACAGGACTTTTTCGATTTTTCTATTATGTGCGGGGCCCACTGCATCCGCATAGATTGAAGTGGCCTAAGGCAGGCCCTGCCTGGCTTCACAAAACCGGGAGCTTCGGGTAGATGGAGTTCGTTAGCCTAGTAGCGCAAGACATCAAAATAATCATGTATAAAATGTTTACACACCTACATGTTTACTTGAAGATCCACATCTGAATCCAAGTATTATCAACGTCACTTACGACTAATTGCCCATTTATATCAGCTAATAGTAATTTTAAAATATATATATTAATATTTATAAAAGTGCTTGTCTAAAACTCCACCAGTTGTTATTTTGTGTCTTTATCTCCAATAAAAGCAAAATATTGACCGGGCCTTTGCCATTACTGAGAAATATACTGAGACCATCGAGAAACACAAAGAGTTTTATGCCAATGACATTGTCTTTGATCTCAACAGCGTGAGACCTTTGAAAAGTAAATGAAAGACGTTCATTTGTAATCATTGCATTCATTTTATTTCACATTCTACGTTCAAATTAAATTTTGTAGTTTATTTTAATTTGTGTTACACTTTTTGTTTGTAACAGTCTCTTTATGACTATCTTTTTATGTGTATTTTTATGACTATCTTATCTTTACATGTTTTATCTTGGCATTAAAGCAGAACAAAATATTTGTTACGCACACTTCAACACTAGTGTATCCAACAAACAATACCATAGTCATTATATTGCTAATCTTCACATTTCAAACACTCACATTTCTAATCTTCACTTCACATTCCAAACCTTCACATTCGTAATCTTCAATTTCAAAACCTAAAATTTTTAATCTTTATACATTGTTTATCTAATAGTCTCTTAAAATCCTTTTTTTTTCAGATTCTATTACACAGAGTGGTAACTAAATTCAAATTGTTTTGTTTATTAAAAATACTTGTTTTTCAAAAGTCCACATTTCAAAAGCACACAAATAGACCACGACATGCGTATTATTATTTTATATTTTTATAATACATTAAATTTCAGATTTGAAAACTAGAGGTAGTTAAAGTAGAAGTAACTTGTTTATCACTTTAGTTCTATTCCAGATTGGTATAGTACTGATCTTGCCTTTAAAAAAAAAAACTCTGAAAAATCTTGATGATACATAAAATCTTCTAATAAATTTCGCCACATTTTAGAATTGCCTACTACTAGTAGTTTTGAAATGGAGCTACTTAAATGATTATGATTTTGAGAGAAGTCAACACCAAATAAAGAACCATTATACTTGTAGTAAAAAAAAACATATTTCTTTTTAATTCTACAACTCCAGTTTTCACAGACATAGAGCCTATCCTCTGAAGCTGTCTCTGAAATTATTGCTTTTTTTTTAAAGCTTATACATTTTTAAAATTACTATTAGCTGATATAAATGGGCAATTAGTCGTAAGTGACGTTGATAATACTTGGATTCAGATCTGTGTGGATTGTAGAAACACTGTCCTGAGGTCTTCCATGAGGATACAAAATAGAGCAGTGACGAATTATCACATTTGACTAGATTAACACTTCTAGTAAAATCACTAAATTTAGAAAGCCTTCAGGAGAGAAGACTTAAAAGTAAAGTAGCAATTATACATAAAACATTGAACCATAATCTTCAAATACCGGTACACAAACAAAACTTAATAAAATACTCAGACACAAAGATAAAGACACATTCCTTGTTCCATATGTTAGGACAAATTTGTACAAATACTCCTTCTTCCCTGGTGCGATTAGAGCATGGAATGGGTTGCCTGAGTCAGCCAGGAAAACCGATGACTTGGCAGAATGTAAGTCAATGGTTAACATGCATGACTAGATTGACCTAGGAACACGCGTAGGACGTAATTATTATTTTTTTAACATCTATATTGAATCTGGTGTGAATGTATATTTTGGTTTTCTATAATTAGAATGTTTTGTTTAGTGTAATGCACAAACTAAAAGATAAATTTCCTCATGAATAATAAATATTATAATATTTTTTTTATTAGATACGAGGACGTCCCTGTTTGCGTTGTCCTATCGTCCTCCATGTTCTTGGGACGTGCGATTCATTCTGTCGGAGGACATGATCCGCAAACATGTCCCTTTGATTATTCTCAATTCATGTATCAAACTTCCAAGAAAGATATTGAGATTAAACCACTCTGCTTCTATTTCAGCTGTGCTAAAATTTCTCTTGACTTGTTACGAATATTCCCTAGTTAAATTTGTTTTCATACGCTTGCTAGACAGTCATCACGAAACACATCGTCAAGATGACTATGTTATAGGATTTCTCACTTGCATTTCAATCTTTAATAGCATTGAGAATATATACGTGATAGAGTATTTATTTAACATCGTCTGCTATTTTCATTGTTTGGGTTTTGTCTTAGTCACGTGACCTGACTTTAGAATCCGATAGGTCAGTTAAGAAATAGTCTCGAAAGACTGCATAAGACGGAGGTTGTTATTGCGTTGTGCCATTGTGCTAAATAGCTTAATAACATCCTATAAACACTACCGTACGTATCTTTTCCACTTGTACCTCTTCAAATTTCGGGATCTATAGGAACCTATGAGTCTACCCAGGTGTAATGGATACTTGACAATAGTTGGGGAAAAGTAAAGGTGGTTGGTCGTTTTGCTAGCCACATGATGACACACTTGTTTACCGTGGGCCACAGAAACAGGTGACCGTTACATCATCTACCATATAGACCGCATGGTCTGAAAGGGGAACTTTACTTTTTTTTTTTTTTTACTTTTTATATAAGGGCAAAGCACCGCAAAATCATTACCACATATATCAATACTGCAATAATTACCTTCCCTTTTTCTATATAGAAGTAAATTAATAAAATGCTTAATTGCCACTAATCGATTAATAAATTAGGTAATTGTTTGATTGATTCATGTGTTGTCTTTGACAATGAATTATTGTGCAAAGTTTCAACTTGACCCGAGAATGAGAAGTGGGAGAAAAAGTTGTAAAAGAATACTAACAGACGGACAGACAAAGTTAATAAAAACAACAACGAATATCTGTTATAATTAAACAAAACGTTTACCAAATATCTTGAGGAAATGTAAAAAAAAAACTCATATAGAAATGGAGACAGTTGAAGATGATGTCTGGTTCAGATCTAGATTATTTAAATGATGTTGAATCTTTGTTGTCTTATTTTCAGATCCAGCATTATTTACAGACCTGATAGTTAAATTCCACCAACAGCATCGTATGGCCATGGCTATTCCTGATCGACTGCCATTAGGATTTTTACTGATAGATGCACAAATGTTGAAGAAGACATTGATACCTGCACCTATTGAATGTCTTAAAGTTAGTCTTTTTGTTGGATTAGGATTAGAGTATATCTTATAGTGATTTAAGGAAATTTAAAAAAGTGCCACGTAACTTGGAACATAAACAACTGCTTCATAAGCCATAAAAAAAATGATGGAAATACAAATACTATTTTCCTTAAGAAATACAAAACAAACAAAAAATACAAAACTTTTCCTTCACTGTAAGTGTTAATGTTGGATGCGTGTCTGAGTGGTGAAAACCGCTCTTCTACCTATCTGCTGCTTGCAGCTATAGGCAAAGATGAGAAAGGTTTCGGGAGTCAACCTTGATGACAACAATTATAGGAGCCTGCGACCCTTAGGCAGCTTGCAGCATACAGTAGTACATCCTGACAGATCCTCAGTGCTACACCTTGGCAGAGCTTCAGGACTACACCCTAGAAGAGTCTTCGAGGTCGCTGATCCCAAACTTTATCGGCACTAGTCATTCCTTTGGGTCCACAAAAGTGATTGGACCATAGCGCACTGAAAATGCTTTAGCTTAAAAGTATTAAACTATCCGATATCGACATTCACAGCTGGGATGCACTAGCTCTCGATCGCTCCTCATGGCGTGAAGCTGTGAATCTCGGAGTCTCAAGATATGAAGCAAGAAGAGTGGCTAGGGCGAAAGAGAGCCGAGCCAACAAAAGCTGAGAGAAGAAGCAGGCCTATCTGCAACTGACCTAACCCACCCATGCCTCGTATGCGGCCGGCTTTTTAAAGCGAGGATTGGACTTAACAGTCATCTTCGAGTCCAAAGGAAATGAAAAATGTGCTCATCTTCGACTACAAAGGAGGAGCTATATTAAACTATGCCTACACAAAAATAAATAAATTATAGCTTTTATATAGCGCTACTGCACTACTTTCATGCTTATAGCATAGACTTTTAGATCTCATGACAATGTCTAAGTTGACTTTGCCAACTTTTTTGTTGATCATATGTTTTCCTTACATTTTATTTGTCAGCAAATCCACAAATTCCTGCCAATAATCACCAAAAAAGCCATGGATGATATTTTGCTTACTCTCCAAGATGGCACTGTCAAACTTAACAATCAGCCCACATCAACCATGGAGTATGTCACCTATCTTCAATTTATGGATGACTTTCAACAACAGGGTTAAGTCTAATTTTAACTGAGTGCCAATTCTTTCTATCTATCTATCTATCTATCTATCTATCTATCTATCTATCTATCTATCTATCTATCTATCTATCTATCTTTCTTTCTTTCTTTCTTTCTTTTTATCTATCTTTCTATCTATTTGCCTGTTTGTCCGTCCGTTCGTCTCTCTGCCTGGATGTCAATCGATATTGATCTAGCTTTCTCTTTCTCTCTATCAATATGTGCGTGTGCGTGTGTGTGTGTAAATGACTAGATTGCTTTTTTTTTTTTACTGTTTCAATGGATATAGTATCGTGTAGACTACTGTAGACTCTTAAGTATTTGACCAGATTGACAGCATGGAATTAAAATCGATTATTGTTAAAGATTTGTACACACTGCTTGATGAATTCATAAATTTTACACTCAAATCTTTTTACTTTAAATTTCTTTAAATGTCTTGAATTTTTTATAGTTGTTCCTTTTATAGAGCCATACGACATTTTGCTTAAGTCACACACTATCTACATAGGACCCTGCAAACCTCTAAACTCTAAACATTACACAAACCTAACCTACATAACATGTAATAAAAACAAGGCTTATGTGTGATGTGATATAAACATAGACATAAATAAATAGACTGGCCGATAAAAGAGTTTTATGAAACAAAAATTTGTGACTTGCAATTTTGTGTACTTTATTTATGTTTTTGAGTTTTTTGTTTAATCTCTAAGATTGAAGACCATGCTATTTTTCTAAACTTTAAAATTGGGAAATACAAATACAATAGATTAGATTTACATGTTTTCAAGTTACATGAAGTTATTTCCTTTTTCCAGTCTATATTTATTTATGTCTATGGATATAAATTATTTAGATGGGAATGCAATGCTTTAAGATTAATTTTCTATTTGAGATGCAGAAAAAATAAGCAGGTTGCATCTCATCTGAATCGAAAAGTTAAGGCTAGATCTAGAATCACATACAATGATAGATCTATTGCCAGTTTTGCCCGGCCTAATATTACAATTTAATCCGAGAAAAGGGATTGTATTATTTCTAAACTTTGAAAACAGAAAATCATTAATTTTCTGAGACAGAATAGCAATTTCCAAGATTTATATTGCCAATTCCTTTACAGCTTAAACAAAAAAATTACGTTACGATTAGACAACGATTTGTTACGAAATCGGACCGTTTCTACTGTACTACAATATATAGGTCTGTGGACCGACTCTAATTATTATAGATTGTTTATTTTAGGGATCAATCATTATAAAAAATCAAATGGGAGCTGTATTTTTTTTTCGTGTGAAATGCTCTGCTAGTTACAATGTCAATAATACTCAGTATTAATAATAGTGCACAAAAGTTACATTATAGCTACTAGTTTTATAGAAATAAAATATACGCTCTAAACGGTTTACGCTAGTTCCACTCAAACAATACAAGATGATATTTTAATTTAGATCTCTGACTGATCTATATCTAGTCAATTCTAGTCATTAGCGCTATTAGGTCATTACATTCTAGTGTAACCTATATCTAAATTCTAGATTTAGAATCAATACAATTTGAAGAGCATTGCAACTCAGTTTCCAAATAGGGTGATACTTTTTGAGTCTAATGAATTGGCCACCAAATACTGTACAATCGGCAACACTAAATTTCTACTAAATTTGTACTGTACTGAACTTGTACTGGACTCGTCTTCTTCTGAATTTGGACTGGACTCTACTATAAGATAAGATTCACAACCAGAACTTTATGAATATGACTTCTATGTACTTCTCGATGATGACAGCTTATCTTGTACAATCTAACCAAAAGTGAGTTAAAGGAGTTTTTAAATCTTTCAGTTTTAGTCCTAATGGAAAGGAGTAGACCACTTGGTTCAGATCTTATGTAACATTGGTTTAATGGGTGCAGGCTGTCTTTAAGAATCTTGTGATTTGGAAAGGCATCTTTCTTGGAAAAGCTCTTTAAGAGATGGAAGCTGTACTTGAGTGATATACGATTCTTTTTTTAATTAGTCTATTTATTCTGAGTCTTTGTGCCAGTGAAGTATTACCATACCAGCAGGTGATGGCAAAGTTAATAAGACTGCTGATGGCTGCTGCGTAAAAGAGTTTGATTATTGTTTTGTCTATGTTAAATTTCAGACTTGTTTTAACTTTGCTACTCTCTCTCATAAAATAGCGATCTCTGATACCACCAGTCCTTTTTGGGTGATCACATTTATCCTAAGAATGTTCTTCTTGAGGTGTGTCGCATCAACACTTTTCTAAAGTGATTCATTTCACAGTTCTTCATATAAATAAGCTGTATCTATGTTTTTAGTACACTTTTAGTGATAGTGACAGAAAGTGTGCATCGCTTAACATGGAAATGTTTTGTAATGATGGTTACATCTCTAGGAAGACACTGATCTATATGACAGCAGAGGTAGAGTGTTGTGTATTATTTTGTTACTTATACTTACTTACTTAGACTTAGGTCCTCCCGTGCTTTTCTCCGCATTGGGCGGCAAGCTGTCTCCATAAAGATCTGAAATTGGCAATGTCTGAAGCCTCCTCCCATCTGGTGTCCACTGTTCTGAGGTCCTCCATGAAGGTATGACGCCAAGTTATAAGAGGACTTCCCTGTTTGCGTTTTCCTCGTATTGGCCTCCATGTCATCGCAATTCTTGGTATGCGTAGTTCATTTTGTCGTAGAACATGTCCCGCAAACCTCATGCGACGTTCTGTCACAACCTCACTGAGTGTTCGACTCCCAGTTCGGCAAAGGATTTCCTTGTTTGAGACCCGATCTGTGTAACTGACTCTCATAATCCGTCTCAGCCATTTTTGTTGAGCTACATTAGGTCTCTTCTCAATTTTGACAGATGTCTCACATGCATATGTTGCAGTTGGAATGACAATTGTGTTGAGAAGGAGCATCCAGTCACGTTTATCTCGCCGACAGCTTCTCTTTACTTTCAGGTCTGCTTCCCTATAAGCTTCTTCCGCTAGGCTGCGATCCTGTGTTTCATTTTTCTGATCTCGTCTAAGTTTGGCCTCTTTCCTCTCATCGATCAGTTTCCATGTTCTGTCTTGTATCCACCGTTCCTCGTATGAACCTCGCCTCCTTCCAATAATTTCTTCAGCGCACTCAATAGTGGTATCTCTAAAGTTGGCCCACTCTTCTGCAAGGGTCAGTATATCTGCAAGAGCCTCGAAGCGGTTCTGTAGTTTCAGTTGGAACTGTGCTGCAGTATTGCAGTCTTTAAGCTTGTCTACATTAAATGGGCGGGGTCGTGTCGCTCGTTTTGGTTGGCGTTTCAGTCGGAGCTTGCATTTTCCACTGACATTGTAGTGGTCTGAGCTAATATCGGCTCCTCTGCGGGTCCGCACCTCTAATAGAGATGACATCCATCGTTTGGAGATGCAAATGTAATCTATCTCGTTGAAGGTCTCTCCATTTGGTGACCGCCTTGTTTTTTTGTGAATTTGTTTGTGCTTAAAATATGTGTTTCCAATTGAAAGGCTGTTGGATGCGCATAGAGAAATCAAGCGTTCGCCGTTATCACTGATGTCTTCTGCAGAGCCATATGGTCCCATTACATATTCAAAGCCAGTTCAGTTAGGACTGATTTTGGCGTTGAAGTCTCCCATCAGTAGAATAAGGTCATGAGTGGGTGTTTCATCAAGTGTGGTTTGAAGTTGATTATAGAAATCATCTTTGATGGTATCTTCTGCATCCTCTGTAGGTGCATATACTTGGATGATAGTAATTTTAATTTGGTTTGTTTGGAGTCGAGCTGTAATGATGCGGTCACTGACTGGCTTCCAAGCAATTAGTGCTGAAGCTGCTATTTTAGACATGATGATTCCTACACCACCAATGTGTTCCTTATCGTGTCCTGAGTATATTATCATTATGGTTTTGCCATCATTAACTGTTTGCCCACTTGATGTCCACCGCATCTCGCAGATTCCAAGGATGTCCAGCCGGTAGGAGTCAAACTCTCTTAGAAGCTGGGCCAGTTTGCCGCATTGATTTAGGGTTCTTACGTTCCACGTGCCTATATGAGTAGGCTTCTTTGCATTGAAGGGCTTGTTACTTATAGATGAGATATAAATATTTAATTTCTTTTTAAACACTCAGCCAAAAATATTTATCTTTACTCTTCTAGATTCTGTAATAAGCATGTAATTAAAAAGAAAAATTTTAAAGAGAATTATTCGGATAGCTTAAGATTACTGAATTAATCATTTAGCAATTGAAATTAACCAAATAATAGTTTGAGATTACTGAATTAATAATTTAGTCATTGAAATTAACCAGGCTCAAATTCCCACCTAGGTTCTTATCCATTCTCATGCAGCTTCATGTAGAACAAAAGACCAGATTAGATACATTAGTGATCTCCAACTTATGTATGTTGCTGCTTAACTGCAAACCTCTGAAAAACAAAAGTTATGTTCCAAAAGCCAATAAAATCTACTCAGCCCCAAAAATCACCATAAATGGGCACCCTCTTAACATGCTTGACTACTTCACATATCTGGGATGCATGATATCAAATAATGCATTGCTTTTGGGGGAGGTTGATAACTATCTGGTGGGCTGTTGTTTTGCCTGCTTTCAAAAATCAGTGTCTACCAACAGTGGTTCTTTCAACTCTTCTATATAAATGTGAGACATAGCTAGTATACAGAAAGCAACTAAGACTTCTTGAATGCTTTCACCAAATATGTTGGCACTCTTTTCATGGATATATGTTAGCAAGACTACACAAAAAACAAACATACATAAATTATAAACAGTTACAGAATTGAAGTATCGAAATTGATATAACAAATTATAAAGATCCACTCTAATCTAACTTCAGAATCCTATGCAACTTGAGCAAAGATTTAACATAGTAAAATTATATTTGAATAAGACTGATTTGTTTGTGTGTTATAATTTTTCAAATATAAATTTATTACAATTAAATTTGGTCTGGAGGTCTAGATAATCTATATCATCAAATCACACACATCAGCAAGTATTCCTGCATGTATTCATCAAAGAGTTCAATAAATAAATGACTTTCTCAAGAAGATTTGAAAATTAGAACCTTATTGATCATAGATCTAGATCCAGTATTCTAATTTAGGTTACCATGTCTTGAGTCTGTATCACCAAACTAGAAATTTATATATTCTGACTAGGTTTATGCATGTAGGCTACTTAACAAGGATTTTTTTTCAGGTGTGGGGGGAGGGGGCAAAAGTTGTTCCTTTTAAAAAAAATGTATTATTCACTAGTAATTAAAAGCAAAGTAATTGCTCTTACAAAAAACAAAAAGTCATCAGCCCCATAAGAAAGAATGTCTTTCTTACCTGCGCAGCATAGCGTGAATGTGGAATGGTGCGAATGCGTGTCGAGAGGACTAGAGAAGATGGAATCTGAAAATGGAGTAAAATAATTAGAGTTATTATTGATTTATTAGTAATTGTGACTCAACATTAAAGTCTTTATAATCTATCATATATGCGTCTGGTATTGTATGAGTAAGTTTCATCTGTGGCGCCCAACTCAGTCACAGCAGGAAATCTGAAAAAAAATTCTCCTGTTAAGTTAGTTGATATATTAGAAAATCTTAATAGAACAGACTTGTGTTCAACTCTAGTATAGTTGAGTCAAGTACTGTCAATCAAAAAAAGAATATTATTTTGACTCTTCCTGCAAATCACTTCATCTGTATTTGCGTGTGGCATCAATGTGTGATTAATTCATTTTGAATGTCTTGTCTTGATACTGGTGTAAACGTTGTTTGTAACTAATGCATCTCATCCTCATAATGTAGGGTCACATTTGAATATCCTTATAGCTTGCTCAGCACACTATGGTGCAATAAGTTTTGTGAGCCAGTTGTGGAAGGGGTGAATATGAGAAAAAAGTTTTGGTGGCGCCCTTTCAAAACCAAAGAAAGAAAGTTGAGTCTGAATTTGAAAGAAAAGTCTCAAGTATCTAGGATGGAAGTCTAACATACTAGTTACTGAACTATTCAAATACTGATAAAAGATAGAAGGTTTTATAGCCTTAAAAAAAAATTGAGAGTGACCTAATTCTCTAAACAAGGCATATCTCACCGAGGGATTGAACCATACCGTGGCCACTACGTAGCAGTCGCAACGCAAACCTGTGTGTCATCATTGCTAGTGTGTCAAGTCGCCGTACTGGACCATGGACGCAAATCTACTACGTCGCATTGGACGCACATGTGTGTTACTGAAACCACGATTAGATAGCAAGGTTTTCGGAAATATTCGTCGACTTGGAATCGGGCGGAAACTGCCGACAGTTCGTGGATCTAGGGCTGGGCGTCTTATTCGCCTGTGGTATAACCTACCCCAGTTCTACTCAACGGACACACGTCACACAGTTACCAGGACTCTTAGCCGTGTAGTTAACTCCCCAACCCCTGTCATTTCTTCTACGACAGAGTTCAGCAGTTCCCCACACATCTGTGTTGTTAACCACCCCACCCCTATTACTCCTCACACCACAAAGGTCAGATGTCCTTCATCCTCCAGTCTGCTTAAAATAATGCACCTAAATGCCCAGTCGTGCAGTAACAAAGCTCTTGAGCTTGCAGACACCATCACTGATGATAACTACGACATCGCCCTCCTCAGTGAGACTTGGTTTAAAGAAGTTGGGGATGAGTCAAGAACCATTGAGCTCACGCCACCAGGCTTTATGTTAAAGAGTCTACCTCGAAAAACAGGCAGCGGAGGGGGTCTAGCAATACTGTACAAAGAGAGTCTAGCCAAGTGTATAACAATAAGACCTGACAGCTCAACATACACCACCTTTGAGATGTGCGAGTTTCGCCTTTCCCACCACAGTAGAACACTGACTTTTATTTTCTTGTACCGCCCACCACCAAGCAAAAGAAATAAATTGACAACAAAAGTTTTTATAGAAGAATTTCAAGACCTCCTTGACAGTCACATAGCAACAAAGGATCTATTTGTCATAGGCGATGTGAACTTGCATTTTGACAGTGAAAAGGAGACATACGTGGTGTCGCTGAAAAATGCGCTTCTGGACCGCAACTTGGACCAGCTGATAAATGTTCCAACACACGTCAAAGGTCATACTCTCGACTGGATTGTTACAAATGCAAGTGAACTTATAGCCAATCTCAATGTATTAGACCGTGGCTTGTCAGATCATTTTGTTGTACAATTTGAAATGCGACTATCAAAAGCAAAAAGGCCAAAGAAAAATGTGACTTCCCGTAAACTTAAAGCCATAGACATTGCCTCATTCAAAATTGATGTGACCTCTTCGCTGTTGCAACAGAGCAACACAGACGTTCTGAGCAATTACAATTCTTGCTTGAAAAAGTTGCTGGACAGCCATGCACCTCTTGTCACTCGTACAGTCTCAGTTAGGCCGTCTGCACCCTGGATGACGCAAGACATAAAGACTGCCAAACTTATTCGCCGACGTGCCGAACGTACATTTCAAAAGACAGGTCTGACGATACATCGACAAATATACATCGTAGAAAAAAACAAGGTGAACCGTATGATTAGAGATGCAAAAGCTAGTCATATTCGACAAAAAATCGAAACTTCTGATTCTTCGAAGCAGCTATTTAGGATCACCGCTGAAATGTTAGGGGGAGCAAATAACGAACGTTTGCCGTCATCTATCCCAGTATCTGAACTCCCTGATTCCTTCAATAGATTCTTCATTGGCAAGATTGAGCAGATCAGAAATGACATGCCCTCTCTCTCATCACAGCTTGACCATTCTCCAATCTTTCAAAATTCTCCTTTTTGCGAGTTTCAGTGTGTATCTGAAGATTATGTCAAAAGTACTATTTTAAAGATGCCAAATAAGTCATGTGACCTTGATCCCATTCCAACTTCTTTGCTCCTTGAATGTTTAGATGAGCTTGTACCCACAATTACTAACATTGTGAACTCTTCACTGACTTCAGGCATTGTACCACAGCAATTTAAGCATGCACTTGTCAGGCCCTTATTGAAGAAATCCAGTCTTGACCCGGAATGTCTAAAAAACTATCGCCCGGTATCAAATCTACCCTTTTTGTCAAAGCTTTTGGAGCGCATCGTGTTAGCACAAATTCTTTCTCATCTTGAACAGTACTGTCTCTTGGAAGAATTTCAATCTGCATATAGGAAGTGCCGTAGCACAGAGACAGCAGTAGTCAGGGTACTAAACGACTTACTTCACAATTCCGACATAGGCCACATATCAATTCTTTCCATGCTGGACTTGTCCGCAGCTTTTGATACGCTTGACCATGACATTATGATGGCCAGATTCTCTGCCACTTTTGGTTTAGCAGGAATCGTCCTAAAGTGGCTTGGATCCTACCTGACTGAACGCACCCAAAGTGTCGTTGTTAGTGGGACAGAATCAACAAGCTTACTCTTGAAGTACGGAGTACCCCAAGGATCAGTTCTAGGCCCAGTACTGTTCACTATGTATACATATCCGCTCAGCGGTGTCATACGGCCAACAGGCATCTTATACCATTTCTTTGCCGATGACTCACAGTTATACGATTCCTCAGTACCCTCAGAGGTGTCGCATCTGGCAGAGAAAATCAGTGGTACCGTTGCAAGGGTGAGCGATTGGATGGTTGAGAATAAGCTCAAGATGAACGAAGACAAGACAGAAATAATCAAGATTGGCACTCGGAACAACATCTCAAAAGTCGAGAGCACGGATTCTCTTTTTATTACGAACTGCCAGGTTTCTTATGTCCATGTAGTCCGGAATCTTGGAGTTTTCTTTGACTCAACACTATCTTTCGACTCACACATAAGGCAGCTCTGCAAGGGTCTTTATCTGCAGCTGCGCAGATTAGGCCTGATCCGACCATACCTAACAACGGAGTCAACAAAAACGCTAGCTGTGGCATTCATACTCTCCCGCCTTGACTACTGCAACGCCGTGCTAGCAGGTATACCCGACGACAAAATAGCCAAGCTGCAACGTATTCAGAACAACGCCGCACGAATAGTTCTTAAAAAAACAAGACGAGATTCTGCTACTGCGCTCTTGCGCGCGCTCCATTGGTTACCCGTAAAAGCAAGAATCGATTACAAGGTCGCCACACTTTGCCATCAGTGTATTTATAACTATGAAATGCCCTTGTATCTTAGCGAACTGATTACTCCATATGTCCCACAGAGAGCCCTACGCTCAATGGACTCAACACTTTTAGTGGTACCACGTTTTTCCCTCAAAAGCTACGGTCAGCGGGCTTTTTCAGTTCACGGACCAAAGGTTTGGAACTCACTCCCCATTGAACTCAGACAGACAACTTGCTACACCACCTTTAAGAAGAACATCAAGACCTATCTGTTTAGAACTTTTTTAGATTAGTTTGTCATGTCTCGTGTTTGTGTTTGTAATGTCTTTACAGCGCCTTGAGCCTACATTTTTGTTTGTTAACAGCGCTTTATAAATAAAATTATTATTATTATTATTATTATTATTATTATATTTCTATATAAAATAAAATAAATTATTTAGAACTAATAATAATACTAAAGCTTGTATTTGAGTCTGAAGATTAAGGAGGAATGCAGATCTTGTCATAGTATTTCTGTTTCCATGCCTACTGTATTTGTGAGGCCAAAATGTGTATAGGCCATAGCAAAGAGGGATATATCTACTTCATTTCAGCCATTTAGAGTGCAAGCATCAGTGAATAGCAAATCTCTTAGGGTGCAAGCATCAGTGAATAGCTAATCTTCAATCCAGACATATTTGACTTCAGTCTCGGTCTGTTGGATAGGCCTGCATTGGAGAGATAATAGATGTCCTAGTATAACTATAAGGCTTCTAGGCGTGTTGTTGGTGTTTCAGGGACTCTTAGGTTTATTCATTGGTTCCATCAAATCAGTAATGGTTGGCTGACCTAGCTCAGTGCTAGTCGCAGTATATAGAGTGCATGTTATCTTTCTAGAGGTTTTCCAGTGTAAAGATTGTATTTTATGTTTTTTTTTAAACAAGTTCCTGTTAGATGTCTGTTTTTGGCTTTAGTACAACCATTGGATTAACACTGGGGCTGTCCATTTTCTTTACAACCTAGTTTTAATATATTTCCAGAACACAGCTCAGCACATACTTTTTGTGATTGTCTGTCAATAGTTTGGTGTAGATCTATTTGATCACTGCTTTGGATGCATTTAAGGATTGAAAAAGTGTGTATGTTATAATTATGAGCTGAGCATATTTCTTATAGCAATATGCCATTATTGTACTATAAAATAATTAATGACATGTTTACCCAGAAAATTACTGGTCGTCCATTCAGATTATGTATCTCAATACTGGTTTAATAGGCATATCTGGTTTGTTTATTTTTCAGTTTGAGTAGACGCTTTCTTTTAATGTATTATGGATTGGATCTAATATACTTTATAGAAAGCTATACATGTTCTTATTCTTTCCTATATGTTGACTGAAACAATAGATGCATTGTTTTCAGAGACAATGTTAAGAAATGCTAAAACAAAAAATGTACAACTTAAAAAAAATCAGCCATTTAGTAGTAGAAATTAATGAGTTTGAAATTATGAACAGCCATTTTTGTAAATGTCTGCTTTTTATATATTCCGGGCCTTTGTTATAATAATTATTATTATTATATTGTAACGAACTTCACTTCTCAGGCCTTCTGCAAACACTGCTTAACATAAATACAGCACATCTAATACAAGAACTCAACAAGAGCTTCATTAACAACAGTGGCGATTTAATAATAAACACATCAACCACAGCTAATACACACAATTTGTCTACACTAACTTCACATGCTTAACAGGAATAGAACAGCCTAACTAACACAACAGAACATCTAATACAGCGCGTACATGCTACATTTTCGAAACCTTCTTCTTAACACCAGTCCTAACTGTCTCTATCTGGACTGGACTACATCTGTCTCTCTCTGTAACAAAACTGTCCAGCAACTGTCCAAACACACAGCTAACACACACAGTTCGTAGCAACAGTCCTGGTCCGTTCAAGCTCGGGTCATGGCAGAGCACAGGTCACACCAGGGCCAAGCGTTGACCTGTGACCCGCCTTCGCCGCCTAAGCCTGTATCAGTGGGTCTCACACATATATACATTTCAGTTCGCCACTGGAGATGTAACAATATATTATTATTGTTAACAGATGCCTATGCCGAAGATTAGGAATTAGGTGGCCAGAAAAGGTAACTACTGTCAATTTGTAGGAGAGAACTAGACAAAAGTCCATAGCCCAAAACATCACAAAGTGAAAGTGGAGCTGGATAGGATACACCCTGTGAAAACCAGCTACCAATGTTGCAAGGCAGGAACTTGATTGGAAATTGTAAGGAAAGAGGAATGTGGGCAGACCCAATCTAACCTGGATGAGATCAGTCATCATTGAAGCTGAGGGTACTGGAATGATATGGAAGCAGATGAAGAAAGCTGCTCAGAACGGAGTTTGGTGGAGAGGTGTAGTTCAGCTCTATGCTTCCAAGGTAGTGCACAGGATTAAAGTAAATAAATATATTCTTGTTTCATCATAATTAATTTTATTTTACATTTAATTTTTTATTTAAAATGATAAGCATAAAGTTATATTTAAATAATAAAAATGCTAAAATAGGCAATGCATTATTAGGGTTAACACATCTAATGACAAAATGTGTTCACATTGATAACATTTCTAAAATTACCTTTAACCATTGAATACATTGGTTTTTATTTATAGATTTGAAAAGTGTTTTAATTTTGTAACATTGCAAAAAAGACAAGATTACAAAGACAGTTTGTGTGATACACAAACTCAGAGGCGGTCCCCGTCGGAGTCGGATCCCTGTCAGATCCGCCTATTCGCAAGATGTTTCGGATGTTCCTTCAAAGTTGAAAATAATTAACTTCTCGCTGGACGACGGAGGATGGCGAGTAGGGTATAAACCTGCCTTATCTTGATGTTTGCGCACTAGACTGTAGTTCGGATTTATCGTTGGTCCCTGGCTCAAATCCTGCAAGCTCCCATCCTTAAACTATCGCAATATTTCTGAAAGAACAGTAAAGGTTAAATCATATTTTCAAAAGCCTTTAGGGTTTTTTATCTAACAGTGACGGACAGACCAACGAACAGACAAAACGCACAAAAATATGCTTCTTTCATTCTAATGGGGGCACTAAATAATTATTTTTTTTTAAATCTGATTTTAAAAAAGTTTAAGAAATTAGTTTAGAATCATGTCATTGCCGGGCTTTACGCTAGTACACGAAAGCCGATGTTCAAGGCAACTGCCTCACCTCTTTTATGAGTTAATTACTTACAAAGTAAATATTCATAAGTTGAAACAAAATGAAATGTGAAATTCAGTGCGATGTATTAGATTATTAATTGTCTTAAATTAGGTTTCATTTATATTGCATACTAATTAGGTTTTTTCTCTTTAAATACTGCTTGCATAAAATATTTTTAAAAATTAGATTTTGAGCTTTTAGAAAAAAAAAAGTAGCAGTTGCATCAGAACTTTGAATGATCTATATTATCATTATGTCAGATTTTCATTTTCTCTTCTACTTTCTGAGCACTAAACGGGACAGACGGACAGACAGACAGACGGACAGACAGGCCACACAAAACTAATAGCGTCTTTTCCCCTTTCGGGGGCCGCTAAAAAAACAGATTGGCTGACATCTAGGGGTGTAGTTGTGTTTTAAAATATTGTTATAACTGATTCAGGTTTGGGTAATTGTAACATATCACACTCACTCACAAGAAGAACTTCAGTTACTAATGTCCCGCTTCTCTCAGGCCTGTAAAGAATATGTCTTAACTAATACTATTAGCACAAAGAAAACAAATTTTATGGGACCAACTGCTACAGCACCACCCTCCATCCTCATAGATGATAACAAGTTGGATGCAGTAAATGAATTCTTCAATCTGGGATTCACAATTCAAGATGACCTGTCTCTAGAAGAAAAGAATAAAAAAACGCACAGGGAAGGCTGCCTCGACCTTTGCTAGACTCAGGTCTTCCAAAATGGAAGTCTACAAGGCATGCGTTATGAGTACACTACTGTATGGCAGTGAATCATGGACCACCTACGCAAAGCAAGAGAGAAAACTAAACTCATTCCATTTGCGATGTCTTCGTAGGATCTTGAAAATCACATGGAAAAAGTGTGCAATACTGAGATCCTTGCACGAACATGTATTCCAGTATCCCTCAGACAACGCCGCCTGCGCTGGCTTGGACATGTTCACCGGAAGGATGACGATGGCATACCGAAAGTCATCCCCTATGGAAAACTCGCGACTGGCTCAAGAAAAACTGGTCGCCCCCACCTCCGTTACATAGATGTAATAAAACGAGACCTCAAATCAGTGAACATCAATACTGGCCATTGGGAAGACATAGCTTTAGATCGTACCAGATGGAGAGAGACAATGACCAAGAAAGCTATGGACAGCGAAGGAGCATGCGAAAAATGGCCAGCTCCTCTACCTCTCCTCTAGCGAAAACCACCTTAACCTGTGATATTTGTGGACGGTAGTGTCACTCCAGAATAGGGCTCCACAGCCACATGAGGAAGTGTGCGAGATGAACCATAGTCGTTCTAGGACTGAAAGAGGCCAATGATGATGATATCACGAGACAATATCCCTTGACCAGGCAGCCATCCATTATTTCTATGCCTAATAATAAGTGTGATATATTATGTATTGCTTGTATATGTGTGTTTGTGTCACATATGTTGGCTTGTGCATGTTTGTTTATTAAGTGGAACATTTTTAAAATGGTTAATTTTATTTTATTACTGTATGGTCTATCCAGCTATATCTACTATATTCAGTGAGGTCTTGTCTTCAGTTGTTTACATTTATCTGTGCCAAGAGAAGATATGTCACCAAAATCACCTTTACCAAAATAACTTTATCGATTAAAATCTACCTTTTAAAAGTTTCTTAGCTTTTACGGATATTTAGGCATAAATAATTAGAATACTTTTTTTTTAGAAGTCTTTTGGAAATAGAAATAAATGGTTGTAATTAATGCGCTTGGCACAACTCGAATATAATTTAGAGGGAGAGTGAATCTTGATCATAATAAAACGAGAAAATGCCCATGTTACCAAAAAAAAAAAAAGAAATATATAATGCTAAATTACCAATACCAGGCTAGGTCGACTAATCCAGATGCACAATCATAGGATAGGTCAGCTTGTGTGAGTGTACTGTATTGTTATGAACTGTTTTGTCATTCGTGCGTAAAAAAGTCTTAGTGTTCTATATAAGGTTAGTACAATCGGGTTGTCCCACTGAAAGTCTATGTCATTGATCATAAAAATGTAAAAAAGCAATTCTTTTGATAAGAGAGTATGACACTATTTTAAAAGGGATCAATCATTTTAAAAAATCAATTGGGAGGTGTAATTGTTTATATATTAAATTTGTGAATGCCCGCTACCTTCGATGTTTTTCTATTTTTACATATTACATGGCTCCTTTTGTCTCGAAAGACAATGAGTCACTGGTTTTGGTTTAGTCTTGAGACGGGGCAGAATCTGGAGAAGCTAATCAAGACAATTCTAGAGCGGCAGACTTTGCCGGAATTTATGCATGTGTATGCATCAGATTCAGGGCTAGCGGACAGGGCAGCTTTCTTTTTTTCCCTCTTGATTAAGGCTGCCTCAATTCTTTTGTTCTCAGCGAGGGTTGTCTGTCTGTCAGTCTGTCTCCATGCACTCCGGTCCTTGGCTGTTTTCCCACATGTTTTCGTTGATGTCTGTGGCTCTCATGTGACGCGTGCAGACATCTCTATATGTTAGTCTTGGGCGGCCCTTGGGTCTTGCTCCTTCCACACGCCCAGCATATAGGCTAAGATATCTAAATTATGTCGTCACAAAACCTAACAGCCACCGTAAGAATGAAGCAATAAAAATGAAAAAAAATTTACTATCCCAACTTTTTACGCAGAATTTAAATATGCCAATAGCCCGAATTTGAAAAACCACCGTAATTTTTCTTTAAATAATCAGCCATATTGCCCCAACTGGCTGTTTGCCTGGTAAAAACTCTATACACGTTATTTCTCATATATATTTCTAATCACACAGAATTAAATTAATGTTAGTCAAGAAAAAACTAGATTTAGATCTATTACAAATTGGATTATATGACTAATATTAAACAATTGATAATATAAGCTTTATTTTTTTCAAGTGATTTTTTTTTCTTTTTCTTGTTATGTGATATAGAGGCAGAGTAAGCGGTGGGAGAAAAACATTGAAAGAGGTTCTAAACAGGGGATAGAGAGGAATGGGAAAAGACGGCCTACAAGTCTTGCTTGGTGCCCCAACTGTCCACAGACTATAAGGGATAGGTAACAGGATACTTTCCCACCTCAACATGAATTAGGTCAATGTCATCATCTTCCCTATTTCCCGGGTTTAGCACAGTGTAATAAAGGTTAAATCACATGACAATAACACTTGTCTAGTCTTCAGAGTATTAAGGTCAATGTCTTCTCCCTTTTTTTAGCGGCCCCCGAATGGGAAACGACGCTATTAGTTTTGTGTGGTTTGTCTGCCCCTGTCCGTCCGTAAACTAGAAAAGGTATTGAAACTCCGACATCATGATATTTTAGTCCATTCTAAGTTTTGATGCATCGGCTTTTTTTTTTTTTTTTCTAAAATCGAAAATTTAGTTTTTTAAATCAAATATTCAAGTAGGTTTTTTTTCTATAAAAATGCACCATTTTTACAACTATTCACTATTAATAGTAACATACACTTACCGGTATTTAGTAAGGGATATACCTAATTACCAGATTTTTAACACATTGATCCAAATGGTTTTAGATTTTACTGTAAATAAAAAATAACAGACGAACTATTACATTTACGAAATAATGCTTACTTTTTTAAGAGAAAAAATCTATTTAATATGCAAATTAGTTGAACATAATTTAAAACATTAATTAATAAGTAGTTTTTCATATTATCTCGTGAACTGCAGTGGCATGGCCGTAGGACACTTGATTAAAAATATGTTTTTACGGAAAGTTTTTTTTTT
>JADKLZ010003886.1:15721050-15735863 GCA_021533235.1 Biomphalaria straminea
CTTTTATTGACTTAAGTCTTATTCAGTTACTTAACTTATTTATTATATATTATAATATTATTGTTTAGTGAATTTAGTGCAGTTTAGTCTTTAGACTGTAGAACTCTACTAGTGACGAGTGTAGTCTTAGTAGATGTATGTCTAGGTACTTTAATAAAAAATTCTAAATAAATATATAACAACAGAAACTATCTAGTTATGTAGAGCTTGCTGAGAGGATTACAATGACACCAAATTTATCTTTCTATTTTAGTATTTATATAGGAGCAAAGTCGCCAAATTTATGCGGTTTTATGTGTTGAAAAATGGACTATGACTATACTATAGATCTAGTAGTATTATTTATTTATAGTATAGAGGCTACTATTGAAAATATCCAAAAAACTGTGATGGAAAAAATGAATTTTCGTCTTTATCTCATCATAACTTTATAACCGTAATAGATAGAAGCTTGAAATTTGGAACACATCTACCCCATTGTATGTTTTTTAATTTGCTCACATGCAGCTAACATTGATTCACAGCTAATTCAATTGTTTGAAAATTGACTTCGATCCTTTTTCTAGAATGTCGTTTGGTAGAAACTTCCCCAGCTTATAATATTTTTAAATATAATGTAAAATAACACCTTGATAGCATTCTCTCCACTAGGTTAATCAAAGATAAGCTGTTAAACGATGTATAAATCATTTATACTTCATAGTATCAACAAGAATTACTGTCTGGCGCCACACGTCGCTGCATCATTGAGTGACTTCATTTTAAAAACATCCTCAGGATGGGCCCAATTTTACCTAATAATCTGATTTCCTTTTATATTTTGTGTACCTAAGTATAGAAAAAAAAAAGATTTCTAACACTGCTCTTTAATATAAATATTGATTTTAATACTATAGTCATAGATTGTCATGGTAATTATAATTATTCTACTTAACCATTTTGAAAAATAGCCTAATTTGGCATAATTTTTAACGCATTGGTGCTATTCTGTGCATGTGGTTTAAGCTAGGATATAATAATCTTAAAATATAAATTTATATAAACATAATTAACCTAAATTTATCAGACTGTAACCCTTTTTTGTTTTGTCATCTTTTTTTTATCAACACAGTAATAATTTTGTAGTGGCCAAAGGGGAAACCACTTGGCTGCCTATCAAGGGGGCTTTAACTCAAATCCAGACTTGAGCTAAGTTGTGTTTGATGAGCACTTCAAGGCAAACCATGGAAACCTCCCAGAAACCCCCTTTCTTTCATGGGTCCACAAAAGAGATTATACTATAGTGTGCAGTGCATGAGTATCGTATGATAGTTGCTCTCCATAAAAGTAATTGTTATAAAAATATTTGGTAAACCTGTAATACTTATATTTTCAGATCCTGTATCCACCCCACACTGTCCTCCTCCGAGGCCTGCCATACCTGCACCTCCTGGGGCCAGACCTCCCCCTCCTGTAAGAAAACCTACACAACAAAAAGAGTCTCAGAGTAAGTAACAAACCTGGTACAGGAACCACTTTTTTTTTTTTAAGTACATGTTGTAGTTGTGATAGAATTCTTAAAAAACTAGGAACAAACAATATTTTTGAAGAAAAAGAATTGGTCCTAGTTATAAATTATAAACAAGAAAATTAAAAAAGTACTTTTTAAAAAACAAGGCTTTAATAAAATGTACTTGGATCAGTCATGTATTTTTTATAATTTTTTTTTTCAGATCCTGCAACAAACCAGCAAACCTCTCTTCTTGGGGCCAGAGCTCCTCCCCCACCTACACAAAGACCAGAGGCTCAGAGTAAGTAACAAACCTGGTACAAGAAACACTTTTATCTTATCTTATATAATCTTTTATAATACAGGCGTTACTTCAAAAAGAAGATGATTATGTCCTATGCATCATGCATTAAGTCATGCATATTAACCAATGACTTAAATTCTGCCAAATCACTGGTTTTCCTTGCTAGCTCAGGCAAATCATTCCATGCTTCAATGGCACTAGGGAAGAAAGAGCATTTGTACTGATTTGTCCTAGCATATGGGATGAGGAATGTGCCTTTATCTTCGTGTCTTTCTGAGTATTTTATTAATTTTTTTTTTCGAAGATTATGGTTCAGTGTTTTGTGTATAATTGCTACTGTACTTTAAAGTCTTCTTTCATGAAGTTTTCTAAATTTAGTGATTTTACTCATGGTGTTACTCTGTATATACTGCCTATTATTAGGGACGTTGAGGTGGTAACAATTTTACAGAAAGTTGATTCTATATTTTTGAGTTAGGTAAGGTAATTTCTTCTGCTATAAGAATTTTTTTTATTGCTAAAAGAACTCCTCCATGATTATCAGCCCTATCTTTTCTAAAAACTTCATAATTACTGTTGAAAATTTTTGCATTAGAAATTTCCGAATGTAGCCAAGTTTCTGTTCATGCAATTATGTCTGGTTTCTCACATTCTAATAAAATTTCTAAGTCTGCTGTTTTGTTCCTAATGCTTTGAAAATTTATTATTAAGGTTTTAAGGTATTGTTATAATTATTATGTTGATATAAACTTTGTAAAAATAGTTAACCTTTCCCTTTAACTAAGTCTGTTACACTGTTGGGGCACTACACATTAACTGACAACCATCTCTCTCCATTCCTCTCTGTCTTTTGCTAGGGTTAATTTTTTTTCCATATTCATCCTCCCATCACTTCTTTTGGCTGCCTCTCCTTCTATTCTCTGGTACTGTTCCCCACAGAAAAATCTTTTCCAGCCTTGAGAATCTTGTTATAATTAAATATATTATTTCCTTTAACTCAGAGACGCATTACATTGCTTGCATGTTATAAATTTTATTATTGTTATATATTTTTTTTTAAGTGAATCATCAGCAGCCGCTGACTACAAGAAATTCTGCCCATGATTTAACTAGTCAAGCTGTTACTACGTCTTGCTCATTTAAAAAGTGAGTTTGTATTTTCTTGTTGGAACTGGGTTTAATCTATAGAATCAAAGACTTGACTTAATCCTGTGTACTCTCAGGAGAGCATTGGACCGCAACCACACCTCTCCACCAAAGCAGCTTTTTTTATCAGCTCCTATGTCATTCCAGTACCCTTAGCTTCACTGATAACTGACCTCTTCCAGGTTTGCTTGGGTCCGCCCACTTTCCTCTTTCCTTGTGGGTTCCAGTCTAATGCCTGTCTTGCAACATTGGTAGCTGGTGTGCCCTAGCCAGCTCAATTTTTATTTTAATCAAAGACAATGGCCTAACCTATATGTTTTCTTACTTTAAAAAAAAAATACAGTCAATGTTAACATTGTTCTTATATTTTGTGTGTAGAATTATTCCCCTTGGTAAAAGGCTTCACATTGTTATAAACCGGTGGTGGCATAGATGGGGTTGTGGTACGTGTGTAGTCAGCCGACTCAAATCTCTCCAGGCCAGTGCTAGACACGAGCGGTCAAGCGTGACGAGCTTCGATGGTCAGATGAGATGAGTTTCTACATGCCTGTTTGGGAAGGATCGGTGTCATGAACAGAGCTCAGGAGCGTCACAAGAATGGTAGTCATCTGACCACCCAGAAACTTTGAGCAGCATTCTGTTTGGTTCGAGAAGGCCAGCAGGGACCCTATATAAAGAGCAAAGGTGTTGCAGTCAATAGGGTCAGAAAGGTGTTTACAGTTTAGCGGTGTGGTTCTGTATTGAGCATTACGATGGTTCAGTGCAGAGTGCTGTCAAGTACAGTTAAGACGGCTGGCATCTTGATCTTGGTCTACGATCGAGTCCGACACAAGGAGCCTAGTGTGTGAAGTCAGTCCTGAACTGTTGAACCTAGTGCAAGCCCCAAACGAGACAGAAAGACCAGTGCAAGAATAGATATGGTGATACAGTGTTATCGGAAAGCTATTAGTACAGTATACATGTTGCCAGTTGTACAATATTGGCTGTTCTTGATGACATTAAACTATTATGTTACTTTGGAGCCCGGGTTTGTCAAGTTCTTTAAGTTGGTGGTGTATGGTGCAGTTTGCAGAGATCCTGGATAGTGAGATTTGTAGCAATGTTATATTGTTGTGTGTTATGTGAGAGTGAACTGTTAAAGAGTCTGACGTATCCTGCATATAGTGTTGGCGTGCTTATTGACTCCAATAATATTAATATTGTAAGTATATCATTTTTAAGCTTACAGTAAACATTTCATAAATTGATTGATACAAATTGATTTTTTTCTTTTCAGAAAGATTGAAATAACAGTGGTTGTTGCGAAGCCCATGAATGAAGACACATCATTGTCACTAGCAACAGGTAATGAGAAAAGCTTTTCTAAACCAGGTCTCTAGATTCCACTAGTTTTAATTGTTTTGTTTTTTTGTGTGTTTATTGTATGAGGGACAGTAAATTATTATCATAGGAATCTTTTTTTTTTAAACATATTTTTGTTTCTCCCACATTTCTGAGGTAATTAATTCTGAGCTATTAATTTAGTGATTTGAAGAACAGTGTAGTAGGATTTTTGACACTCACCATCATGACATGAGATAATGGAGTAATACTTAATGTAAAAACAAATTTTGGACACTCATTTGGGGACTAGGTATGGTCCTTTATAAAGTAGAGGGTTTAGCAGAGAAGAAACCAATTAAAAGAGGAAAAAGTTCAACTGTCTGTCAGTCTAAAGTTGGTTTAAAAAGAAATTAATATTAAAATTTAAAAAAATGAGTAGGTTGGTCAGTTGTAGATAAGCCTGCTTATAAATAATTTAAAAAAAAAATATTAACCAATCTAAACATTTAGAAGAAAATTCATTAAAACTCACCTCACTCAATGCATAACAGATAAATACGCCCTGTTCTAAGTTAAGATAATCATGAGAAAAGAAAACTTTTTTTTTACTTTTGATGATACTAAAAATAAAGTTTTTATTTCATTTATTTATGTTGTTAACCCAAGGCTTAATATAATAGCTTAGACCGCCAAATTCTCATTTCTGTTTCATTATTCAGGCTTAATGATTTATTGCCACTTAACCTATGAAAATCTGTTTTAGACAACAAGAACTGTTTTTTCAGGTTGCAGTTATGGCACATTCACACTCAGCATGCCTCTCTATCCAACACAGTTATGGCACATTCACACTCTCCATGCCTCTCTATCCAACACAGTTATGGCACATTCACACTCTCCATGCCTCTCTATCCAACACAGTTATGGCACATTCACACTCATTATGCCTCTCTATCCAACACAGTTATGGCACATTCACACTCTCCATGCCTCTCTATCCAACACAGTTATGGCACATTCACATTCTCCATGCCTCTCTATCCAACATCTATAAAAAATAGTGTAAATTAACTAAAAGTAGTTATTAAAAATAAACTAGGGTAATAATTTTGTGCAGCAGTTTAAAACCCATCTTATAACACTGCATTTCATTTTCTTTGTCTCATGTCTAATTAAAAAAAAAATGTTTAATCAAGTGATTGGGTGTGGTAGCAGATGGGTAAAGTGATTGGCTTCAAAACTGAAGGGTCTCTGGTTGGTCATTGTGCTGACAAATGACAAAATCATCAATCGTTAGCCGTAGAAACAGAAGACCTTACATCACCTGTTCTATAGATTGCAAGGTCTGAGAAGGGAACTAAATCAATTGAAATTATTGTATGATTATAACCTTGTACTTCAGTGTGTTCTCTAGCAACGAAGTCTCTTGTTTAGTACAAAAAGATAATAGATGGAAATTACAATAAAAAAAAGTTCCCCTTTGTGGCCTGTAGGGTAGATAATGTAAAGGTCATCTGATTCTGTGGCCTACGGTTTACGAGGGTGTCATGTGGCCAGCACAACGACCAGGGTTCGAACCCGGACCCTTGGTTCTGAAGCCAAGCGCTTTACCGCTTTCGTAGACTTTGAGAAATGCAAAAATGTTCTCACTTCTTCCTTAGCTGATGAAAGGGAACAATCCAAGAAAGAAATCTCTGATTTGACCTCATCATTAGCGGAGCTGACGCAGAAGCTTGAGCACTCAGAGAATGAGAGAACTAGCTTAATTGAAACAGTACAGGAACTCAAAGCTACTATAAAGGAATTGAAAAAAGACAAGGGGCTTTGTCATCACAGCTGGAAGAAAAGTAAGTCCATAATTATTGTTTGATGTATGTTTCTCTCCTGGTGCACTATGTTTAAAAATTATTCTCAGTTAAAAGATTAAAGTAAAAGTTACCTGTTTCTGTGGCTTATGGTTCACGAGGGTGTCAACTGGTCATCAGGACAACCTACCGCCTTACTTTTACATAACTAATGTCAGGTACCCATTTGCCCTGGGGGAACTCAAAGTACCAAAAGACCAAATTAAAAATCCAAGTATTCACAGGATTTGAACCCAGAACCCCTGGTTCAGAAGCTAAGCACTTTACCGCTCAGCTACTGTGTCTCAGCTAAAAGATATGAACATTTTAATTTTAAAAAAAGAATATTTTTTTTTTAAATTACTTTTAAATAGCGCATTTTTCATGCAATATGAGGCTCAGTGCTCTCTGGTTCAAACTCTTGTGGACTTAGCGTGTGGTGTGTGCTTGTGTGTTGTGGGGGGGGTATCTGGGAGAAGATTTTGCCTTATTGTAAGGGAGGAATCTTGTATATTTCTGTGCTGCATGTAGGAATGCAGTAAACACAATTCAGCTGAAGTCAGGATCCAAACTTTAGCCCACATGATAGGTAGTTAAAGTGCCACTCATCCACATCACAACAAAGTGACAATTTTGTATTGTTTTTAAATAACTGTTTCTCATAGGGCTCTGTGATATTAGATGTTGTAAATTTAAAAAAATGCATAGTTACAAGAAAATTCCTGATTAAACTAATTAAACTAACAGTTGGTCTACTAAATGGATTGAATGACTTGCACTTGAAAAAAAATGTTTACAATTGTTTTCTATTTTATCACAAGCTGGAAATTAAAATTTGAAGACCTCCATACGAAAATTGAGCCTTTTAGAGAAGTCATGGATAAATTCTTGTTGGGTTTGTAGCATTTATGTTTGTATATTTTTTTTTTTAATAATTAGCTATTAGCAAATTTCATAGTTATTACTTAGAATTGAACATTTTTTGTTTGTTAATAATATGTTTTACAACAAAGATTCTAATACAAATCTAATAGATTAGCATATTTCAGTGCAACATCTAACAATACTTACACGTGTCATTAAGATTAGTCTTTAAAAAATATATTTAGATATCTACTAGAAAAACATGTGAAAAGTGATATTTATTTTTTTTTTTAATCATCAGTGAGAGACAAATGTACAAGTGAGCGAATGGAAAGCCTGACCAAAGAAGTCGTTAAAAACATAAGTAATCAAATCCAGGTTCGTTTTCACTTAAAAAAAACGGTCATTCACTCTTCTGTCCTCCCCCTTTCACAACTTCCATAATAGTCTCTCAACATTTTTTTGCTCTATTACAAATCTTGTCCAATGTTCTTTTGCATAGCTGTGTTCGATTCATAATTAAATATGCTTTATATTGCTTGGGTGATTGCTACTACACAATGTCACTCTGTCAGTCTAGAATAGTCTAGATTGTTTATTCATACTTCAAACAGGATGAATTAGAAAAACAACTGACTCTGACAAAGAAGTACAAAGAAAAACTAGAAAGTTTAGAAAAGTCCAGAAAGACACAGACAACTGTTAAACCCAGCAGTCCCTAAAAAGGTAAGAAATTCAAGCTTTTTGCAGTATAGATCTAAAAACTAGATTTAATTTTTTTAAAATAATAATTCATGTGCAAGCATAGGATAGTGAGAAATTATTAGGAAATGACATGGATCACAAAAATCAAGACTTTTCCCCTCTCAAATAAAAATTAATATCTCCCCTTCCACTTGTCATACAATTATAAATTTAGTATGGTTGGAAATATTTTTTCAAGCCCTTTTCAACCACATAAGTTTTACTCATATATTGTGAGTTTGAATCTTTTATCAAACTACTTCTTGGTCTACGTTTGTAGCAGATCCACTGGACCCATAACACTCACTACTCACTTCAGAACTGAACTCTAAATTCTAGATCTAGCTTATTGACCTTTTTTTATTTAGATTCAGGCTCAAAATTAAGAAGTGCAATGACTAGGTCTAGATTGAGATTCTAGAATATACTTGTCTTTTCTGGTATGGAATCTCTGATCTCTACATTTGTCCCTATCTCTATTACGATTTCTAGATTCTAAACTAGGCTATTAATCAATTAATATAAATAAAAAAAAATATTAATTAGTATTAGTAGTTAGGAACTGTTAGGTAGATCATATTTGATTTAAATTATCTATCTAGATCTGTCTATTATTATTATATTAGATAATATATAGCCTATATATGTATGATAAGATAATTTAATTGATCCAATCTAATGGAAATTCAGTTTGATTACAATTGACAATCTCAGCCTAACTACTCTACAAATATATATAATACAGACACACACACACACATATATATATATATATATATATATGTGTGTGTGTGTGTCTGTGTGTATATTATATATACCGGTATTTGTACAATATTTGACATAATAGTCGATCTGGAAAGTGTTACACATTCTGCTGCCAAATTACACATTTTGACTTTTTTAGGTAGGAAGGTCTGGTTACATGATGGAAAATTAGTGAAGCATTATCAGTAGCAACAACTATTCTTAAGTAGAAATTAGTCTTTCTTTTAAGACATTGAAAAAAAAAATAGAAATAGAAAATGTTCACCAACTGCATCATATTGTATAAAATAATTTCTTAAACTTTCTATAAAATTTACCACTCAATTCACAAATGGATCATCAGATAACCAACCTTATCTTATTAATAACCTGATAGATTATTGTGGTGACACAGCTCCTATGTGTGGTTATATAATTAAAGGAACATTGTTTCAATGCCTATATATAATCTTGCCATATTTGCCAAATACATGGAGTAAAGGTAACATATATACAAACTCCAATACAAACAGACTGTAATAATAGATGGCTCTGAATCAACAACAATAACAGTAAACTCAGGTGTACCCCAAGGAACAGTCTTAGGTCCACTACTATTTCTTATTTACATAAACGATTTACCAAATTGCATTAGTTCAGAAACAAAAGTCAGATTATTCGCAGACGATTGCATAATAAATAGAACAATAAAAAAAACACAAGATACAGAAATTTTACAAAGAGAATTAGATGAATTACAAAAATGGGAATCAAATTGAAGCATGTCTTTCCACCCAGAAAAATGTCAGCTATTAAGAGTAACAAAAAAACTAAAACAAATTAATTCTACTTATTTTATTCATGG
The DNA here is from genome assembly GCA_021533235.1 of Biomphalaria straminea. Taxonomy (NCBI): domain Eukaryota; kingdom Metazoa; phylum Mollusca; class Gastropoda; family Planorbidae; genus Biomphalaria; species Biomphalaria straminea. The sequence continues at coordinate 15,730,374 of JADKLZ010003886.1, forward strand.
TAAACCAGTAACACAGACTAAAAACGCAAAATACCTAGGTGTTATAATAAATGAAAAACTGTCATGGAATCCCCATATTGATGAAACTATCAAAAAATCAAACAAAGCATTAGGGTTTATTAAAAGAAATTTCTGTAAATCAAATAAGAACATAAAACTAAAATGCTATTTAACCTTGGTTAGGCCAATAATAGAATATGCATCCTCTGTTTGGGACCCCTCAACTCAGGAAAACATTAAGAAACTGGAACAGACACAAAATAGAGAAGTGAGATTCATAACAAAGGAATATTCACATTTGACTAGAGTAACACCTTTAGTGAAATCACTAAATTTAGAAAGCCTTCAGGATAGAAGACTTAAGAGTAAAGTAGCAATTATACACAAAACATTGAACCATAATCTCCAAATAGAAAAACAAAACTTAATAAAATACTCTGAAAGACACAAAGATAAAGGCACATTCCTCGTCCCATTTGCTAGGACAAATCTGTACAAATGCTCTTTCTTCCCTAGTGCCATTAGAGCATGGAATAGTTTGCCTGAGCTAGCAAGGAAAACCAGTTACTTGGCAGAATTTAAGTCATTGGTTAATATGCATGACTGAATGCATGACGCATAGGACGAAATCATCTTCTTTTTTGAAGTAACGTCTGTATTATATAAGATAAGATAAGAAACAACAAACCTAAGTGAAATGCCATTTGAGAAGATAGCTGTTGATATTATTAGACCCATGCCAGTAATATCCAGTAAAGGCCATCTCTATATACTGAGTATTGTAGACATGTGTAAATGGTTTCCAGAAGCAGTACGATTAAAAGAATTTCTTCTGAAGATGTGTAAGACAAACTAACAACAAAATTTCAAGAACAGGTTACCCTTGGATAATACTGAGTAAAAAAAGTTGTGAAAAAACTTCCTTTAATTCTATAACATTTGATTTCAAAGTAACATATTTAGTTAACATTACACACAGAAACTCTACTACATGATCTCCTTCTGTTTGTTTTCTTAACACACCCGCAAGTCTTTTAACTCCCAGGTCACCAACACTTGACTGTGTGTCATGGTTGACTACACATAGTAGCTGTGTCACCACAATTATCGTTATTTTATTGTGCAATCAAACATTTTTTTTTTCAAATCAAATTCTAATTTGCTTTGCTACCTATAGTTACAGAAAAAAAATTGTTTGAATCTGATTGGCTCTGCCCAATATGCATAAAGTTATTAAAAAGTCCGGTTACACTGCCCTGCAACCACTCACTTTGCATGCCCTGCTATATAGAAACTGTGGAAAAGGCCAACATGACTTGTCCAGTTTGCAGGAAGCGCATTTCTGTTTGGGCATGGAAAGCTGCCAAGAGTAAAACATTAATAAACATGATTATGTGGACAGCAATTCAAGAAGCCTTCCCTGAAAAAGTTAGGAAAAGGCTTGAAAACTGTGAAGAGAGCAATAGTGAAAGTGAAGAAGATTTTTCTGCTCGTAAGTTGAAATACAAATACATTAATGTTTTTTTTGGATTGTTATTTTTCTAGGTATCAAAAATAGAAAGATAACATCACCTTCAGTAATCTTTTAGTCTTTTAAGGGCATCCATGAGCTGTTGTTCCCCATTGCATCTTTTGATTTGCCTCTCCTTCTTTTTCCTGGAACTGTTCCTTGCAGAAAAAGTTTTGCAAGACCTTTAATTGGATCTACAGTCTTAGCCAGCGTTTTTTTTTGTTTGACAATGGTCACAAGCTCATTGTGGGACCCAATAATATCTAATCATCACTGTGATTATAACCTCCTTTAGAATGAAACCCACAGACTAAAGATAGATTCATGCTAAGACAATGGCCTTAACCTCGATTGATAAAACAATATTGAAAAGCTCCCATTTGTTTCAGAGCTTAACAAAATTATTGAAAAGTTCCCATTTTGTTTCAGAGCATAGAAGACAAAGAGTTCTTGCCAAACCAGGAGATATCAGACAAGAATATGAAGCTGAAATGAAGGTGAAATATAAATAAACTTTTTAATTCCTAGAAATAAAAAATTTTAAGTTTTAATTGTCATTCTTTTAGAGTAAACATGGTAGTTATGCTAACATTTTTATACTGCATCTTTCATTCTTATAGCATTCTCAGTGTGCTATGGTCCAATCTCTTTAGTGAACCATTGGGAAGAGAGGGAATCTGGGAGGTTTAAGTGCTGCCTTTAAGCACTAAGCTCAAATCAAGCAGTTTAAGCATCTCAACTTTGTCCCACAAACTTCAGATTCTAGTGGTGTTAGGTGATTCTGTTGTTTCATCTGACAGGGTGACTTGGCATATATTTGAATCACCTCCCTTGCTTAATTTCTATTAGTTGATAGTAGTAATGGGGGAGGGACTGGCATAATTAAGTAGTCTCAATTAATTCAGTTGTGGCTAATTATAATTTAAAAACAAAAAGAAAGAAAATCTAGATCTAAATCATTTTATAGCAATACCTTATGCACAGATATAAACAGAGTTTGAATGCCAAAACTGACATTCTAGTCTGTATTATCTAATTTTATAAATATATATATATATATATATTATATACCTAGTGCTCAGAGTATTTTGATAGATATGTCCCACCCCTACCCAAAAGAAAATAATTAGTATTTTCTTAAAGCACATTTTTTTAAACAGATTAACAACTTAAACTACTCTTATTCTAGTGAACAGGTTGAGATAAACCAATGTGTAGTTAACATTTTCATTTAGACTTAGTTGTTTCAAAACTTGATTATCAAGAACATCTGGATATTGATTATAATACTTGAATATTGTTGATCAAGCATCAACTGTTACTGTCACTCAGACCAGATCCTTCTAGATATATTTTTAAACTGAACTTTACCTCTGTTCTATCTGCAAAATAACCACAAGATACCAAAATCAATGAAATTCAATGACCAAAACAAAAATTATGTTTTACCCTAACAACTGTCCTACACAAAAAGATACTTCCAATACTGCCAATTCCTCCTTAAAACAACATGTTGTGTTACATGGTTAAAAAAATATATTATTTGCATTGAGCCCGATCTACTTCTCTGTGGCTACATATTACTGCTATATCACTCAGTCTAATAACATCAGTTGTGCAAGGTCTTTGTTGAGTGTTTTCATATATCAATAAACTAAAAAAAAATGCTTGTTCCTTTATGGACGTAGAACATCACTGGAATTGAATCTCTTTTATCTGAAAACTTTATTATTCAATAGTTTTGTCATCAAATGGAAGAAAAGGCAAAGAATGAAAAGCAGTGCAGTAGAGCAATAATAGAAACAGGACAAGGAAAAAATGAACAGGACGGACAGAAAGAACTGGAGCTTGTAGAGGTTAATGAATATTATAATAAATAAAAACTTTATGTAAAAATAATTTGAATTTATTGATTTTTTTTGTTTCTAATTCTGTTGAAGTGTGTTTCATATTCTTATTAATCAATGCTGTCATGAGTTCTGTGCTGATATTAATGGAATTGTGTTTCATGTTTCAGAAAAAATCCATTAAAAAAAGCCGCCTACGTGGGCCAGTGGTATCGATAGAGAAGAACCCAGAAGTGGAGAAATTATTGCAGAGTTTTTTGAAAAACAGCTGTTCTGGCAATAATATAGAAACAAATGACACTGTCCAGGTCCCTGATGATGAAACAGACACAACCCTTGAAAAAATCAATGAAAGCCCTGATGGAGTAAAAATTGATAGCTCTACCCAACTCACAGAAAACAGATCAGCTGAAGCGGCTTGTGAAAGTTCCACTACTAAAGAGAAGGTCCATAAAACTGGAAATGATGATAGTACTTTAGCCTTGAAGCTTCAGGAAATGTATGTTATGATGGACAAAAAAAAAATTAATGTAGATCGTTTTAAGGGATCCAGCAACCAATATTCCTTACGAACGAAGCGTAAATGTTAGTTTGGGTTGAGTTAGAAAAGTCTATATTTGTAGTACCCTTGCATAAGTACGACAGATGTAGCTATCACCCCTGAACACTATGATCTGCGAATTTTAAACTCTATAAAATCTTGTATCAAAATTAATATATTTTTCTGGGTTACTATGGGACGTTGGAGAATTGTAACATTGGGACTGTGTGTTGTAATGAACTTTATTTTTACATTATTACAAAAAAAAAATATACATATATACATAAATGACGACAGTGAAAGAGACAACTGGAAAGATCTCAGAAAGATCACAAAGACAGATGCTGAAGACAGCTCTGTCTGCATAAGATGATTCATAACTTGGTTTACATGTTAAGTGAATTTACTGTACTCATTTAATCTTTGGAATCCAAGACAATGCCTTAATATAATTATGTATATTATATGAATCTACATAGTCATGTATTACATATTTATAAATATAAACATTGTGTACAGTTAGAGAAGTAGAGTGGAGGTTTTAGATACTAATCAATTAAAGCTTTGGGATTTCTTAAGCTAACAAAGCATGAAGCAATTAATTACTTAATGCTAATGGTTATTGGTACTATTCTTGTAATATCTCTACTAGTACTATTTATTTTTTAATGAATGTCACTTCTGATGAACTTCACCTTTCAGTATTATTGATTTTTTGTTCCACTCTCATTGTTGCATCTGGATGTTATTTGGTGTGAAATTTGATGTCAAAATTGTGTTTTTTCATGGGACACTCGGTTATCATCAATTATTTACTGAACTATTTATCTGATTCCCACCAAACTTAAAACAACTTTACTTCTAGTGTTGATTTGTTGCTTTACATTCTCTCATTAGATCAAAGATTTAAGTAGATGAAATCCATGAGGTTGATTCCGGTTTGATTGTTGATTGATCTCATATAAAATGGGTGGTCAAAAGAATTGACCCATTTCTTTGAATAATACACAAATACAGATACCGGTACAATCTTTTTGTAAAAATTTTTCTTTATTTTTTTCAATTCATGTAAGTACGGTACTATAAAACACACTATAACACATTACAATTGTAATATTTTATCTTTAAATTTATTTAATTTTTGTCTTTCTGCATACAAACTTAGAACTACATTTTGTATTCAACTGTATTCAATATGTTTTTACACATTTTTTTCCTATTATCCTATAGTATTTTTTTGACTGTAACTCCCCTAGGTTTTTTTTGTATGACCTAATAACACTTTCTGTGTTGGGTTGACTTTTTAAAAATGTTTTTTTTTATGATTATTTAAGTTTTTCTTGGATTGAGTTGCTGATTTACTTTTGTTTCAACTCTAGATTAGTTTCTGTTTTCTAAATAATTTAAGCTGATGAAGTCTTTCATTTGAATCTACTATATCCACCTTCCTGCTGGTCACCTCAAGTTGTTGAAACTATGTAAATATGATCAGTCTATCTAAAAAAATTGGGAGCCAACTGCAGCACTCTGTAGTGATATAACGAAAAAGATTTCCTGCATGCATTCATGATTATTGTTTGGCATCATTTAAC
>JADKLZ010003886.1:15750297-15760376 GCA_021533235.1 Biomphalaria straminea
TAAATAAAAATAAAATTAAATGAAAAATACACACCGCATGGCTACATACATTTAGAAATGGGATGCGTGGCTTAAACCTACATAGCAACGGGGCTCGAGTTCAGATCTCGACTCCAGCTGATTTGTATTTGCTGATCGCCTAAGGGCAGCACGGACGACTTCTCCCAGATTCAGAATAAACAAAAGACATTAGACCAGCGCGCACTAAACAATGCTATAGTATCAAAAATGCACTCTTCCAAAGTATTTTTTAAATCAAATCTTTATTTTATCTTTTAAAGTGGAGACATTGATTTAAAAAAAAAAAGACATGTGCCTAACAATAAAATATATTTTTAAGCTTCATTAATCCATGGATGATAAATTGTAAGCCTAAATCTTGATCCATGGATGATAAACTGTAGGCCTAAATCTTGATCCATGGATGATAAACTGTAAGCCTAAATGTTGAACTGTAACTATCAATGTAGAATAGGAGGCGCGGTGACAGAGCGGTACTTCCGAACCGGGGTCTGGGGTTTGAATCCTGGTGAAGACTGTGGAATTTTTTTATTTCGAGTCCACCCAGCTCTAATGGGTTTGGAAAATATAGACCACAAAGTCTGAAAGGGAAACTTTACTTTTTTTTTTAATCAATGCACAATGCATAAGCTCTACAAAAATATATACACTGTATTTCCAAAATTTAATAAATATTTAGTATGGGTAGCATTGGGTACCCCTTCTAGTAGTCGTGGCCTTGGACGATTGTCATGACATCACTTTGTAACTCTGGCGCCGACAATGAAACGCCTTGTAAATTTAACCCTGGAAGCCCCAGTGGGTCACGGGTGACCCATAACCCAAAACTACGTTTTAATAAATGTCTACTTCATTTTTTATGTAATTTTTACCATGAATAGTACAGAATACCCAGTGGCCCATCTATGGAACACAAGGGAAGCAATTATTTTGTTATATTTTTCTTATTACTGAATGATATCCCCTTTTGAATATGGCTACCTCCAAGTGAAGTTGGAATCTCAGTTTACGACAGAATATAAATTATTTTATTACTGCTTATAGATTCTACAAGGTAAGACACTTTTAAAATCATTGGGCTTGGGTCATAGGTGACCCACTCACACTGCCACTGGTAAAGAAAATCTAGATCTAATTCTAATGAAGACATCCTCTAGGTCTACATGTATGAATGTATGTCCTGTATCAGTGTATCAAGTGTATGATCATGATTATGATGTTGGGCAATCCTGTAGATTAGTGGTCCGCGCTCACAAAATGCCGATAATTAGCCAAAATAAAATTTAATTCATTTTATAGATGTAAATAGTGTTTTGAATGAATTTGGTTGTAAAAAATAACCTTTATATTTTGATTATACATCAATAAAATTCCCTTAGCGACTTCAATATGATCTGTGCGCTGCCATTTTGTTTTTTTTGATGATTTACAATGGTGTTGCCAACTTGTAGTATTTTAAGATTTTTTTTTTTGGCACATTTTGTTTATGATGTTTACATAAAGCAACGGGTTGGTAGACATATGACGCGACAGTTTCTGCGTACTAGGCTGATCCGCCATCTTGTCTGTAAGATTACATTGGTTACCTTACTCTGACTATTGACGAGTTAGATCTAGTCTGATTCTAGAACTAATACAATCGGGTTTAAGTTACCAAAACATAATCTCTAAATTTCTAGTGCATTAAAACAAAATGTCTAGCTACTGTTGAATAAAAGGGTGCTCAGATACTTCAGTAAACAAAAAAGGAATGAGATTTTTTTTAGCATTTTTACATGACTCTACTAGTCTAGTCTACAAGGCCTAGGCTAGCGTTGAAGCGATTACTTCCAAAAGACTTCTCAATCAACAGAAAAGAATTTAATCTACCCCAAAATATGTTGAAGGGAAACCTTGGCTTTAAGTTTTGGGAAATCATTTTAAAAAAGTTAAATGTAATCTAGATTATTGTCAATCTAGAGTCTAGAGCTCGAGTCTATATTTATATCACGTCACGTCAATCATACACTACACTATGAGTATGATACGAGTATTAATATTATCATTATGTGTGTAGATCTGGTGGCCTATGTATATTATGTAGCATTTATATCGACTCAAGCTCTAGACTAGAGTTAGAGCCATGATGCATATGTATAGATTTGTATTAATTATTAGATCTAGCAGAATCTAGCTCTAGATTCATGATACTGATGTATATACACAATCATACAGCTGTAAGTCTAGAATACTCTAATCTACACTGTGGAGACACCTCCTAGATATAAATCTAACTTACAACTTGTATTTGTTCTACATGTTACTGTTTTTTTAAATTACTATTTAGATCAGTAGATCTACTAAATATATAATGCCCTGGTAGATTTACCTATAAATCTACTTTTGACCTTAGCCATACTGGGCAACTGGGCCATAGTGAAAGTGATACACTATCACTATTGTTGGAGCATAGTGATATGAAATCAGTCATTTTACTACTAGAATATAGTATATCTAGCGTTTCAGACTAACATAGGCAGACAATTTTTCACCAGTCACAGGAGGAAGCACAGAAGCCCAGTTCAACGCCCTCAGCCATGATGGACAAACTATTTATATAGTATTATCTAGTTAACTTAAGATCTATCTACTAATATCCAGATATAATTAAATCCACTAATTTGTATTGTAAAGTGTTTTACATTTTGGAAGTTCCTCCCTAGTCCAATTTAAACCTTCCGCAGGAAAACACGGGATGGGAATGGGCAGGGTTTGAACCTGGAACCATTGGCAAGTCTATCTCGCCAAATGCATGACCAGACAGACATCTTGATTTGAATTAATAATTGAGGTACTTTATATATCAATTATTTTTTTTTACAATAGATCTAGTTCTTGACATCCATTGTCATGCAAACAGTTACATAGAACAGGATTTTGATCTAGAAATATAATGGTTTATTTGAATAAACAAGATAACCTTTAAGACCTTACAATCTATAAGTCAGATGAAGTAAAGGTCAACTGTTTCTGTGGACCACAGTTAGTGAGGATTTCTTGGCCAGCACAATAACCAACTGCCTTACTTTTCCACAACTAATGTCAGATACCAATTAAACCTGGGTGGACTCAGAGGTATCCTAAAGATCCCGAAATTCAAAATAACAATCTTCCCCAAGATATGAAACTGGGCCTCTAGTGGAACCTCTTTTGAATGAATAGATTTACAATTTTCATATTAATAGATAAGATAATCTGGGACTCTAGTGGAACCTCTTTTGAATGAATAGAAATAGATCTACAATTTTCATATTAATAGATAAGATAATAATAATTAAAATACAAACAATTTTTTAATTCATCTTTTATTTCCACAAATAAATGAATGCATTACCAGTATATGACTTGAATAAATAAATAAAATAAATTGTTTTGTTTGTTTTGTAAAATGTTTTAAATGTTTCGGATGTTCCTTCAGAGTTGAAGATAGTTACTTCCTAGTCCAAACCTCCCGCAGGACGATGGGGGATGGGATCGGGCAGGGTTTGAACCCGGGACCATCGATAAATCGAAACGACAGTCCGGCGTGCAAACCGCTCGACCTAGCAGCATTAATGCACAGGCACAAACCTATTCTTCCAAAAACACAGTAAAATATCTGACTGGAATATCACCTCAAGGTGTTGTCTCATTAATTCCTTTGAATTTTTATTTTTAGAAGTGATATTGTCCACTAGAGAATCAAATTTAACATTTTTTGTTTTTTGATGCGGTGAAGTCTATCTCAGAAACCTTAGTTGGCAAACTTTTTAAAGCTTTGATGGAATCATCCAGTAAGATGACATGACAGTAACTGTCTTACTCTCTTTTAGTCTGGTGTTGGCTTCCAGCATAAATAAAGTGGCTGCCACATGAGTGCAGGACTCGCCAAGTCCAGCTATACCAGAGCAGTGAGCTGATAGAATAATATCATCTTGACTTGTTACTATCCAGGGCTGCAATAACTTTTCTGCTAGAGTGTAGAACCTATTAAAAAAAAAAATAATTAAATACCTGTACATATCAAAACATTGGTCTCATATACATGTAAATACCTTTGAATATCAAGCTATATCGAATATGATAGAACAATATTTATAACTTACCTTTGCTAGTAAAACAGTATTTGGGCAGTTTGTGTGGTTTATAAGCCATAACATGTTGAACCCAACCATCTAGGAACTGGTTGTAAGATGCTAAACTCTTGTAAGCCTGTAGACATCAAGTGAAAATATCGTTAGCATTTTACTGACAGGTGTAGAGCTCTTATAATATAAAATAATTGGATGGATTTCGAAGCGTCCGAAAATTATAGAAATTCAAGCGATTCAGACACAACCGCCAAAAGGTTTTGGGCTAAGATGTAATTAGCTTCAAATCTTAAGAAGCATCTGAGATTTGTAAAAGAAAAACAAAACTATTATCAGATCAAGGACCATTGGATTAATCAACAAGTTAATAGACCTGATGAGCCTAGTCCTAGAATAACTAAAAAATTTTAAAAAAAGGTCTTCTACATCAAGATATAGATCTATATATCTATTAGATAAAAATTAAGCCTCATATGCTTAAAATATACAGCAACAGAGAGATGTGGATTTTAGTATCTAGATTCTAGTCTAGATGAGATCTAGATTGACCTTTAGAAGCCTAGTCACACTCAAATGTCTAATCTGAGACACCCTCCAGATTTTGTATATTTATATCTATAGATCTAGATTTAGTAGAGAATCTAATCTAGATCTATAATTCTATATCCATCCATCCATCCCAGTGGCGCTACAGCCCTTGAAGGGCTCTGGCCTGCTTGCACACATTCTTCCATTCGGATCTCTCCTGGGCCTTTCGTCTCCATGCCCTAACCCCAAGCTGTTGCAGATCTGCTTCCACATCATCAATCCAACGCATTCGGGGTCTGCCTTTGGGTCGCCTGCCTTTTGGTTTTTGTCGGTATACGATCTTCGCTCCCCTGTTGTCTGGCATTCTTTCAAGGTGTCCTGCCCAACGTAGTCTGTTCTTCTTTATTTCAGTCACTATTGGTGGGTCCTCATATAGTTGATAAATCTCGTGGTTGGTGCGTGTCCTCCACCCTGTTTCATCCTGTATGGCACCATAGATTTTCCTGAGGATTTTCCGTTCCCAAGTATTGAGTAAATTTTCAGATGTCTTGGTCAGTGTCTAGGTCTCACTTCCATACATTACTGCTGGCCTTATGATGGTTTTGTATATTATTTTCTTGGTTTTCCTTGAAATTGATTTGCTCTTGAGTAAATGATGGGTGCTATAAAATGCTCTGTTGCCTCCTGCTTAGCTTAGTGACACTTACTTCACTTAGTCTAGATCTAGATTCTAGATAGAGTAGAGTCGTAAATTAGTCACGTAGAGTAGAGAGAGAACCTTTTAAATTTAACATTTTAATACTTATTGTCTTATTATTAGTCTTAACTACTTAACTTGACTTAGTCTTTAGAATTAGAATAGAAGTTTGAGTTAGTCTTTTTTAGTGTGACTTATCTTTTTTGACTTAAGACTTAAGTCTAAGTTAGTAAATAACTGAATTAACTAGATCTAGTAGGGAGGTGAAATAAAATATTTATCTTGAAAAAAAACAATTTTTTCGTTAGTACATCATTAAAATACTGTAATAATATAAGTGACAAGGCAAACTCAACGAGACAGACTTGCGATGCGCAAGGCGAGGTCATAACATTGCCCCCGTCTTAACACTTTTCGTCCTGAAAAGAAAAACACTGCAGCTGAGGTTTGACAGTTCAGGTGGAGGTCGATCAGTGGGAGCCACAGGCAGTGAGGTGCCTGTTGTACACGAAGTCATCTGCCCAGTTTTCCGCAGCCGTCGCTTTCTCTTTCTCCAGTTGACCAGGCTGTTGTTGAGATGATGGCGTGACCGTTTGACACTCAACGAGATAGTGTCGAGCACTGTTTTCCTCAGCACAGCCGTTGATCGGACACGCCGTTTCAGCAGACCCTGCCGACAGACGTCTCTCGTGGGGACTGCAGGTTCAACTTCAGCCACGTTGCAAACCAAGTCTAATGCGCCGCAGTCATCCTCAGATAACAGTCTCAGTTCCAGGAGATAGGTCTCTTCAAGTTCAAGTGGAAGATGTCTTCCTCTTGACAGCTCAGATGTAGAGTGGGTTGACTGACATTCATTCATGTCAATGATGATGGTGGAAGTACACGTGCCTTGTTGATGGTTTTCTTGGCATCCACATTCAGAGTGTGATGCGCCGCATGTACAGTTCATGCTCAAGTTCTGGATGCAGTTGTCGAGCTTCACATTTCCCTCATTAGCACCGGCAGATAGGCAAAGGTCTTTAAGGTCTATAGCAATAGGCTTAGATGCAGACCCATTGTTGTCACGATCTGTCCGGCTGATTGAGGTACTGGTAACAGGTGCAACAGGAACAAACGCTTCGGGCACATAAAAGACTTCAGTTTCTTCATTTCTCTCTTTCCGTTCGAGATCGTCGCAGAAATCGTTGTCACGTTTCTCGTCACAACCACAAGACTTGCCCACAACACAGACACAGACGGCGCTCCAATCCCCAGCGTCTCCGTCACCACTGTTTGTGCAGCCACAGTCCTGACCATGCAACTTCTTCACCAACGAGTCCACAGGCAACTGCTCCTTGATCAACAAGTTTATTCCTCCTTTTACTTGCGACTCAATTTGATCAATTTGGTCTATTTGGCCTTCTACTTGTGATACCGTTTCATCTATCTTGTTCCCCATCCTGTTAATTTTATCACACAGTGCACCAACACCCTCATGCAGTTTGCCAATAATCTCGTAAATCTCCGGTTTGATTTCAAACAAGTAAGCATCCGGATCTTCTTCTTCATCTACCAAGGCTTGCCAGAGACGAGCTGTAAGCACCTCCTTGGTACCACCAAGCTTCTCATATCGGTCACAGAGTTCCTGCCTAAGTTCTTTTACTGAGAGTTGGTCTAATGTTTTCAACGATGTCATTGTGATCAAGTCCTACCTCCTCTCAATGAGCTGCCTATAATCCTCACTTCTGACACCATTGTAATAACTTAAGCGACAAGGCAGACTCAACGAGACATATGTTTAATTACAATACATCACATTAACACAAAATAACATCTTCATTAACCTACAGTGTCTTTATTTCCACTTCTCTAGCTTTTGGGTGGAAATCGTTACTCTCTTCTGTAAACATCCTGCTATAGTCTGTTCACTAGAGGTGCGCTAGCCAGACTTGCGATGCGCAAGGCGAGGTCATAACAATACTTTAAAAGAACTTTCCAATGGTATATAAATTATGACTGTATCATTAATAGTTAGAAAGTTATGTTTTTTTTGTATCGTTTTGAACTAACATGAGTTGACACAGGAAAAAAAGATGATGCGTTATCGCCTCGCGCAGCCGCTCAGCTCGCGACACACCCCCAGCTGAAAAAGTTGGAATTGAGTTACGTAGAGGATATATCTACTTATTAAATAAGAAATTTAATTGTAGATCTAGTATTATATTAGTAAATTTCTTGCTCACAAATCGGATTTAATTTATATTTATGAACTTTACTTGTTTAAAATGTAAATATTGATGAAATAAACAAATTATCGGGTCTAGATCTACAAGAAATGTCAGAGAGGTGTGAACAAAATGGCGGCGATGTGATGTCAGAAAATAAAATATTTAAAAATTGGGATCAAAATCGCCTGAAACAATTTTATTTCAAATGCACTTTTTGACTAATGGGCATACGTTTAGTACACAAAAACTATTTTAATATATGCAGAATATTAGGCCTTACATGGCCTGAAGTAAGTGTTTTTTTTTTAACTTACGAAATTTATCAAACTTTACAAACTTTATCAAAAACTGTAAAATCCCATAGCCAACAATGCTAACCATATTTTCTACTTTTCTTAAAATGGGCATAGGACAACGCGATAAAACTTGGTAGAATTATAGCCAGGCATGATATCTAGCGTAGAAAAAAAAATTGATGTTTGATCATTTTCCTGGACTCTGTATTGGTAAAAACAAAAAAGGGGTATTTTTGATAATAAATTTATAAGTTATAAATAACTTTAAAAAAAAAAAATTCATTAAGCATTATTTAGGCCATTGTCTAAAGTAATCGATAACACAAGTTTAAATCTTCTCACATTTCATTAAAAAATGTAATTAATTTCCAAGTGCGGCCTATGTAAAAAAAAAGTCAATTACACAATCTCAACTTTATCTGTCATTTTTTACTTCCGCATTTCCTGGTTACATCAGCTCTCTAGATCTAGTCATTCTAGTGCCAGTGCCAGCCAGTGGTACTAATTTATCTTAACTGAGACTGAGAAATACTACTTTGAAACTTAACTTTGTCTTTGTAAATTGTTACTTAAGTTATGACTATCTTGATCTATATCTAGATCTAAATTATTCTAAATTAGAAATCAACTATTACACACACTATCATCTAGTCCAGTTATGCCCAACCTAATTCAATATTTCAATCTGCGGGCCATTTTTATTTTCAGCACTAGTGTCGCAGGCCGCATGATGGAAAAAATACAAAAACTTAACGAAATTGACGTGAAAAAAAGCAAGAAGAAAACAGCCAAACTTTCTTTATAGAAACAAAAGAAGTTGCTAGCAATGTTATCTTGTTCTACAAAAAAGAAAAGATCAGTTCACTTTTCCTAGTAGATTCTATAACTATAGTCCTATGTCATAAATGCACAAATGTTAAATGCCTTGGTAGTAATCCATTAGAAAAAAGTTAGGACCCTAACATAGGTAAAGTTACATTTTTTTGGGGGGTATGAAGTGCTCGAAGGTGGAATTTCTATATTTGCTGCCGACATTTTGGCAGGCTGGGTGGAGGCAGATCTGGTCCATGGGCCGTATTTTGGGCATCACTGATATAGTCTACTCTAGATAACTACTTAGACTTAGAAGATCTATACTATATAGATCTAGATAGACTCTAGATTCTTGCTAGATCTATCTACTGTGAAGTGTGTGTTCTAGATTATAGATAGGGAGGTAATTTTAAATAATATTTTTGAAAAAACAATTTTTCGTTAGTACATCTTTAAAATACTTTAACAGAGCTTTCCATTGGTGTATAAATTATGACTGTATCTTTAACAGATAGCAAGTTATGATTTTTTTTTGTGGTGTTTTAACCTAACATTGTTGACATGGAACAAGTGAGAGGAGAGCTTGTCACTGGTTCAGCCGGGCGAGACACCCCCCCCCCCAGGTCAAAAGCTAAAAAGTTGGAATTGAGTTTTGTAGACAATAGAGCTACTTATTAAATTAGAAATTTAATATCAGATCTAGTATTAGAAGTTAATTTCTAGCTCACTAAGCTTATTTCATTTTTATTTATGAACTTTACCTTGTTTAGAATGTAAATACTGAAAGAAATAAACAAATTATTGGGTCTTGAGCTTCAAGAAATGTCAGAGAGGTGTGGACAAAACGGAGGCATTGTGATGTCAGAAAATAAAAAAATATTTAAAAAGTGGGATCAAAATCGTCTGAAATAACTTTTTTCAAATGCGCTTTAAAACACAAAAACTATTTGATATATAGAATATTAGGCTTTACATGGCCTGAAGTGGTTTTAGGTCTTTTATGAAATTTCTTCATAAAAAATCAAAAACTATAAATCTCATAGATATAGTCAACAATGCTAACCGAATTTTGAACTTTTCAGTATGACGCGTATAAGATAGCGTGATAAAACTTAGTAGAATTATAGCCAGGCATGATATTTAGCATGAAAAGAATATTATTGTTTGATTATTTTCCTGGTCCCTTCTAGATCTTATTAAAATTTAGTATTTTACTAGGTCTAATTATTCTAATTAAAGTTAATAATATATATTATATAATACATATATAATATGTATATTAATTTATGAGTTAAGAACCAAGGATATTTGTACTCATGATGATTGTAGACAAACATGTCTTCTCATCTCTTTCTATATATTGTTACGAATCTCCGATTCCTCTCATCAGGCTTCCATAAACACTGCT
>JADKLZ010003886.1:15760476-15785357 GCA_021533235.1 Biomphalaria straminea
GCTGATCACACTGTTAACCCTTTTGCACCGCCAATAGGGTTATAGCAATATTATATACACTATGCAAAAACATATTCATTGCCAAGCAAACTGATTTCACTTGTTTTTAAATATTTTTTTTTTACATTCCCTAATCTATATACTGGGAATATTCTCTATCAAATCAAAATTTTACCTTTTTAAATTCTTTCACTCAAATTTACAGTGCAACTTAAATGTCACAAAAGTTGTTTTGTTTTTTTTACAGCATTAACATTCCGAGAACAACTCTAATCTCTATGTAATCCTTTGATGTTTGTCAAAGTCAGCCAAAATGTCAGAAACAAATAATGGAGAAAGCAATGGCTTTAAATTTTGGAGGGAGACACTCAGATCGGCTAAATATGTTGTTGCACCTATGGTTGATCAAAGTGAGCTGGCCTGGCGAATGCTAAGTCGGCGCTATGGGGCTGAGCTCTGCTATACACCAATGTTTCATGCATCAGTATTTGTAAGGGATGCTTTATACAGAAAAGAATCACTCCAAACATGTCCTGAGGATCGACCACTTATTGTACAGGTAGTTTAATTTTCAACTTTTTTTTATTTACTAAAAAAAAGTTTTTTTTTTTAACTGGCATATATACCGTAAATATGCTTTAAGGGTAAAGGGAGTATTTTCTGCTTAAATTGCATATTATTCTGTTACTTGTTACTTATTTCCATTAAAAGTAACAAAAATTCCCCTTTCAGACCTTGTGGTCTATAGGGCAGATGATATAAAGGTCATCTGATTCTGTGGCCTACGGTTAACGATGGTGTCATGTGGCCAGCACAACGACCAATCGCCTTTACTTTTCCCCAACTAATTTCAGGTACCCATTAGAGCTGGGTGGACAAGAGGCGCCTGAATATCCCTGGACTCCGGTTCTCAAGTCAAGCGCTGTACCGCTCAGCCACCGCGCCCCTACTTATTTCCATTAGGCAGAAAAAAAAATGTCTCCCATGCCCAACTAGTTACTGACCTGAATGACTCGTGTAGGATTTTATTTTTGGCTCTGTTTTCTGTCTTCATCTTCATATTAGGCTATTCACTTTCAAACCTTTTTTTATCTTTAACATTGATGAACAGCACCCAGCCATCACTGTTCTCATCTTTAATGTACTTATAATGCCCATTACATTTTCAATTTCTATATAGGAAGTTCATTTCTCTCAAATTATTTTGAATGTGTTTTTAAAGGGATGACAAAATTGCTTTATTTTCTGTTTTCATTTGCATTAAATTTACAGAAAATGACATTAGCTTTCTGTTACAGTTAGGACAATATGGAGATACACATTTGCTAAAAAAATGTATTTGCTATTGCTACTATAATGATTATTTTTTGCAAATGTTCAACTCACTCTGTTTGGTAAAAAGTTTGTACTTATGTGATTTCCCCCACATCCTATCTCGGATCTAGCTGAAATTGTGCACAACTAAATTTTTTTCCTGAGAAAACAAGAATCATTTAAAAATTTAAAAAAATTAGCTATTTAACTATCGGTAATAAATTTTTTATTTGGTATCTTGAACAAGGGAAAGAACTTGTACTTGACTGAAGTGGTGCTTTAAGCTGAATTAGTTCCCTTTGTCTTTTAACATATAGTATTGTGTATTACAGTTTTGTGCAAATGATCCAGATACACTTTTGAAGGCTGCTCAACTTGCTGAACCATTTTGTGATGCTATTGATTTAAATTTGGGATGCCCTCAAACAATAGCTAAACGAGGACACTATGGAGCTTTTCTACAGGATGAGTGGGACTTGTTGGCAAAAATGGGTAAACATTAAAGTGTTTGTTTTCATTTATTAATTTTTCATTCATCTATGCTTTCATACCTTTAAAAAAATACAGTGAACTCTCCGACGTTTACTTCAGCATTTAAGATAGTTTCAAAGTACAGCCAGCTCTGGTTACATAACATTATTAGCTTAGCTAAGTTAATAAACAGCTCTTGACAGTGAGCTGCCCATGTTGATGCTCTCATTTAACAGAGATATTTACAAGTATGTAGATCTACCATGAGATATAGCTTTTTTTTTTTTGGCTTGCTAACACACGAAGATTTTAAATAATTACTAGATCTAGATCTTGCTGATGCGAATAAAGCGGTGTTCCTTTCAATGCGTCAGAATTTTTCTAGATTTTAGTCTTCAAACTGATCAGAAATTAATTGATTGTTTATATATATCTAGTATTGTGTTTATTGTGTTAAAATGTTTTATGATGTCTGTCAGGCACCAGGAATTTTTCTTAAATTTAGAATTAAGATCTGAATAGATATTGTTTTATAGATCTAGATGTATCCAGGTGTTTACTAGACTTAGATCTAGAGAGAACTGATCTAGATCAAAGTAGATCTAATGATTCTAGATTTAGATTACTGACTAGATATAGGCACAGTGGCGTAGCATCCATGGCGCGAAGGGGTTCAATGAACCCGGGCCCACGACCATTAGGGGCCCACAGCCTGTGGAGTAGAAACAATGTCATAAAGGGGTTGATTCGTGACCTCCGTGACCCCAGGCCAAAAGACTGGTTTGTGACGTAGTAGGTCGGAGACCATTGTTTCTCATCGTAACCAGAGCCTGGCTGCGTGTTAGCATTTGCGCTTAGGCGAAGTGTTGTAAACTGTAACACAGCCAACGTGTAGTTGTTGTCCCGATGACTATAAACAGACCTATTATTAAAGTAGACCAATTACTAGATCTAGACTTTATGTATTTACTATAGACACACTAAGTGATTGAAGACTGCCTTGCTGCGTGTTAGCATTAGTGCTTAGGCGAAGTGTTGTAAACTGTAACACAGCCAACGTGTAGTTGTTGTCCTGATGACTATAAACAGACCTATTATTAAAGTAGACTAATTACTAGATCTAGACTTTATGTATTTATCCTATACTCTTAAGCGAGCAATTCTTGTATATATATATATTTATATATATATATAAATTTTATTTCGAAAACGGCTCTAACGATTTTCTTTAAAATTTCAAGGTATGTGCGTATTAGTGAGAAAAAAATTCTGAACTCATTGGCCACATCGGGAAAACTCGAGTTCGACCGTTATTTCGATATGAAAATGTCTCAATTTAATTTTGGTCAGAATAATTTATGAATGAAATGGAAAATTTATGAATGAAAGTTTTCCATGACGTAAACGGGAAAAACGCTGCTTACGTCACTAAGCTTACCTTACTACAATGCAAACAAGAACAAGTTTTAAAGTATCAATGGACCTAATTAAACATTTGCGCACCATCTTATTGAAGATTGATTTATTATAGAACTATGGAAGGAAAGTAATGAAATTAAATGTACCGATGTATGATTAGTTATTGCGTTTTAAGTGCTTAATAAATAAATAATAAATTGTTTACACTTTAATTGCGTAGAGCGGTGTAGATTCCTTCGGATTTGATGTCAAGCCTTATTATAATTATAATTTTGCTGGTAAAATTATGACCATGTGTTCATGCTTCAGTGTCTAATGTCCCGTACCAAAACAAAGGAAATGGTGATTACACAGCTGCTCTACTGCTCCTTACTTTCTCACACTAAACAAGATATCTAAACTTGGGGTTACCGTTAGGGCGTGGTGACGAAAGGTCCAGGAGATATATGAATGGAGGGCTGTGTAAGAGCAGGCCATATCTTTCCATGGGCTGTAGCGCCAGTAGCAGTAGTATATTACCTTTCTTAGTATAAATTATTTAACCGAGCAAGGCTCGGCCACCTGATATTTTACTTAATAGGCCCTTTAAACACTAAGTGAAAACTGCCGTATTATTATTATTAAAGTAGACTAATTACAAGATCTAGACTTTATGTATTTATTTACTTAATAGGCCCTTTAAACACTAAGTGAAAACTGCCTTACGTATTATTATTATTAAAGTAGACTAATTAGTAGTTCTAGACTTTATGTTTTACTTATTATACACACTAAGGTGACTAAGTGATTGAAGACAGCCTTACGTATTATTAAAGTAGACTAATTACTAGCTCTAGACATTATGTATTTATTTAATAGACACACTAAGTGATTGAAGACTGCCTAATTACTAGATCTAAACTTTATGTATTTACTTATACACACTAAATGATTGAAGACTGTCTTGTGTGTGTTGTAAACTGAACTGTAGCACACCTGGTTGAATGTTTACATTAGTACTTACTATACAGTGATTAGGCTAAGTGGTATAGTTTGTAACTCACCAACATGCAGACATGTATGTTATGACTATAAACAAAATTTTACCTACATATACCGGTATGTTATTAGAATTTAAAATTTACAACTTCATGTACACAGAATACAATAGCAAGCATCACAACAGAAATAACACACAAAATGAAAACAAATGTGTGGTGCTATATAGCAATTTTATTTGCAGACAAAATATATACCATTTTAAAGAATTAAGTTTTTAAGTTTTTATTGCAAATGCTTAATGAACATATTGAGAGAAAAAATATATATTATATTGCAATAATTTAAAATACACTATTGTAAAATGATTTCTAAAATTGCAACAAACTGTAGTTTTGACCAAGTACTTTTATTGCTTCTATATAAACTAGTTGACCGGCGGCATAGCATACGCCGCTATTTACCAGGGCCGGCGACCGCAGTGGGGCCCGCATTTCATAGGACACGCAATTTTATAGGACCCGCTCTAATTTAAAGTGTAAAAATTATTAAATTAAGCCATTTTATTACTTACAACAGATTCCCCGCGTCATCCTGTCGATTTAACATCCCTATAATTATTTGTCTGTTAAGCTATTGCTTTAAAAGAAATCAAACACATTTTTAACAAAATATAGTCATTTATAACGCTGTTAACCATCAAGCTGTAAGGGAAATAAGTCTTTGGCATATATGGTTGAACACAATCTTCAATTACAAACACAATAGCACACTACAGACTGAAAAGATAAAATATAATTTTTAAAAAGTCGAAGAACAAAACTCCACTTGTCTCTCTAACCTTGCTAATGATTTTTTTTTCCACCACAATTGTTCACAAATATTCGTATTAAAGGTCTTTTGCAAGTCAATGGATTTTTTTTTAAAGAATTATAGAGTATTTGCGCTCTAGAAAATTTTCTCTTTGACTATTAAATACATAAATAATTTGAGTTTTAAATATGGTTCTAATTTTTCGCATTATAAAATAAGTAAAGCGAATGCGTTAAAAAAATTATTAATGGAGCTAAAAATAGAAATGACCTCTTTACTTGTTGTTGCATGTTGTTGCACGTTTGACCTCTTACTTTGAGAAATATAATATAGATTCTAAAAATACTTGCAACTTAGCAGTACAATTTGCTTTTGTATACTATTGGCCATAAATTGAAAAACCATAAGCATATATTTTAAAAGTTGACCACTTTCAAATTCATTTCATTTCAAAGTGTTAGAAGCTTTACGATGTTTTGATTAATGATTAAAATTAGGATTTGAAAGTCAAAAGAAATCTTTTATCTTTCTGATTTACCCTATTGTATCTTAAACATTAAAATATATGTACATGTTCAATAACAAAAAACGGGACCTATTAGCAAGAATCTGCAGGATGTGGATAGACAATGCCTAATTTAGTAAGACCCATAAAAAGTGACATGGTCTTCTTAATGATGACCTTTTTACACACACAAAATTTAATCATTTCATGGAAGTCAATTTAAAACATTTATTTTATCACATTTTTTTGTTACAGTACTTTTTAAAATGTTTTCTTTAATAGTACTATTAAACTGTTAGTATTGTAGGTTAAATTTTTGGTAATTGAAATTTGTTCTATGAGTTCTAACAATTTAATTGATAAATTTAGGATACGGTTTTAGCTAGTTGCTTATCACCTTTACAAAATACTTAAATTTGCTTGTTTAAAAAAAAAACATACCAAGAGATGTACCAAGAAAAATATAATATATAATATAATATATACTACCTCAGCTAGACAAAGTACATAAATCATACACTCCTCTTGACAAAGAGCATCCAAAATGAAGACATTTATATTTCGTACAGTATCTTGAAATCAATGATGCCTCCTTCAGTCTAAATGACTATGATTCAACTCAAACACTTTTTTATATGGTTGTGGAGCCCTATTTAGGAGAGATACTCCTGTCCACACATATTGTGGATCAAGTTGGTATTCGCTTTGGTGGTGGAGGAGCCAGCCATTTTTCATATGGCTGGCTTTTCTTCAAGAGCACAGACCCATGTTTTCAAAATCTCTCTCGAAACTGTCTAGTGTACAGAGACTTTACTCTTTCTTTAATGCACTCTCTATTCTTTCATGTATAGTACCTAGTCCGCAATACTTCATTGTCTTCAAAAGGTTAATGGCAGATCCTGAAAGTGAAATAAAGTATACTATAAATATTTTTGAAATGAAATGCAAACAGTAAATATATAACATAATAATATCTAACATTTACTAGAATAATTTGGTACACATATGACAGATTTTATATTGGCTAACAGTCAATCTGTACATAGATCTAGTAACTGCCTGCCTCTCTGTAGTTTTATACATGGACTATGCTATTTGAATAACTATAATTATTGACAGAATCCTTATTAAATTAAACGATTTACATCTAGTCCTAGCCTAAAGTAGTATATATAATTCCTAGCACTATCACTAGCCTCTTTTTATAATCTTGTTAATCATCAAAAGCACAAGAATCTAATAATTATTTAAAATACTAATGTACTAGATTACTATAGATGCTAGTAATAATTATTACTTACTTTAGAGTATTCCTTTAATGGTAGTAATCCTTCAATACTGTCCCTGATACTTCGTCTTGAAAATGTTAATGGCAGATCTGAAAGTTAATTAAAGTTTACAATTAATATTTTGAAAAGAAATGCAAACTGTAAATAAATATATAATGAATATAACATTTATTTGAATAATGTTGTACATATATATGACAAATCTAACAGTAGCTGTATTAATAATCTATTAATTATTCATAATACTAATATACTAGATCTAGATATGTTAAAAATAATAACTTACTTTAGAGCACTCCTTTAATGGTACGTAATCCTTCTAAGGTAGATCTACATCATCTAGCAAATCTTTTACCGCTGGCCATTTTTTCTTTCTCATCTTTGGCAATCGGGAAGCATAGATCTAAATTGTAGATCTATAAAAACTAGATCCTTAACAAAACGAGACATTTGTTCAACATTCTAGATCTAGATCTATAATTGTAATCGATTATGAAGTTCTAGTTGATTTAAAAGAAAGATTTCTAGATGTTAACCTCACAGCACACAGTACTAGTACACGCACACAGCCATTAGCCAACAATGCATCATCAGTGACGCAGTGATTAGCCTAAGCGAAAAACCTTGGCCTCCTACCAGTGATGATGCGGGGTCGCGCTGACGTCAGCGCTAGGGCTTTCTATTTCCCGTTGGCTGTGGTTGATTGCACTTGAGCCCATGATACTTGTCTGGTTGTGGCCCACGCAAGAACATATGGATGATACTAATTCACGAATTAAAATTTCGAAACAGCTGTTAAGTATACATTTTTTTCAAAGCTTAATTGGTTTCTTTTTTTTCTGTATTTATAATGTTTTATAACAACTTTTTGTCATTGTGGATAGGGCGATAGGCCAATATATTTAAACTAACTTTCTACTGCGTTAAAAATTTTATAACGACTCTTTGTTACTATCGATATGGCGAACTATAAGAACTAATTTTCTACTGTGTTAAATGAGTTTGTAAATAACTATCTCAACAGTAATGATTCTAAAACGTATGTGTCCGACCCTATGAAGTAGATACTTGGAAATAGTGTAAAAAACAGGTTTATAAAAAAAAAAGACAAGAAGATAGAGACATGTCCAAGTAAATTATGGAATAGTGTCTTTCTCTAACCCATGCTTAGTGTTTGTTATTGAAAGTTAACATCATTATATTTTTACAAAAAATTATCATGGAATAGTGTCTTTCGGAGATGAATGCCTGTGTATTACCTGTGGTTGGAACGATGCCGTCCACACAGCAGTTCCCCCCTCTCTACATAGCTGATCTATCCAAAGGTATATGTATTAATATAAATATGCAACTTTTTCAAAACTTTGAAACCTCTGACTAGACTTTATTTAAAATTGCTATGAATATTGAAATTTGACTGGAAAACAAAGCCCCACAGATTCAAAACGAGAAAATAGAGCTGTTGGGCAATTCAATTCTGGCTGAAATACATATGTCCAATCTGCGCCATTTTTCTCTTTCATTGTTAAGAGCACTTTTAACATATTACAAAAAGTTGATCAAATTAAGCATGATTTAAATAAAAACTGTTTTTAATCTCATTGATGGAATACCCCAGAAAATAGCAATAAGAGAATTATTGCCAGGTTTTCGTTTTTGTAAGAACCAGATGTCATAAGAATTGGCTGAAAAATGATCCAACTAATGAATAATCCCTATTTATCCTTAAATAAACTGCGAGGCCAAAGCTATGATGGTGCTTCCAATCAGTGGCGTAGCATCCATGGCGCGATGGGGTTCAATGAACCCGGGCCCACGACCATTTAGGGGCCCACACCCGATGGTGTAACAACCATGGGGACAGGGCCGGATTTCCCTCTATGCAAAATAAGCTCTAGCTTAGGGCCTCTAAGAAATATTTATTAGTTACATACAATATGTGGACTTATATGGGGCCCCATATCTCAAATAGCCTAAGATTTTTACAACTCTAAATAAGGCACTGCATGGCGCATAGGGGCTTCATATCGCCTGGTCCCATGACTAATGACCAATTTTGGCCTGCCCTACAATGCAATTTTGTAAAAGAAAATGGTAAAAAATAAAAAAAATTGAAACTGTCCTTAAAATAGGTACCCATATAAAACTTTATATTAACTTCAAAACATTAGCAGTGTTATCATCTAGTGCAGTGATGCCCAACCTTATTCAGCCGGCGGGCCATTTTAATTTCCGACACTCGTGTCGCGGGCCACATCATGGAATAGATAAAAACAAAAATAAGGAATAAACCATTTTAAATGATTTTATTAGAGACCCGTATCACTACTAGGCCTACGTACACACGTAAGGCGATAATCCGTTTGACCAAATTTCTAAAATACAAACCCCACAAACCCCTCCTTGGCTAACTAGTAGACCCAAATTAAATTTGTCCCTCCTTAATTTTCCAAAACAAAACACAGACCCAACCCTATTGCAAGTCCACTTTAGGGAACTGCAGGAGAGCTACGGAGATTGTGGCACCATCTACACTGACGGATCCAAAATGGATGGAAAGGTCGCGTGTGCCTGCTCCTTTCGGAGCAAAACAATCTCCCGTAGACTCCCTGATGGATGCTCCATCTTTACGGCCGAATTGCATGCACTGTCGCTTGCACTTATGGCCGTGAAAGCATCAGAAAGGAGAAAATTCATAATCTGCTCCGACTCCAAATCTGCATTGCAAGCTTTGGGGCGGATGAAGACTGACATTCCATTGGTACACAAGTGCCTAAAGCTGTTGGACCAAATAGCAGCCAACCATAGGGATGTCACCTTCATCTGGGTCCCCTCCCATGTAGGCATAGAGGGAAACGAAGCCGCAGACAGAGAAGCAAAGAAAGCCCTAAACCAAGCAGTGTCAGGAACCCAAATTCCCTACTCGGACCTGAGACAAAGTATTGCCACTGCCACCTATCAAGAGTGGCAGGACCGATGGGAGGCTGAGAATCACAACAAACTCAGGCAGATCGTGGCGGATGTCCGGTGGCGGCCCATATCTAAGGGTCTGACAAGGCGTGGCAGCACGACCATGTCTAGACTGAGGATTGGCCACACCTACATCACACACTCTTTCGTGCTGAAGAGAGAGGAGCCACCACTTTGTGAGCGTTGTGATTCTCGCCTCACAGTGGAGCATATCCTCATTGACTGCCCCAGATACCAGGATGTCAGGGAGAAGTTTCTTATATCCACTGACTTAAAAATACTGTTTGACACTGTCGACCCTGGGAAGGTACTGGGCTTTATCCGGGAGGTGGGGTTGTCTTCGAGGATCTGATTCGTGAGTCTGTATACACATATTATTTACACTAGATTTGTATAAAATATCCAAATTTTTAACGATGCTATTTTAACTGTAAATAAACCTTAATTTTAATGAGTTAATTATATGAACTCTGACTTTTTATAGAGGGAGAGTAGTCCTTAAGGGACTACGGGCACGACATGGCCTATACTGTGCCGATGTGCCTAAAACTAAAACTAAACTAAAACTAAACTAAACGATAATCCGTTTTGTTACTGAAAAGGTTTATGTACTCAATTAATTACTTGTAAACATTTCGATCATCCTTAAAACTTAATTTTGGAAATTTGAAAAGTTTCTTCATGCAATTCGGCGAAATAAATGAATTGTCTGCATCGCTCTAATTTTCAAAAGCAGGGTTGTTTTACTTTGTAAGTCAATCAGTTACAGTTGCAGATCTATCGGAGCAATCCTCAGTGGCATTAGAAAACATTTCAAAATCTGCTGCTCTGTCATTTAGTTTTGAAAGGAAATGTTTATCCGTATCGTCCAATCATTTTGCTTTAACCGCTTTTATCCCAGGATAAATTCTTTCATAACTGCTAAAAAAAAACATTTTTTCATGCTTTATTTCTCATAATATGAGCAACTCTATAGCTTGCCCTTAGCATGAACTCACTTTCTTGTCTCCAATTTCTCGACAATCGCCCAATTTATTAATTAAAAGTAACTTATTGATCTTTTTCTTTGCTTCTCAAACCGACAAATATTAAATGGTACTTAGTAGTCTCTTTGATATCAAAATAACATTTCCAAAAAAAAAAAGATGCAGAATTAATACCCTGTGTTACAAACAAGATGTTTAAATCACGACTAGCTCAAGACAGTAGCGGAACCTCAAATAACTGTCAACACTTGTCACCGAAAAACTAAACGTCGTGTTCATTGAAACAAAAATAATAAGATTATTAGAATACCATAGATAAGATTGAAATCTATCAAAGACGAACTAAGAGTGCTAACGTAGAGAAAATACATATTTTAACCTTTTAAAATATTTTCTTCACTTTTTGTCCATGTTTAGGCGGGCCGGATGGAACCACGTCGCGGGCCGTAGTTTGGGCATCACTGGTCTAGAGTACTGACTGAAAGTAATTCATCGCATGGTGAATGTTAGTTTTAACTCTAGCATGCAACCACCTATCTTTTATTGGATATTGCGAAGAGTATCGTTTAGGACAGTTTAGGTGACACAAGAAACAATGACAACGTTTTAGTAGTACATAAATTCTTAAGAAAACTAAAACACAAGCCTTTACCTCTATCCACAGATTCAAAATAATAGACTTGCTGGGCAATGCAATTTTAGCAGAAATACTAAATAAGATCCAATCTGCACTATTTTCTTTATCATGGTTGACAGAATTCAAAAAGAAAGTTTCGATGACGAACTACCCAAAGAAATTTGTCATTTGTAGGTTGTCATATCTGTGAGAAGTCTGCAGAACTGACTGAACAAATGCTCTTAATAAAAATAAAAATATCACCAGTTTTCTTTAAATTACTTACGATGCCAAGGCAATGCTGGTTTCTCAATATGAGCGGACAGTACAATAGCCTGCAGGTATTGTTTCTACAAAAGCAGGCGCTTACGCCTTTTGTTCACTGTGCTAAACAGTATTTACAGATAGTCATAAATGATTCTGTCAGCTGTGCTCATGAACTTGCATGGAATGTCTTTTTGGTAAATGTAGGCCTACCGTTGCATACAAACTACTGGACTTCTTTGCCACACAAAATATTTGTCATACGTGGGGGGAGGGGAAGGGGCCCATCAACACATTCTTGAACCCGGGCCCACGGGTACCTTGCTACGCCACTGTATAGGCATAGGTCTAGTAGATCTAGAATCTAAATCTAGATATCTGTTACTAGATCTAGAGTGTGCAGCAACTTCTGCCATCTTATAAAGATAAAGATTGATCTCTTTTCTTATCATTTATGGAATCTAAAATTAAAAAAACAAAAGGCAAAATTAGCTGTTTTAGCTTTATATTGATCTAGGTCTTCATCTAGTATTTAACATTCAGGGCAGTAGCCTACAATTCCTTAGGATTGTTAACATACCTTTAAATAACCTATGCACATTAAAACCAATAACTTAATGAATCTGCATCTAGATCTAGATTTTTTTTTTGTAAACCACCAAATCCAGGAGATGAAAGTGAGAAAGGCAAAGATTTTAAGGGAAGAAATGGTGGTTCATCTCTCTCTTAGCATGACAAAGGGAATCTAACAGATATGTGCCCTAACTCTAAAATTGCAGAAAGTAGGCAGATCTAGAGCTACCATTACTTATGAAAACCTAAATTCGAAGGATGAAATCAGGGACATTAAAGGCTGAGTTTGTTTACAAAAGAAAAACTATTGATTCTATTCACCTCCTTCAATACATCTTTCTAAAAAAAAATTCAAGCATCAGGACACAGAATAAAAAGCTTCATCTAAGAGCAGCTAGGGAATTTATTTATTTTGTATTGATGATTACAGAGAATGGCAAAGCTTTGATTGCTGAATCTGCAAGGAATTGCCAGAAAGAAGAAAATCAAAACCCTCTCAAAATGGAATAAAATATTTTCATTGTCTGCTTACTTGTTAAGAAATTGTCCATTGACAAAAAACTAGATGTCAGCTTTCTAGCCACGCAAACCATTGCATCTGGTTTAAGTCTAAATTCACATCTAGCATAAAGTCCCATTCTTTTAAATTAATTTTTAGTTGGTGATATTACAGAATCAGGAATAATATACTAGAGGCGTTGTGATCATAAAATCATTGCCAAGTGACTAGAGCAGCAACATTCTAACATGTGCATGACTAAATGCATGCATCATGCGTAGGATGTTATCATCTTCTTTTTTGAAGTAACATCTATATCATTATATGAAAAGATAAGATATTCTAGAAAAGTCTATGACAAAGACTAACTGTGTAAATATTTTGAAAAATATACAGAATGCCTCTTATAACTTTATGTATGTTATGTGCTTAAATGATTTTAATTTTTTCTGACTATATTTCTTTACATTTAGGAAAATACACATTCGCCCCTCAAAATACACCTTTTCTGGTCTGAGAATACACATTTCCTTCCCATATAGGCATTTCTGCAATAATGTTGCTACAAAACCTTACATTAACTGCCTTATCAGACATGATAGAAGCTTTCTATTAGATTTAAATTATGACATTGAATATTTCATTTTATTTTTTAACAGTTAAGACGTGTCATGAAAACCTGAAGGTCCCAATCACATGTAAAATTAGAGTCTTTCCATCTGTGGATAAGACAGTTAAATATGCCAAAATGTTAGAAGAGGCTGGTTGTCAGGTAATATACAAATTCTAAAAATAAATGTATACATACTTTAATTGAATTCTTAAAAATTATATTGGTCAGATTAAAATTAGCAAAACAAAATGTTTTCATGACTTTGTTAAAAAAAAATTTTTAAAAGAATTTTACTAATAAAAAAAAGTCATATTTTTTATTTACAAATTGAAAACAATTTGATATATTTGAATTGTTTCAAATTAGCTGTTAACAGTTCATGGTAGAACAAGAGAACAAAAAGGCCAATTCACTGGAGTTGCTGATTGGACATATATTAAAGCTGTTAGGTTGGTTTGCTTTTTTTTTTTTCCACTTCCTTTTTGACATATTTATGATCTGAGTTCTTCTAATGTAATTTTTTAAAAGTTTAGGCTGATTTTCTAGACTTGTGGTTTGTCATTCATGCTGGCAGAGAAAATATAAAACCTGCTTTTAATTCTGGAAAATCAATCTTTACTTTGGAAAAATTAAAAATAATTGTATTGCATCTGTAAGCAGTGCAAAACAAAAATCATTCAGTGAGTTTTGAAGGTTTTTATGAGCTTTAATAAAAGATTTGTACATGTATAATTTTTATTTTTTAGCATCTTAGATTTTAGTGCATTTTGTATGCTTTTATTAATTTGATAACAAAAATGAGGAACAAGACCAGAAAAAAAAACTGAATGCATGAATGCTAGCTTTCTTTTTTTTAAAATGATGTTTGTGAGATTTGGTTTTAGTTTTAATCCAGAACTAATTCTTGGCTTTTTATTATTATTATTATTTTTTTTTTGGGATGTGCATGAAATAGATATAATATTAATTACCACAGGCCTCATCTTTCATTAACACATAACCAAAACAATGGTAATGAATTCCATAGAGAATATAAAATATAGGCTTATTAACATCGAATTTGGAAGATAATTTGACCAGATACTAAAATACTATAATTAACAGCCTTGTCAATTTTTGTTGTCTCTGTTACCTTGTAATAGTAAATTGGGATTCTAGTCCTAGTATGGAAATCATATAAATTGAGTGATGTTCATGATTGTTGGCAAAGCAACAAAATTTACTAAGAAAAAATGTATATGCTACAATTAGATAGGTTTAAAGCTATCAAGGAAATAATATTTTAATAATGATAAAGTTGAAAGGTGAAAAAAAAATGATTTGTGCTAAAAATGAATTGCCCTCAAATTTCATAAGAAAAAAATATTGTTACGTATTTCTGAATCTTCTGGCTAAATGTTCTAGTAGATACAAATAAAAATACTGCAAAGAACTTGACAACTCATTTCCGGCTTCATATAACATCCACTCTATTCAGCTTTTCAGAGTCGTACTCAACTCTACCAAATCAGAGTCATACACGTCCTTACATAGACTGTATCGACTGTAACGGCTCAAGTTCACTGTAGTTATCTCTACCCTAGTTAATTTGCGTCAAGTCTTACACATCTCTCTTTTACTGTCTCACACAGTAGACCACAGTAACAACGACTGTACTGATGATCACCTCACATTAACTCTCTGGCTTATATAGAGCCCCTAATTGCTCTTCCAAAGTTGCACAATCACTGCTGGTATCTTCTGGAACAACATGGGAGGAAATGTCACATTCTGTCTTTGTTGATACATGTAGATTCCAGAGAACACTGGTGCTTTGTCACCTCACCGGGGTCACATGCTGACCTCTACCTGTCACTGTTCATTTGTAACAATATTTAAAAACTTGCTAGTTTTAGTCAAGATATATTTTCAAATTTTCAAAAAAATTTTATGCCTGCATGATCATGCCAGATATGAATCTTGATAGTAGTATTATCCAACAGTACATTTGGGTTTGGACCACTTCAAAGAGGTGATTGCCATTATGTCGGCCTTTCAATGCCCTAATATCAGAAACGAATGAACTATTTTTTCAACTATAACCTTGTAAACTTTGAAGCTGATTAAAAACAACTATAATTACTTGCAGAGAGGCTGTCAGAATTCCTGTTTTTGCTAATGGAAATATACAATACCTAGCAGATGTGCATAGATGTTTACAAGAAACAGGAGCTCAGGGTGTTATGAGTGCAGGTAGTTTTTTTTTTTTTGTTTTTAACAGCAAAATCTTTGATATACTGCTTATCTCCAGAAAAGTTAGTTACATTATCGTTGTTTTTTTTTTTTGTTTTCTATATTGTTTCAAGCTCAATAGTTCAATAGTTTTTAAAATATTTTTTTTTCCCAACATAGAAGGGAATTTGCACAACCCAGCATTGTTCCATGGTCTAAGTCCCTTTATTTGGGATATGTGTCAGGAGTACCTTGATTTTGCTGAGAAATATCTGTGTCCTTTGTCATATATAAGAGGCCATGTTTTCAAAATATGTCACCATGGGTAAGTTATGTTGACAATTCAATTCATTGTCAGAGTAATGTTTTTATGCTTGTATAAACAATATTTTTTATTAAACTAGCTTGTAAATTTAAATTTAATCACAAGAAATTGTTTCCTTTTTAATTGTTAAATATTCAATGAAATGATATAGTCCTTTTTTTCTTTAACAATTTTTATTCAATAATTTTTTGTTTGTCAGGCTTTCTGTACACAGAGAAGTGAGAGAGTTAGTGGCTAATGCCAAATCTATTCAAGATTTTCGAGCATACATGGAAAAGTTAAAGACTTTATGTGAAGTAAGAACATATCTACTATATTTTTAAGAACATTAAATAAAGTCAACCTGGCTTTGGCTAAGCCTAGCCAAAGTGCTTTAAGGTCATTGACATGGCAATATATTCAGCTGTCGAATTTCAGAAAAGTATGACAATGTCATTAAAAATGTGTTGTTGTTCTTTCATATTTTTTAAAAGATTTGTCTGATTTGTCTAAGTTTTTCATTATTTGTATCTCAAAATGGTGATTTTAAAATTTTCTACACTTACCTGTTGCTCAGCTTAGGCTGTTAGTGATATCAAAAAGTGTTTTGATTTAGTAGTTTAATAATGGAAGAAATTGACTTTTAATAATTTTGCAGGTTGATATTAAAAAATTTGCAACAGATCCTGAGACATTTACTTCCAAGTTGAAACTACCATTGCCTTACTGGATTTGCCAACCTTATGTACGCCCAGGGTAATATCATGCAAGGTTCTAATTTTTTTCTTCTATAACAGGCGACCTCTTGTTGTTTTGTTTAGCAGAGGTAAACTCATCATAGCTATTCATCTTCAAACTTGTAACATTAAGTTCCTGAATTTGAACACCAATCACTGCCATATTAGCCTAAAGCTTTCCTGGAGGAATATCTTAATTTTCTAAGACATCTTTTGAGTGTGTTAATTTACTTTTTTTAATACTGTTTTAATAACTACAAGTTTTGATAAATATTTCTAAATTTCCGATACTTTTTTTGTTGGTTTATTAGCTTAAAATTTATTTATACCATAGATTTGTATAATTATTTTTATTTCATTCACATTTGTTATATCAAATGATAATTGTGATACTGTGATACAGCTCTTGGTTTCTCAATTAGAGGGTCTAGTTATGAGTAGGAAGGGGATTTATCATTTTTTCAAGCTCTATTGAGTATCTATGTGTTGGGATGAAAAAAACAAGACTTTTTTTTTATGTTACACAGGATACTATCATTATCCATTGACTACAGAAGCATGGAAAATCATTCAAAATTTGCTTTTTCTTACTCTTTCTACCTTGAATATAGTCATTCTTAATATGTTTCAACAAGTATTTGTGTAAATCAAAAATATTTTAGCATTAAATATAAATGCATCTTTAATGTCTAATTATTTTATGTTACGTTTTTTACAACTGTTCTTTAAATTTGTTTTATTTAAAGTCCTGAAGAAGAGAATGATGTTGAACATAAAGAATTAAGACAAAGAATCAATCTGAAACGTTCAGAAGACATGCAGAAAGTCGGTGCAGATGAACCAGGATTGTCTAACAACAAATTGAAGAAGAGATTAAAATGTCCTAATAAAAATTTTGATCCAGGCCTGAAGATGAAATTTGAAACTTGCAGTCTTTGCCTGAATCCGAAGGTTTGCTAAATTTATGGCATCAGTTTTTATAACTATTTACAAATAATTTATAGTATAGGAATATTACGAAGACAAATCTATTAGATAGGGCAGAATACTTAAATGAAAAAAATTTAATGGACATTAAACTTTAAAAAAATACCAGTTTTGGTTTATTTTTAATTTGTTTTATTGAAGTATAAATTACCTTTAAATAAAAATATTCAAATAATGGTTTTTTCTTTTGGGTCCTTTAAAAATAAATTCTCACTGCCTGAATACAATTCATTTATTTTAGTGTAATTTTTTAATCAAAGCAGAAAAGTTTTAATATAATATTCTACATTATAAAATTACGTTTTTAAAAGTCTTAGTTTTTATTCAATATTAAAGGTTTAAGAGGTGCAAGTATAAAATTAGTTTGTGTGGGTAATAAATAGTCCATCCAATGTGCTGAAAATCGCATGAATTGCGATATCAAAGGCCAAACTAGAAATCATATATAAGTATTGTGGCTATATGTTACATCATCTAATATTTTTTATTTTTGTTTACTTTTTTCTGTTTGCAGGGCTTGAAATGTGAATATGGACTTTGTAAGGGATGTTGCAGATCCAAAACTCATTCTGAATTTCTAAATTGCATAGGTACTAGTTTAAATTGTACACTATAATATATATTTCACATTTTGAATAAACACATCAATAAGGGTTATAACAAAACTTTTTTTTTAAGTAATATGAATCATTATTATTCCTTTTTGTTTTTCTGTTGTTAAATTTAAAGTAAATAGTTTTAATTTCTTTAAACAGGTCATCACATCAAGAAAAAAAGAACTGCAAGGCCTGTGGATTTAGATTCTAAATCAGATAGCAATATTTCACATGAAGTTCACAGTGATGTTTCTGAACAAGAAGCAAGTTTGATTAAAAAGGATTCTATATCACATGCTACTCACAATGACTTAGTAGATAAATCACACTGCAATATTCAAACTTTGGCTGCAAATGGTCTTCATAAAACTGATCTCTGTGATATTTATATTGACAACCATTGATGTTTATTACAGAAATAGTTTAAAATGCTATATTTAAAAAAGACTGTTTAAAGAAATACATTTTTTTATTGTTTTAACATATGCAAAGTAATTGTTTTAAAAAGCTAAAAAATTATAAAATTAATGTACAATTTTTTTTTTTGTTTCTGTAAAAATTTTAATGGAATTGTTTTAATTTAACTTTATAAGCTTAGATTTTATTTGGTTAAGAATGGAATAGATTCTTTCTTCAAACCAGTAAAATATTTACAAACCAGATACTTTTTAATTTATGATATAAACTTTATATCATTTTGTTTTTGAAAGTGACATACGTACGTACCATCGATTTTATTAAAATACAAAAAAAAAAAATAAACAGTTCCTATGTCTACAAATTTAAAAAAGTGTTCATTGTTATCTAGTTAAAATAGCTTAAATATTGAAAAATATTTGATTTTGAATTCTTATGAGGCCTTTAGACTGTTGCACTTGGTGTAAATCCTTTTCAGAAATTATTGGAGTTGCTTTATAGTTTGTGGTTGAAGATATGTGTATTACTGG
This sequence comes from Biomphalaria straminea, assembly GCA_021533235.1. Taxonomy (NCBI): domain Eukaryota; kingdom Metazoa; phylum Mollusca; class Gastropoda; family Planorbidae; genus Biomphalaria; species Biomphalaria straminea. The sequence goes on from JADKLZ010003886.1 coordinate 15,779,569, forward strand.
CGATCTATGGAGATGTTTAATAAAATTAAAGAAAACAAAAAATAACAAAGATTTATTTTTTAATTAAATAGTACTGTACTAAAATATTTACAATTTTGTTTGTTACAGAAAATGTTAAAAATATTAATGTGAAGTATCCAAATCCCATCTTGAGTATTTTCATATTTTTATTCAAAAGGCAAGCACTTCTCCCTAAAAACAAAAAAAAAAAACTATGACAGGTGAGTCCATCCAAATACATTGTTACATTACATGCAATGTTAAAATGTAAAGTTAGTTTCCCATGAAAGTTTTTATGTAAACAAAAAAATAATTATTGGGCAGTGACAGCAATTATATGTTCCTATCCTCCTGTTTTGATTAATTACCTTTCTTTTCAAGTCACCTCCAATCTGTAAATGTTTACATCTTTTGATAGCTATTTGTTTCTTGATGCCACACTCCTTACATTCCAATTTAAGAACAATCTTTTTACTTGTCTTGGCCTAAACAGAAATGCATGCTTTTTTGAGAGACAAGACAAATATCAATAGTGTTTCTCACTCGGTCATAGTCATATAAAGGCAAAATTATTGTTCAGTTAAAGTATCATGCCAAATTTTTACCTTATGTGTTCAGCAAATAATGCAGCAAGAATAGGCTGTTGAATCAGCATTAGTTTTAATAATAGTTTGTAGAAATTAGTTTTGAGAATCAGCTTACCAATAAATGATACTGTAACGGTACCTAACAATGTTTAGTCAGTAGTTCAAATTGCATTTATTAATGATAAACTTTTGTACAAGGATTAAAAGACATTATTTTTCAAGATATTCATTAAAAACGTGGCCTGTTAAAATTTGAAAACTTTTTTTTATTCTTTTATCAAGCATAGAATGAACAGATTTGGCTCTAAATTATTTGAAGAGTAAGTTGCTTTAAGTTATTTTCTCACAAACCGTCTCCTGCCTTTTATATGCATATACTTGCATTTCATTGCCCCCTTAAACAAAAAATCCTCTCAATAGTAGATTCATATTATTTTAAATGTGTGTTACATGACTGTAACAGCATAGACCAACAGGATCTCAAGTTATGAATAAGGGACTTACAACAAAAGAAAAATATTTCCTGGCTATCTTGGAATCATGCGTAGCACTTTCGCTTTGGTGAATCATTGCCTAAACAAGTGCATCCAGAGATTTTATCAATCCTTGCTGATCTATTATTATAGCACAATGCCTACCTTCTTCCTTAATTTTGGTCGAGTTTGCCCTTTAAATCCGGACTGTTTTCTGTCATACTGACGTTTACCTGGCAAAATGTTACAAGTATAATCATTTATTTTTCCAAAAAAAGTAACTTAGTAACCTTACAGTGGGACAAAGTTAAGATAGTTGAAGTGAAACTATTTTACGAAAATCTGCCTCCACTACATCGCCTCGAGAGAACTGCTAGTACACTAATATTGGCTGGTGTTATATTTTGTCTTTGTAATCACCAAAGGAACTAAAAGCCTTTTTAGAAATGAAGAGATGCCAAATGTGAAAGTCTGTGAGACTAATTATTAATCACCAGTGTTATATGTTTTCCTTCCCAATAAACTCTCAACCCACCAGCCTCATGTTTAAGATAAAAGTATTGTTAAGTAATACAGTTAATTATGTACTCACTTGTAAAGCTGTTTGTAATATTTTTTTTCACAAAGCTTATATCAGCTTACTCTGTCCAACTGTCTGGTACATTTTTTTTTTTCAAACATTATTTCTCCCAAACCCAATTTCAGATCAAGTTGAAATTTTGCACAATTATTTCTTGTACATGACAAAACAAGAATCAAGTTTTAAAAAATAATTAATTGGTAATTGGAAATTGTACTTGACAGATGTGGCAGTATACGTTGAAATAGCTCGCTTTATACTTTGTGTAGATAATAAAGTCGTCGCTTAAAAGTTTGAAACTTACAATAGAAAGTTAAAAGTTTCTATTTTCATAAGCGTTTTGCTGGCACAGTGGTTAGTGTATTGGTTTGAGGAGGCTTGAGCCCTCCAGTTCGAAATCGTAAGATTTTGTTTTCATAAAATACATTTAAAAACTTATCACGGTAAAAGCAAATGAAATTGCGCAAAACAAAAACAACTGTTAAAAACTCATTCAGATGAATAAACACATGATATAGCCTACTTTATGCGACTGTTAAATCCTGATTAAGTATCTACTAAACAATAGCATATCATAGACATTGACAGCAAAACGTAAAAAAAAAGGTATAATAAAAAAAATTGAAGAGGGATTGCAGGCTTCGAACGGTGGACAGCAAAGTCAGCATTGAATAGTCTATTGTGGTCACAAGAGAAACTTTATAACATTCTCCACGAACCATGAACTTCAGTGGTACGACCATGCCACAAGATCTTTGCGAATATCTACAGGCAAATGCAATACCATGAAAAGGTTTAGAGGCGAGCACAAAGAATCGTATGTGGGACATACACAAAATGGACGCTTTGAATTTGACTAAGGACTACAGAAAACCGAGAAATAGAGAGAACTGATTAACTTGAGATGTTCTAACAAACTATCCCATAGATTTGGACAATGTGTAGATTACCTGCAGCCACCAACCTTTCCTTGCTTCTCTTGTATTGTGTTGTCTTGTGTTCTGTGTGTTTCTTACATCTCTTGCAGTGTGTTCTTCTGTTTTTCGGTACATTCACCTATGAAAGTTATAAACAAATAAATGTATACAAATATAAACAATTTATACATGTTAATGACTATAGCAGTATATAAAAATTCTAGGGCTGAATTAGAAAACGAGATCCTCAATTTTTTTTTTTTTTTATAGATTTTATATACCAAACCCGTAGATTGAAAACATGAAATAAATTGTTGATCGGGGGTGGGGGAGTTGAAGCCGTTTTATAATTAATAGGCCTACATTCGGCTATTCATTGGGGTATGCAACATTCAAAATGCAGATCTACATAAAAAGCCTTGCATAAAATGTAGTATAGAGAGTGTACTACTAAATAGGCGAAATAGTTTTAAAGCGCTTTCATTTGCAAAGTTTTTTTTTTCATAAATAAATAAATGTTAATCGTTTTTATTGGGCCTCACTTACATATTCGCACTCAAAAATAAAAGCGTTTATTAATAATCTTTATTTACTAATAATATGTAGGCCCTAATGTTATTTTAAAAACTATTTGAAACTATTAAAACTATAGTAGAAGCGATACCGTATAGTTAAAAGACATTTTTTTTTCAAACCAAAGCCTTATATAATAATCTTCTTAGTAATTAGCGTATTTATTTTTAAGCAGCTACTTTAAAATGTTCTGTTTACTTAATTAGGCCTACGCTCATAGTTCTCTCTCAGAAATTATTTTCTATGTCGTCTTCCTTTTCTAAAAGAAGGGTAGGGTGGGTCGATATTGAAGTGTTTTCTTGCAATCAGAGCGCAAAAAAAAAAAATGAGGAAAAATGAAGTCCATGTATTCTAAAGAAGGAGGCAACACAGGCCAATACTACAATGCGAGGGACGTTCGAGGTACATATAGCGCACGTACCTCTGTAATGGACGGGATCGTAATAAGATTTTGCCGTGGACCTTTTTTTATTTGTTGTCACTCAAAGTGTGACATTCGGGAGAATTTCGACCATTCTGACACAAATAAGTCGAGAAGAATCAAGTTAGCGGAGACGTTTTGAAATATTTTCTTCAAAAAGTTTAGGGACGATATTAGTACAGGCAATTCTCTCTGAAGTTGCAAGTGTGTTTCCGTTGAGAAAAAAAATATGTATTAGATTAAATTGTATTGAAATTTAAAAACAATAATTCAAAATATATTTCGTGTTATAATAAAACAACGACCGCAGTTAGAAGATTATAGTTCAACTGATAATGGTTTTATTTTTAGTATGACAAGTTAACATAAAAATTCAAATAACTCTATAACTCACCATGTTTTTTAAATAGTTTATCACAAAAGAGTTGCGTTTCGAAATCAAAGATTTCAAAATGCTTAAAAAGTATTTTGTGTTGATAGTTATTTTCGTTGAATTAATTAATTCATCCTTATGTTTCGCAACTTTAAAAAAAAAGTTTCTTCCCACCCGTTTTAGCAAAAGCGTTTTAATACGCATACTTTTAAAGAGGGTTTTAAATATGGGCTCCCAATACTTTAACCCTTCCCCCCCCCATCACTCTTTGTTGCACAATGTGTTGTCATCTGGGACAGAGTCTGTATCATCCATAACTTATGATTGGCCTTTTTGGATCTAATATCTAAAACATAGATAAGGGAGTCGTTGAGGCACTAAAGTTCACATTTACCTAATGGGAGAGATAAAGACGATGCAAATATTCCACAGGTGTATAAAGGGTCAAAATCTCCGATGCTGGAGTTTTATCATTAGATACATGAAGTGTGGCGTCGAGTTTTGACCTAGTTAGACGAGACAACATAATTGAGTTCGGACATCTGATCAAGTGATTGCACCTGCATAAGAAACGTCTTTGTTGCAGTGCGCTTTTTTCAAACTCCAAGTTGACAAAGTGGACTTAGTTTAATAACGGAGGATAAGCAGTGGTGTTGCTTACTTTTTTTTTTCAGTGGTGTTCAATGTTTTGGAACTCGATATAGATATGGCATTTAAAATGTTTACCTATCCAACTATAACCTCCTTATATTAATAATAAAAACAACAACACTTTCACCTCAAAATAAGGCTTTGTAAAAAAAAAAAAGATAGACTGGCATAAACAAACTTGGGGGCTCAGTAATATTATCTTTGTGTAGGGTTCAGAAACAAAAACACAACTCACTAAACTTACAAGATAACATCATTGAAAGAATAGTGTACATTCAATTGCATGTATAAGTCAGAAGCATTTTTGGAACATGTAACTTGTACCGAGGCTTCTTAAAGAACTCCAGGACAAGTTCATCAACATTGACAGACTTACCAAGAAAGATACGATAAGAGATAAGATAATTTTTATTGATTCAATTTTAATGGAAATTCAGTTAGACTACAATTGACAGCCTCAGCGTAACTACTATACAAAAACAATATTGCTAAAAAAATTCGAACAACATTCACACATACACATTGACAAACAGCGCTTTATGAATTGGACTTATGTAGGCTACTTCTCGATGACGACTGATGATCTTGTAACACTCTGACCGATAGTGGGATTAAGAAGTTTTTGAATCATTCTGTTTTATTCCTAATGGAAAGGAGACAACCACTTCGTTCTGATCTTATGTAAAAGTGGTTTAATTTGTGCAGGTTGTCTTTAAGAATCGTGAGTGATTTGGAAAGGCATCTTTCTTGAAAAAGATCTTCAAGAGATGGTAGCTGTATTTGAGTGATATATGATGCTGTTTTAATTAGTCTATTTATTCTATGTCTTTGTGTCAGTGAAGGTAAACCAAACAAGATATTATGTTGACAAGAATTAAAAAACACAACTGGTAGAAGTACTTTTCATTTCGTTGGTTTCCAAACTGAGGGATCTCGAGTTCGAATCCAGGTGAAGACTAGACTTTTTAAAAGGACTTTCTCAAAGAACTCTTATCTTCGAGCAACCAGACAGAAATAATAGACACATCAACAACAGCGATTGGGCTCACTTAATGCAAGGAGGCCCACTGAGCTCAATGTTTCTGCTTCTTTTAATTTCTCATTGTAGACTATCTTCTTATAAATTACAGACGTTACATTAAAATAAAAGATACTAATGCACTACGCGTATCTATGAGTTACCCTGGTTATAAATGTTAATAAGAGACAGAAAG
>JADKLZ010003886.1:15786854-15828100 GCA_021533235.1 Biomphalaria straminea
CCCCCCCCTGGATCCGCCAGTGGTTGTACTTGACTGAAGTGGTGATATAAACTGAATTAGTCCCCTTTATAGGTCGCCACTTTAAAGGAAGTTTGAAACAAACAATGCATAACTATACTATTTCTATATTAATTCTGTGTTTTTCAAACTTTTTCCTTAACTGAACGCTTCGCACATTTTGAGTAGACTATCATTAGTCGGAACACTTTGCTTTTTTTTAGAGAGTTTAATTCACGTGGTGGCCTACTAGTTTATTATTCCAGTAGTTTGTTGAAAAGTCTAGTCCTCTATGTAATAGTAGGCTAATGCTTTTAAATACTATTTTTTCCCGTTGGCTTGCTGTCCATTTTAAGAGTTCTATGCAATCACAATACTCTTATGTGCTTGACTACATGTAAGTAGTGTTACATAGTGCAGGTCTTGTCTTTGAGAGAATTTAAGAACTGAAAAACGTAAAAAAAATGGGTAGATGAATATAAAATCCTCTTTTCTTCTTCTTATCCTATATAATACAGATGTTACTTAAAAAAGAAAATGGTTACGTTTTCCAATCTCATAAAAATACATTATAATGTACAAAGAAAAATCAATTTATTGAAGATATCACGTTAACTCTTTCCCTCCGTAATTCTTATTGCATATTCAGAAGAAATTCTTCATTTTTCCCATAACTATTTCACTACCGTATTATGATTAAGCTTTGTTGGTTGTGATCAGAAAAGGTTTTAATTGGTATAGAATTAAAGGGGATTCCATGCTCCTTCTATATAACGTACAGAAAAGTTTTTAAAATTAAATATTAATTGAATTTAATGAGGTTGAATCAACGATGGTATCGTCGATTAGGAGAGAAAGAGTTAAAGGTCTCAAACAACAAATTCAGCTCGTTGAAAATGACTGTCGCCATTCACAAGGATAAATTGAAGGAAGACACTCCTAGGAAATCCAGTTTTCCAAAAGTTAAATCTCATGCTCAGACAATTTGTGCAACGTTTGCATCTTTATCAATTTGAAAGCAGCTATTTCCAGTAATGAAAAAGATGAATGGGTGAACACCTCAGTTCAAGAAAAACTACGTCAAAATGCCGAAACCCAATTATGATGAACTGTTATCTAAACAATTGCATCTTCACCATGACAGTTTAATTTTGATATCATAAATCTAATACTAAAATTTCAGTATTTTTTTAGCTAAAAGTATTATACCCACAAAAATGTTTTTCATTTAATTTTTGGTCCGCTATTTAAAAGTGTGCCCACCACTGCTCTAACAACAATAAATCTATGCGATTAGAAATTATTTGTTTTACCAATTGTTTTTGTTTAGCGCAATTTCATGCTTTGCTGTTTCTCACTTGTCTGGATCAGTTGTGAAATGTGGTAGAGTGAAGGGTAAGAAAGAAGGGGGTATCTCTGTTAATGTTACAACTTCAAGCCAAGACACTAAGCACTGCGTCAGCGAAGAGCTTATGAGATTAGAGGTTTTATAGTTATCTTTTGTTAGCCGCGGCGACTTACAAAGTATAAAGGGGGCTGATTCAACTTTTACCACCACATCTGTCAAGTACAATTTCTTTACGTTATTTGATACTAAACAAAATAATTTTATTACTAATAGTTAATTAACTAATTAGTTATTTTTTAATGAAATATTGTTTTGTCAGAAACAAGAAATAATTGTGCAAAATTTCAGCTTGATTCGAGATTGGGTGTGGGGGAAATAACGGGTACAAACTTTTTTACCAGACAGAGAGAGTTGATTTAAGCTTTGTACACAAAGCGCTTACTGAAATAATGAGCACATCCATAGTCTATGGTACATCTAAACAATTTCGCAAGTTTTCTCGTTTGAAAAGAATTTCATTATTATTTATTTAATAAATAATAACTTAAAAGATATTAAAACTCTACATCCATTGTTTAAGTATCTTCTCCCGTGATTCGGCCTAACTTAAAACAGAATCTAGATCTTAGTTTAGGCTATAAAATTTTTATTGTTTTGTTAGCATATAAGTGCGTCATAAAGTATGCTTCTTCAACCTTCATTCTCATTGATCAGATAAAAGTCCTTTTGTCCCTACTCACTAACAGTAGCATTCTTTTTTGTCCATAAAGTGGAAGAGAATACAGTTGAATACATTATCTCGAAAGCTTTGCTACAGTATAGTTGTCTCTTTTATTCCTAAGAAAAAAAAAGCCTGCAATGAATGCCTGTTAGGAATACCTATTTTTTTGTTTCAATATTGTTTCAAACGTCATTAGTTATCTGGTAATTACAGACGAGGCAACACTGTGAATGTGCTGAGAATCATTGTAGCCAGGCTTTTAACGACTTTAGCACAGTGTATACGCGTCTTGCCAATCACTCTATTGTTTAGTCTTGTCACCAGAGGTTGAAATGTAATGCACTCATTCAAGCATTTAGACATAGAATCTAGTTACTGGATCAAATTGACTGGCAGTAGTGGCGATCGTTAATGTGTTTACTCTAATCACAGGTAATGCACACACTTGCTCTCTATATTTTGTAAGTTGTTTTTTTTTCCAATTGATTTTTTAAAATTTTGGTATACTTAAAATAATTGTACGGTAGGAGCTAGGTATCAAGTTTTTTTGGCTTTAAAGAGACTATTGAAATCTCATTGTTACTAGAGTGAAACCAAAATAAATATAATATAGACCTATGTGCTATGTGTAGGCCCTAAACCCAAATAGACCTCTCTTCCCGACACTAGAGCTATACGCATTGGGCTATGTGTTGCATAATTATATTTACTTTGCCTACATTCAATGCAAAATCAACTGTCAAAATCATAACAAGAAGTGAAATACCAAATTGCTTTGATTATCTGTAGGCTTAATTAAGACGTTTTTTCATAAGTTCTTGCTATAACCAGAGTCAGTATCTTTATTTTAATGCGTGTGCTGATATTATGTGTTATTTTTTGTTTTCAAAACTAACATTTAGTTACGTAAAACTGGATGATATGTTTTGTTTAATAATTTCGGACATTGTTGGACTAATACGGACTATCAGTTCTATAATAGGCTTATATCCCATTGATCGTCTCTAAGTAGAAAATCAAAAATAGGTACATGCATGATTGATATAGGCCTATAGAGTTCCATTAAGAATGGGGGAAAAAAACGCACGGTATTAGAGTGTAAGATGCCTAATCTGAGTCTGTAGAGTTTGTACTGATCAGTTGATTGCGTGTTTCGGAACGCGTAGGCTAGTAGTAGTCACTTTAGGCCTACTCGTTAAGTTCGTAGACGACAATTTTCCATACTTTCAACACCTTTATGCTAACGGGTTTAGATTTTTTGACAATTTAAAAAAAATTATATTGCTAAGTTTAATGAGTTCTGTCATACTACATTTACTAAAAAAAGAGATTTTTTTTTCTTGAGGCTTTGAATAACAAATTGACCCTTTACAAAACAATCAGATCAATTAGATTATCATTACATGACATCAGTTAGGCCAGCTTCACGTGTAACTAACTTCACCTTCACTTTCTCCCATTCTTTGGTCTACTGGGCCGTTGGGGCACCACACGAGATCTGTCAATCTTCTTTCTCCATTCTTCTCATTGGCCTTTGATATAATTTTAATGATATTCTTTGTGAAAATATTGAAACCTGCCTTTTTATCTGCCTGGATACACCACTTCGGAGGCCGATTTTGATTTTGTGTTTCTACACAAACTGTTTTGTAACCTTGTTTTAGCCTACATTTGTATTCAGAATTTGAATGGCAGCAATGATTCCAATTCTCTTTACTTCTAAAAACATATTAAACAAACAAACTATTTCACCTAGGTTTGGATATCTATTATACTATTGTAAACTTTGACCTTGAAACCAAATATTTTTATAAGGGAGTTAAAATATACAGGCCTATAATAATGGGACAATTTAATGGGGCGTAGTAACTTACCAGGAAGGATATGGATAAGTGCAGCAATTATTTTTCTTTTGGAAGATTAGTAATACTTACTACTAGTCGACCGGCGGCCTAGCATACGCCGCTATTTTGCAGGGCAGGAGGCATTAGGCACTGCAACATATGCGACCGCAGTGGGTCCCGCACTTTCTTTGGACCCGTGCTAATTTTTAGGTGTATAAATTATTAAATTAAACCATTTTATAACATATAACAGATTTCCCGCGGCCTCTTGATTTACCAAGAGCCCCAAGAAATCTCCTGAAATGTTATTAAATATAGGCCTTTGAAAAAGTCCTGGAAATCTCCGGAAATTATTAAAATCTTTTGTAAAGTAAAAGTAAAGTAAAAAAAAATATGCTATGCAATTTTGTGAATGAAAATAGTGCGGATTTAGATACACCATTTTTCCATTCACACCATGCTGTGCCATGGGATCTTCCCTTTTTACTTGTTGCTTGCTCGACTGAACTTTTGAACTTTGTCGACTTTGAGTTAAATATAGGCCTACGAAAAAGTCCTGGAAATCTCCGGAAATTATTAAAATCTTTTGTAAAGTAAAAGTAAAGTAAAAAAAAAAAATAATATCCGGAAATATATAGATAAAAATTGAAAATGGAAGTGAGATTAAAAGGGGGAAGCTAGAAGGTTATAAACAGGAAGCCAGTGAAATTATTTTAACGTAATTTGTGATATTAATTAAAGTACTTCTAAAGTCAAACCTGAGAGTAGACTCTATCTGTGTATTTTCGTTCTAGTTTCAAGAGTCTTACGACACAATAATCTGGAAATACTTTTAATATTATGACAAATTGAGAAGAATAGAATTATATACGCCACTTACATTCACAAAATAGCGCGGATTTGGGTACACCATTTTCCATTCACACCATGCTGCGCCATGGGATCTTCCCTTTTTACGTTTATTTGCTTGTGTATTTGAATTTGTCGACTTTAAGAATTACGCTATATATATAGATACTAGTATAAGTTTCGCATTTTGTTTTTCAATTTGCAAGTAGGCCATTAAAAACCATTAAGTTACGAAAATTAGGTTATGTGTATAAAAAAAAAAGAATTTCTGTTATATTAAATAAAGACCCCTATTTAAACAATTAGCTTTAATTCTTTGATTTGGGGGCGCATATACAACAACAAGCGCGATCTCATAAGTTGAACGCTTTAAAAAGCTTAGTAACTCATGAGTATCTATAGTTCCACGATGTATAAATTCATGATTGCTGAAATCAATTATAGGCCTACGACCTACCAACATTTCGACATGTATTTTACATGTATACGGATCTACAGTAGGCTTACAGCTAATAATTGTACACCTATCTTATTTTATTGATAGCCCTATGTTATTATATATATATATATATATATATATATATATATATTTACAATGTGTTTGTGCTGGTGTGTTTATTGTTTGAGTGATTTTTTTTATTGTTTTTTTTTTTTAGATAATTATTAAGCCAGCACGATAATACTAGATCTGAGCTTTGTGAAATATGTATTGTGAATACGAAACGCTATCAGGCTAATAATGATATCGAGGAGTCCATGTTTTGTAAAATACAATACTTCTTAGACCTCCCCCCTCTTCTTTTATTGCCCTCCCCCCCCCTTTTTTCTGTAGCGATTAGTCTCTATAAATAGAGGTAGGCCTTCAGTGTATAGATACTGCTTGACTAATCGACCAAAACAAGAATGTATGCTATATGTTTATTTTAAAAGACTCTCGAGGCCAAGGCTGTAGTTGTAAATGTGTCTGTAATTTAATCTATATTTTATCAGCAAAGACTCTATAATCTTAGGTATGGTAACTATAGCCGACTTAGCTGAACCGCAGTTGTTAGAATAACATCAATGTTGTATGACAAAAAAAAGTACCAAAAAAAAGTATTTTTTATCAAGTTTTATCTAAAGTTATTCACAAAGTAGAGATGAAATTCTTGTCTTTGAGACCAAGTCTCATGCTATAATATCTCTATGTTTTGAAATGTTTTTATAGCTCTGTCCCTGATTCTTAAAGTGTTAATGTTTTAAGTGTCTGTCGTTTTTTTTTTATTTTTGTCATTCAATCTGCAACTTTCGAGCTTATATTTCGCATGCAACTATAATGCAGAATGATATAATACGTGAACAATGTCCCTTGTTGTCAAGACTAAGACTGCTTTAGTGACCCTTATTGGAAATTTGTTGTGATTATAAGGACTCTTTTTTTTTCAATTAAAAACAAGAACACACTACAATAGAGAATAGACACAACACACAGAAAAGTTCATTGAGTGGCTACACACAGAAGTCTTGATCTTTTTAACGTTTCCTATATAGTTAACGAGTAACGCTGATACATTCCGACAGAGTAAGGAACAAAAGAATTTCTGTACATTTCGGTTCTTACCCGGACAGAAGTCTCACCCCTACGTAACGACTTGACACAGTTATAATGGAACTGGTGGCGTGATGTTCCGAATTGTATGAGACTTCCGGTCCTTATTTAGATATAGTACTTCAGGTACATAAAGCAGGGCAGCAGGCTACCTTTAATTGCTGAATATTAACTATTGACCATTTTTTAGAAAAAATAATTTAGCTGATCGATTGCTAAATCCTTTTTAAATGACGGTTGATTGATTTCTCTTGGATGAGAAGGACAAAAAGATAACAAATATGCTCTTACTGGATAGGTGTACATTCACATAATATGTAGTTGTAATAAGAGTCGGTATGATATTTGCTGTCAGCTAGCCGTAGATCTGTAGAAGGATCACATTTCGTTTTTACGATCTTGATCATGAGTCAGGATATTTCTCTGAACATTTGAACTTTAACAGTTTCATAAGGATCATATCTAAATTGTTGAGATTACCTCCCATCTCCACACCAATCTTGACCCTTGTCTTTTTTTTTAATAATCCACTTTAAATTAGTTTCTAGCCAATGTGATCTATTTCTTCTTCTTTTTCTGCATTCCCATTTTTTTTGGGTTGGAGAGTTCAGATGAGTATATCTGATATGAACTAGATCTACGCAGTTTCAAGTTAGACAGCTCTCTCTCTCTAGTTTTTCTATAGGAGACTATTTGGGGCCAGTGTCTGTACGGCCTATCGATACCGCTATAAAGGACATGCTCGACATTCTCTGGTGACGCTCCACCAAGGATAATCTCACTAGTCCTAATTTTTAGCTTCTGGAACTTGTGTTTTCTCCTTCTGTTGTGCCGGTTCTGAGGCGACTTCCTAATTTTTTAGCTTCTGGAACTTGTGTTTTCTCCTTCTGTTGTGCCGGTTCTGAGGCGACTTCCTAATTTTTAGCTTCTGGAACTTGTGTTGTCTCCTTCTGTTGTGCCGGTTCTGAGGCGACTTCCTAATTTTTAGCTTCTGGAAGTTGTGTTGTCTCCTTCTGTTGTTCCGGTTATATATGTTGGTCGTGTCAGGATAGCTTGTCATAGATGTAACCTAATGACTATATACTCGTAGCACATTTTTTTAAAAACACACATATAGGCTACACACATCGTCACGCAAGCGCACATAATAACTAGACATTGAGTGGCTTCTTCACTTTTTGTTTTGAATGGCGGTGTCATTTGAATTTAAAAATAAATAAATTATGGAATACTAACAAAAGTGTTATTATTGGTATTGATACATTTGAAATCAAAGTGCTACTGTTAGCTATTGTGTAGGCCTACATAATATGTCTTTCTTTAAAGCACAAGTGCTCTCTCATCGGATATAAAAGATAGTTAGTCATACTGAAGTTGAAACAATAGGTATTGGATGAACTAGAAAAAAAAACCCACAAATTTTAGCCTATTAACTACAAAAAAAGTTATAAATAATATTTTGATGCATAATTCGATGTCATATAAACTTTTTACTGTTAGTTCAAATCTGAAGGATACATATCTTATGTTTTATTATGCCATTCGGACATTCCTTCTGAAATGAAGATTAGTAGGCTGCACCCTTATCCCAGGCCACCAACATTTAGCCACGTCATAATATTGATGCAACATTGAAACATACGTATCACGTGACAGCCTTTATGGATTACATTATTTGTATAGAAGATATAGAGAATCACGACGTGGCTAAATGTTGTTTGTTTACGATTGGTGAATGAGGTCCATTGTTTATTTGTGAAGGTCTACAATAATGTATTTTACATTTTCTGCAAATGTACTCTACATTTTTTGGTACCGTAACCAGACCTAATCTATGAATTAGAAGACTAGGGCTATAATGCATGAACTTTTATATATATATATATATATATATATAAACGAATTTTGTATCATTTTTTAAAATTTAAACAAAATACCATTAGATTGATTCTTAGTTTTGTCAACCTGAGCCTCGAACTTCGGAGCACTGAATATTCGATACCGATTCAGTATTGATCTGTAACGCAGCCCTGATCGAACTCATGCTGCAAGTAGGCCTATAATATACTGCAACACAGAGAAACACAAAATCCTGTTAATTACATTGACCTCACCTGGATTACTGTGGACAACAAATAGTGTTTTTATTGAGTTCTCCATATCCTGTACAATACAGGGGCTCTCAAATAGGATTATAAAATCACTGAAACGACCGATATTCATTGGTCATCTGTGTTGTAGTTAAAAAAATAAATTGAGACAAAATATTGCATCAAAATATTAATCTATAAATCTAGTGAGCTGAACTTTAATTTATCACCAAATGTAATTAGTGTCTAGATATAGCAAGCTAGAGCTAAGATAGAAGTCTTTCCCAGGTCAAAGAGTCATAATTAAGGAAAAATTACTCCACTCTTTTATTGTTGAAGACGCTTCGACGACAAGTCAGATCTAAGCGTTGTACTCTTGTTTTAAATAGCGTGCACTATAATTAGAGGCCTACTATAATGTGAATATCATGTGATGTAGATCTAAGGTCCTATAATAATTTTCTGTACATTTTAAGTGACACTTATAAAACAGTAAACAAGTCAGTTGACATTAAGCATTATTTTTTCCCCCTCTTAAGATTGAACTGTCACCAAAACTTCAAACACATCGGAGGTTATAGTTCAAGGCAGTTCTATTTCCTCTCGAGACAACAGCTTTATATGAAACGCTCAATGGATCGGAAAGCAGTGTTTACACAATAGACTATAAGACAGTTGACAACAAAGAAGATGGCTGTTAGTAATGGTAGTTCTCATTTTCAAGAGGCTGTCATCAGATATCAAGTGCCTACACTGAGGCTGACTCATAAAGCAAAGAATATCTCAAAAGACATAAAGTTGACTATCGCCAACAAATTTATACAAGCTATTATGTCAGGAAATCAAACTAAGGTGAGAGTTTGGCGTGTCAACAACCACATTTCTAAACAGACTTTGTTCAGTTTTCAGATAAAGAAAAGTGAGTTAAGATATATATATATTGTAACGAGAACAAAATAAACAGTATTCAGCATAGTCTATATAGCATTTTTTTTTATCTAGCTCAACTTTCATGCTTATAGCATGCTCAGTGCGCTATGGTCCAATCTCATCTGTGGACCAGTGGGGGGAGCGGGCATTTAGACGCTCAGCAAACACAAGTTTGCTCGAGTCGGGATTCAATCTCGAGTCCCCTTTTAAAGTGGCCACGCGTAGCAAAGCCGTTTTAACATTTCAGCCACACATCCCATATTTTGACCCACAAATATTTTTTTTTTAAATAATTGTTATAGATTCTTTAAATATAGGCCTAATATAGATTCTGAGTAATTGATAGAAAAATGTTTTAAAAAAGAAAAAAATTAAAAATAAATGCAATAGACTTTACGTGCTGATAATTCTAATAAATGTTGAGAATATATAAACTATGTATATATATAGGCTATATATATATATATCTACTTACAATATTACATTAATATTTCATATTTGATAATTCATTTTAAATTCATAAAGTGTTATATAATGTATATGTAAAATAAATATGTACGCATTCATAATTGAACCTGATATGGTTGATAAGGTTTTCTTTTCTTTTTTTTATCAATGTGGAAGACATTGGTTTAGTCACATCTCTGTTGAGACGTTTTATTATTGGTGAAAAATGAAGCCGTTTGCAAATGGGATGGGTGCACACCACTGCTGCTCATACAAATTCAACGTCACAGGACTCACAAACCTTACGATTCGGAAAGGAAAAGAATTTTTTTTAAACAGATGTTTGTTCATATTTCCCTTTTCCTGCTCTATTCAAACATAAAATCTTTTTTTTTCCCTTCATTTAAATTCACGGCTTATTGGTCATTGTCTAGATCCAGCGCTTCCTTGACCGAGGAGTGCAGATCAATACTAAAAACGATTATGGCTTTGGAGCTCTTGTGGCCGCCCTACATATACAGGATGAGAAAATAAGGAACCGTATCTTTCACTTTCTGCTGGACAACGGAGCATCTTACACTTCTAGAGATGATCAACACGACAGATCTGTTTTGCTTTGGGGTTGCGTTCTGGGACGAAATGAACAGGTAAGACCCAAATTCTTGTCTTTCTTTAGTTGACTTTATTGATGGACTCTATTGTGCTTTTAAAATATTAAGGTTTTGAGCTCAGTTAAGTCAGAACGAAATCCATAAAATTATAAACTTATCCTTTAAATACCTTGTAGGTATGTATTAAGAATAAAGATATACTTTTTTTAAAGAGCAGGGATATGATTTGTTCATGGGCCAATTTGTTCTTGCGTTTAAAGCTTCTTTTTGTTCAATTTTAAAATTAGTTCAACTTTAAAATTAGCTTATTTATCAATACGCTTATAATTAGCACTTCTAGCTGATATCCGAAAGAACTCTGCTAAAATATACACGCGTACTTTGTTTTAAAAAATCAATGATTGAATACTATACTACCAATTTAAAGTCGCTGAGACTAAGTTGTTTAAAGTGTTGGAAGAAATTAGACATCAAATCATACACAGTTGTCTATTTCATCTTTTAAATTTTGTCAAATGTTAAAACGTTATTTGCTTTCTAATGTAAACTACAATAAAACTTTTTTTGTTGGACTTTAAAGTAGGCCTAAAAACAATCTTTAATTCAGAGCTGATAAGAAACGATAGGCCCTAAAAAGTTGAGTGTCATAGACAGTAGAGCTTTTAAATCAATGTGACTTTATAACATTGTTCTAAATGATGTATAGTGTGTCTCCATAGACAGTTCATGATTAATTAAAACTGGTCATATTTTAAATCCGAGTTACATTGTTGGCGTATCAACTGACCCGTTGAAATTAATCGACTTTTTGTGTACTTTGGATAACAATTACGTAGGCCTAATATTCACATATGTAACTATTTACATTCTTATTGGTTACATTTGCAGGTTCGAGTCTTGTTGGAAGAAGCTGGTGGAGATATGAACTTAATGGATAAAGACAAAGACGGCAACACTGCTTTGCACCATGCAGTTCTCACGGGGAATCTTCCATTGATAGAGCTATTAACCATTTTCCATAATCGTTTTGGCGTTTCTGTAGATGTCGAGGACAATCTGGGATCTACCGCATATCTTCTTGCTAGAAGACTGGGCTACAAAGATATTGCTCAGTACCTACACCGAAAAGGTATGGCGTCTGTAGGTCACAGTGATTCCTTATTTCGAACTCCGAGAGAATGGTCCCAAATCGGAAAATTTGAACGGAAAAAGGCTGCAGCATTTAGAATTGAGGACATGATTAATGCAGCTAGGGTACAAGGAAAGCCAAGGTTGCATCAAAAACGTAGATCAATGCAACGAAGTTGCTTTTCTCTTCCAGCATTGAACGAAGAACTACACAAAGACTTGTCAGAAATAAGCCAAGTCCAGCCTGTACAAAAACATGATTTAATCTCTAAGCATTTTTCTTCCGGAAAAAGCGTGAATACTTCAAAACTTATTATTGATTCTCCCGAGACAACGCATTGCATTATCACAAAAAATACCGCTAAAGTAGATGCAACCGAAATAAAACCAAATGAACTTGCAAGCATTTGTAGACCAGATAACAAAATAGAAATGCAACGACATTCATTACCGGTAAATAACAAAGCACCGCGGCAAGCTAAGACTGCAGAAGCGCTAACTTTACTAGAGCAGACATCATTTACTAAAGGTCGAGTCGCTAGCCATTTTCAGCCCAGCGAAGTGGATACTAACAAGATGACAGAATACAGGCACATCTTAGGAAGTATTGGTGTCATTATGAACCTTTTGTCAGAACAAAACACACAATCCTTTAGAAAGTCAGTGAAAATAATCAGAGCAGAGCCGCCAGAGATAGAGGCAAAGAAAGTGTCTTCTTTTGCCGCCTTATTTGGTAGTAAAAAGGGCATACAAGCGAAGAGGTCTTTATTATCGAGTAGATCTCCTGGTAGGAAAAATAAAGAGTTTAGACGAGACAAGAAAATTTAATTGTTTATTGTTGGCAATGTGCAAATAACATTAAAGAAATGCTTAACTCATGCAGAAAATTATTATATTAATGCCAAGTTTAACTAAAACATATTTGCATATGTAATAGCATTAGGATAAATTATGCTCCGAAGAATTGTTTTTGCAATAATAAGAAAGTCTTTTTGTTTTATTTTCTGGATTATAGTTCCTTGGAGAAATTTAAATCCTCATATAGTAAACGCTCTAGCAGCTGTGATCAAAGTAAGCATACCAAATGACATGCTCCGTGACGCTCCATAATGCTCACGCAGGTCATATTACCAATTCTTTTGATGCCGGGCATGTCAGTGGCTTTTGATACGCTAGACAAGGAGATGGTGACCTCTGCCACCTTTGTTTTCTCAAGATCTGTTCTAACGTGGCTCAGGTCCAGACCAAACGTTCCATATCTGTCGCTGTAGCTTGAAAAGTGTGGTGTGAAGCAATGAAGATCAATATTAAGGTTTGGTATATCCAAAGGCTGGGTGCTAGACCCAACACTGTTAACCATTTACACCTAAGTCAGCAAACCGGAATTCCATACCACTTTTCGCCAATGACTCAAAAGTTGTACGATTGCTCATCTCAGTTCCCACCGAGGTATCGCTTCTGTCAAACCAAAGTAGATGAGAATAAACCCAAATAAACGAAGCAACACTACAAATTAGTGGCGTCTAGTTTCACTTATCATCCCGAATAGCCTATCAAGTTCCCTTTTAGATACACTTCGTAATAAGGAGTCCGCTTTCAACTCTTTTCGATCTCCACGAAGGTCACCAATACAAGGGTCTCAATCTGCAGCTGTAAAGATTAGGTCGTATCCGACTATATTTGTATATTTAGTCAACAAAGAAGTTCTGTACATATTTTCTCAACGTTACCCCTCTCCCCCCAATCTGTGCTAGCAGGTATGAATTTAGAACAGTGCTCCTCAGACAGTTATGCTCTTGATTCTGCGTAAAAGGGTTCTGACTGGATCAAGTGGCCGCGTTCAAGCAGTTTTAATTCGGTCTAGAAATGTGTGGGTAAAAGTGTGACATTCTTGTTATGGAGTGTGTGTGTGTGTGTTTCTATGGTGATGGTGGGAAGAAGTGATTTGTTCTGAATGATGCAAGGTAGGTGGCATTGTCGTCAGCGGTCAATGTTTGGACAGACGACTCCAGAATGTGAGACTGAAAAGACGTGTTATTGTAATGAGTTATAATTTGTTTAAAATATTATTTTATTTTAGTACTCTATTTATTGCATATCATCAAAACTTGATTTTGTGTATATTTTAATAAAAGTTCTATTTAGTTTTGTTAACAAAAGAAGTTATTCAAGTTATTTCAAGCTTTACAAGCTATACTATAATATGCATACAGAGGTTTACTTGCCTACCAGAAGTTTGGGGCTAGAAGTCATTGACCATCAACAATGATTCCATCAAAAAGATAATATGAGCTACTGGTACTTTGCATTATGTTATTTATTGAAACTTTGTTGGCTTTTAACACACAATCACAAAAGCAATAGTTCAAACATTGAAAACTGAAAATAATAGATAAAGAACAAAAACAAATCACTACACCCAAAATACTCGTGACAATATTTTTGTACAAAAAAAAATTTGATAATTGATAAAATGACAAAACATTAGCAGTTCAAAGTGGACCTAAACCTCTTGTGGTGTGATGAAGATAAGCTCACCAGTTCAAGGGACACATAAAGGTGAACAGGAGCCAAATTATCCTTTATATATCTTAGTCTCAGCGACTAATCACACAAGTTCTCGTCTACCATATCTATTTTATTTTGGACTCAGGGGTAATGGAAATGGGAAAAATACATAACATGTATTGATGCAATGATGATAAAAAAAAAATACAAGGGAAATTTAAAAATGAAAAAAAACAAACTTTTCCAACTTATAATAGCTTTTTTTATTGAAATAGCAATGACTTAGGAGGAAAATAAATATAATGGCTTAAATGAACAGATTATTTGTCTTTATCTAAACTAAATTGAAGAAAAAAAAAGGTGGTTAAACAAAAAAAAGAAACAAAATGGTTTCTGGTTTCTATCAATACATTTATTTAGCACCAATATATTTTACTAGTACCAGGAATATCATTTACTTTCACATCTATTAACCTTTATATATATAACTCAGCAGCTTTTTTAAAAATTCTGCATGAAAACAAAAATCATAACCACACACTTGAGTTGATGTGTTACAGTCATAACAAAAGATAATGCCAATATGTAAAACTTTGATTATGTATTACAGTTACAAGAATATTGTTTTAAAAAAAAAATATACAAATCACAAAAGGCATACAAAAATTATGTTTGAGCAAAAGAAACTTTTTTTTTTCAAAATAGTAGCAGCTCTATATAGCAATATATAAACTTAAACAATATTTTTTTTCCTCTTTCATGTATATTCTGTATATAAAGAAATAAATTCTTTCTACAGAACTTCATGAGACATGATACATTGACATGGATGTGTTTGTGAGTTAAATATAACAACATGAAAAAGAAAATACTGGGCACATAGAGGATTTAAAAGGAAACAAAAGATTATCACTCTCTATATAACATGTTTTTAGAATTTGATACTCTAAAGATAAGGTCAAATTTCAAATTAAATAGTTTCACACTTTATACATATCACATTATGAATATACATAAGTTTTTAATATTTCCTTATAGTTCCATTTTCATTATTAACCTCATTTACAATACATTTACTTAGCAACCAAAAATATTTTGTTTATGTTCATTTATTTCTAATATCAATATATTAACCATATTCCCTAAAAGTATTTCTAGAATGAACAAAATAAAAGACTGCCCATTCAACAGTGTGACATGTTAAAGCCAAGGGAGGAAAATCTAACATTAATAATGGGTAATATTACTATCATTCGTACCCCACATTCCATTATTATCTTTCTTTTTCTTTGTTTTGTTTTACACTGAATAAAGAGCAATATTTATATGATGATTGAGGCAACTGTTAAAAGAAGTGTGTGTGAGTATACCTCTACTAACTAAAAGGCACATATAAGAACTGACTACACATCAGTTCAGTTATGCACACATCAGTTCTAGGATGAATTACTGGTCAACATAAACAGGGAGACTGGTAAAGTGAACAGGAAGAAACAGACAACAAATAACATTAAAAGCTTTGAATTATTCATACAAACATTAATTTAAAACATGCAGCCAACATATCCTTTTTTTTTTCACCTTAATGTTAAACAATTTATAATAGCTTTGTGTGCATGATTTAATGTTTTTGATCTGTCCGGAGTATTTTCTAAAAAAAAAAATGTATTAGTGTTGAATGTATGTATTTCATGAAAGTTTAAAAGGAACATGGACTTTAAAAAAAAAAGAAAGACCCTGTGTTTTATCTGAAATAAGTAATGTAATTTGAATGTGCCCACAAAATTGAGACTAAGAAAATTATATTACAACTTTAAAAGAATCCCTTTAAAAAAAAAAAAAAAAAAGAAAAAAAATTTACTCTAAATAAGTCTTTTATGCTAATTATATCAATTATGTTGTAATTATTCAAGGGACCTGGTCCTCATTAAAATGTTCATTGCTTATTTTTTTTTTATATGGAGAAAATTTTGATTTTTTAAATTTCTTTCTATCTTTCTGAATATTCTATTAGATAATTTTATTATTGGTGGTACTTTTATATTATAATTTACTATAAAATATTGTTTGCTATTTTAAAAGTAAAGGAAAAAAAAGCGGGTTTCTAAGAAAATCAAATTGGATAATTAAAATGCAGATAATGATTAATTATCCACATTAAAATTGATGTGAATTATTTCTAGGAAACAAACATTTTTTTTTATTTATGAAGGTAAAGAAAAAAGGTTTTACATTAGAATTTATTAATCTAAACCTTTTTCATGTCAATTTTCTTAAAGCTGGAAATCCACTTTGCAGACTTTTGTATTGAACTGTTGGCAATCATTGTAAATTGCAAGTATGAAAGAAAATTTAATGAAATTTTTTTTGGCCACAGAAAATGTAAGATGAAAGACAAGTATATCACTCGGTGGACCAAAACTATATAAAGTTTCTGTCAAAGAAAAAAAAACAACAACATAAAACTTAAAAAATCAAAAGTTGATTTCTAAAATTACCAATTCTTAGATCATTTAGGTCATTTCTTGGGGGTAAACCCCTCAAATAAGAAAAAAAATCAAGGAAACAACAACAACAATACCAATAAATTAAATATTGCACACACACACAAAATATAAAAATTTACATATCATAAAAGAAAGACATCAATTTAGTAGATATACAAATCAAGTGCAGACTTAGAGTCAGGATTCAGCTCTATTTCAAAGGGATCAAAAAAGGGAGTTAAAACAAAAAAAAAAAAAAACAAAGAGGTTTCTATATAAAGTATTTTTTTTAAACAATTAAAATATCAGTCCCCATTGTTGATATTTCAAAAACTATCCTCATAAACTTACAATGTTGAATTAAAGAACATTAGAAGCTGTCTTATATAAAAAGGCATAAAACCAACAACAACAAAATGTAGTAAGCAATTGAAAAGTTTGTAAACATTGAATATAGACTACCCAGATACCAAATATAATCATCAAGAATAGACTACCAAATATCATGTCATGATTTAAGAATATACTTAGAGGTAGATGCATATAAATACATTTAAAAAAAAAAGCTTTTTTGTTTTTTTTACATTCAAATGCTCTCTTTCTTCACATATGAATGCCCAGGACTCAACTTTAGCAAATGCTTGGAGAATTATTTTTTTTAGCTCCTGTAGATGTCTTTAAAATCAGAAGAATGGAGAATTTATTTGGGCATATCTTTACAACACTCTAAATAAACAAGTCAAAGATTTGATGAGGATGATAAGGCTGCCTAAGAAGCTAATTGTAATGCTTCATCCATTATATAATCATAACCTATTAAATCTCAAACCCTTGAGCTTCGTTTCAATAGAGTATTTTATGTATAGGGCATAAAATCTCTCTTATATCAAGAACATCATTGCATGTGTAAAAAAAAAATCAAATAAAAGATATTGTGCTTTGAGAGAAACATTGCACTTTAAAGCACCAGCACCATCCATCAAGATGTCTAATCTAAATAATGAAGTTCCTGATTCGAAAGATGAGCATGATATCATTAACAATGTATTTGAAGATTGCAATGAAGTCTCATTTTGCTTTGATTAGCTTATTACATTCAAAGTCTTGGCAGACTAAACCAAGGCCAACTTTGATGTACAACTATACTGTGCTTTATAGTTGATGCTTATCTTGTGCTTTTTGTTGCCTTTTATATTGTGCTTTGTTACTGACTCTAAAGCATTGACTAAAGTAAATACAACGCACCTATACAAGGGATTTATGAAATGGTTTTGAACTAGTTTTTACCAGTTGAATAGGACAATAATAATTCAACCAAGAACTTCACATAAAGTTGACTAGATAAGATGTTCTATAATAAAAAATTAAGCAGACAGCTCACACTTTTTTTTTTGCGTTGACCAACATCCTACATTTATTGTTAAAACAGTGACTATCAGGCACAAAAAAAGTTTTGCTGTTGAAAACTTGTATACTGGAACAGGTACTACAAACATCAAGAAGGATTAATTTTGTGTCTTTGTGACAATATTTTGCTTTTCCATAAAAGGTTTGAAAAACAGAACTGTTAATCTATATTTCAAACTATTGCAAGTGAGTCCAAGTTTAGCACAAAGATGTATGTCACTCAAATGCACTCTGCAGGAGACACACACTGCACACTAAAAACAAAATATAATAATGCTGGTATCTTTTGATATAGAATGTGACCACCAACTGCAGATTTTTCTAGTGTTTTGAGCTAAATACCAACACAAGGCATTATTTCCAGTAGAATGCCTTAAATTAAATACTGGAGTAAAAGATAAAGAAATGGAATTTATTGAGAACTTAGCAAAATACAACTGAAAAAGCGTACAAATACTGGTGCAATGAAAAAACTTTGGATGCAAACACTAATTAACAATTAATTAACAATAAGTTTTAACTGATACAGTCTGGCAGGATAGAAAAGAAGAGAATGAGTGAGTCCTACATCTGCTTTGTTGGGGACTTTGGTAACCCCTACAACTAGAAATTAATACCAGGAATTTAATAATGCATAGGATCATTTTGAATTTTGTATATATCAAAAAGAAGATCCCATGGATGATGAAATAACAGTTTAACAATAAACATTTTAGACAGAATAAAACTGCGCTATAAAATACACACACACTCATTCCAAGAATTGTAAAATATAACAATATGTATATATAGAGATAGATATTAAAACTATAAAAAAAATGTATAAGGCAAACTTAATACTAAGACAAGTACTAAAACATTATCTTCGGTTGCATTCATATCGCAAATGCTGCTTACTTATGGCTACCTTCATCCAATGTGAATCTAAAAGAGTTCTAGGAAGCTTATCCCAGAGTAAAACATACTCTTCTTTTGTTTGAGGGTTCCAGGACAAAACCAGAATTTCATCATGAAACTTTGGAGCTGCAAGCTGCAGAATGAAGAAGCAACCATGATGGTTAACAACCCTGAAATGACGATGGTCAAAAGATTTTAGGACATGTATGATGATTGGGGTCTTCTCTTCTGAGAGGATCAATATATTTCCATTAGGACTGAATATGTAAACAGTGTCGTCAACTGTAAGAGCTTGACTTCCAACAGTGATAGTTGGGATATTACTGTACAAGCAGGATGTATTTGTCTTTGTATTAAAGCTATGAAATACTGTGGGCTTGGAGTGAATGTCATTATCTACATAGTCATAACAATTCTCACTTCCACCAAACATGAAAATAACATCTCCATAAGATGCAGCTGATATCTTTCCAGCAGGGTGAGCAATTTCTCCAACAATAGTGATTTCATTAGTTGCAGGATCATATCTCTCAACGTTTACTGGGTTTTTGGATGAGTTTTTTGTATACCCCCCAAGGATATAGATGTAATCTCCAAGAGACAGCATGACATGAAAATATCTAGGTTCTATCAGATCACTACAATTTTCCCATTTGTTCTGCTCTGTAACAAATTTAACCATTTTTGTTTGTTCATCTGACCCTCCAGAAACATAGATGTCCCCTTGATGAACGCAAGCAGCTTTAGCATTTGAAAAATAAGGAAATTTGGCCAAGAAATACAATTTTTTACTATGTAAAGTAAAACAAAACACTTCCTGTCGCCTACCATCTACCATCACTAGAGCATGCTCTTTCCTGAGTTTGAATATACAAGGATTAAGTTCAAGTCCCAAAAAATTTGAATTCTGATTAGCTTTCACAACTTTCTGGATAAATTCCAGGCAGGTTTTATTGGATTGTACACATAGGCTTTTCTGACATGTTCTATTCACAAAATCTGTTTCCATTAGTGGCAAACGTAAAAATTTGAAAATTTCCAGCACATGTTTATTGCCTCTTTCCAAATCATAATCTAACCAGGTAGTAACCATTTCTAATACATCTTCTTCCTTCTCTACATTTAAATGATCAGCATCAATATATCTGATCAGTTCATCTTTATTCAACTCTAAAAAATCTCTTGATTTTTTTAACTCTGGGAAATTTTCTGTCATAAACCAAAAAGCTTTCTCTTCAAGCAATGGACTGTTGTATGATAAAGCCAATTTCCAATTTATAATACAGTTTTGAATACAAATATCATTGGCTAAAAACTTTTCACAAATTAGTTGCAAAGCCTCTATTTGGTACATGGATGAGATTTGAAGGAGATCCACAACAGAGTCATAGGTCAACTCAATGTTGCCTGTGTATAAGAATTCTAAGACTTTTTCAAAATGAGTAGGTGAGATTCCTTTCAGGGTAATTATCTTCTCATGGCTCTCCTTCATTCCTGAACTGAACATGGCACAGAAATAAGTGGACATGGCTGCCAGCACTGTACGATGACAAGGAAAATTACAGTCTCCAACAACAAGGATTGTGTCAATGTGTTCTGTTGAAGCTTTTAATTTAGAAAGACCTCCACAAAGATAGCGATGGTGAATTTTTTTGTGCGAGTCCATTTTCAATTTTTATATTTGTTTTATTCACATACAAAAAAAAGTTGTAATCTTACTAAAGCTTGTACAAATTACATGTACTGGTAATTAAGCAATCCTTGGATTGACAATTGTGAAGTTTCGTCTGATCATTTTGAATGATTTTGTTAATGCTTCTCTGATAAAACAATGACTATAATAATAAAGTATGTATATCAACAATGTTGAAGGTATTGTACCAACAAGAAACAACTGATGTGGACTTGTGCATTTCTGTATTCACTTCATCAGCTCTTGTAGTATCTGCATAGTAAACAATGTCAAAAATACTAGTTAAAAGAAAACATTTAAATTATTTTTTTTAAATAAAAGTTAAGAAAACCTTAATTTAAAATATTCTTTTTTTCAATGACCTCTAAGGTTAAAATGAACCCAAAAGAACTTTGTTAGTTTTTTTTTAATTTTACTATCAAATGTAACCCATCAAGAGACTCTGTCAGACTGTTAAATCCTAGTATATATCTTAATTATATTACAGTAAATTATACTTAAACATCACTGCCACCATGTTAAATTTAATAAGATCCTAAATTCAGAGTAAAACAATAGATAGGTGAACAACTCAATATTAGTATTATTAGACATGTATTCAATATAATTTATTTTTGATTGGCCACATTTTTACTTTTTTAAACTTTAAGTTTATGAACATCATGATGTCTTATCCTTAACAAGACATCTTCTTATCTTATACAATACAGACGTTACTTCAAAAAAGATGATTACGTCCTATGCGTCATGCATTCAGTCATGCATATTAACCAATGACTTAAATTCTGACAAGTCACTGGTTTTCCTGGCTAGCTCAGGCAATCCATTCCATGCTCTAATAGCACTAGGGTAGAAGGAGCTTTTGTACAAATTTGTCCTAGCATATGGTACAAGGAATGTGCCTTTTTCTTTGTGTCTTTCTGAGTATTTTTATAAAATTTTACTAACTCTAGTCAAATGTGAATATTCATTTGTTATGAATCTCACTGCTCTATAAAACTCTATTTTGTCTGTTCTAGTTTCAAATGTTTTCTTGAGTTGAGGGGTCCCAAACAGGGGCTGTTAAGTCTTAAGTGACTTAAGTTAAGTCACTTTAGACTAGTATTAGTAACTTACTAAACTTACTCAGTTACTGTTACTCGCTGCCTGTGTGTCAAAGTCAAAGTGTGTCAAGACTCAAGTTCAAGTCTGTGAATTGTGATTCAATTTCAGTGTGATGCTGTAAATCTAGTCTAGTTCTACTAGTTCTAGTGACGTCTAGTCTATCATAATTCAATTCATATGTCTAGCCTCTACTGCCTCTAGGGCATGATCCGTATTCCGTTTATTTATTTACGTCGATTATCTATTATGATATAGACTCTTTATTATTACAGAATAGTAATTTATTATTACAGAATAGTAATAGATCTATAATAGATCTATAATCTATGCATAGATGATAGATCAAGTCACTTTGATCAAATAATTATTATGTAAACAAAAAGTATTAACAGGGGATGCCACTCTATTTCAAAGTTGAAATAAAACTGCAAATTTTAAATCGGAAAAAAATGTAAATAAAAAATAATTAAAAAAAAATAATGGAATAATCATAAATCATATCATCTGTGATGTATTCTGTATAGTATAGATCTAGTCTAGTAACTCTAATTCTAGCTAGATTCTATATTTATACTAGAATCTAGATTATTTTTCTAGATCTAGATTGTCTAGATTTATCTAGTATTAGTAAATAGTAATCTACTAATCTAATCCTACAATGATGTAACAATGCCTACATCTATGATCTTTTACTAATTACTTTTACTAGTCTAGTCTAGATCTGTAGTCAAAGTCCAGACAGTCCAGTGTAGTGTAGTTAGGTACTTTGACAAAAAATTCAAAATAAATATATAACAACAGAAACTATCTAGTTATGTAGAGCTTGCTGAGAGGATTACAAGTCAATGATACCACATTTATCTTTCTTAGTTTCTATATTATATTGGAGCAAAGTTATGCGGTTTTATGTGTTGAAAAATTAAATGGATTATAGAAAATATCAAAAAAAACTGAGATCGAAAAATGAATTTTCGTCTTTATCTAGCTCATCATAACTTTATAACCGTAATAGATAGAAGCTTGAAATTTGGAAAACATCTACCCCATTATATGGTTTTTTAATTTGATTGTTTCACCTCGCATGCAGCTAACATTGATTCACAGCTAATTCAATTGTTTGAAAATTGACTTCGATCCTTTTTCTAGAATGCCGTTTGGTAGAAACTTACCCAGCTTTATAATATTTTTAAATATAATGTAAAATAACACCTTGATAGCATTCTCTCCACTAGGTTAATCAAAGATAAGCTGTTAAACAATGCATAAATCATTTATACTTCATATTTTCAACGAGAAGTACTAATGTCTGGCGCCACGCATCGCTGTATCATTGAGTGACTTCATTAAACATGGGCCCAATTTTACCTTAATAATCTGATTTCCTTTTATATTTTGTGTACCTAAGTATAGAAAAAAAAAGATTTCTAACACTACACTTTAATAGAAATATTGATTTTAAAATTATAGTCATAGATTGTTATGGTAGTCATAATTATTCTACTTAACCATTTCGAAAAATAGCCTATTTGGCATCATTTATAACACTTTGGGGAAGTTTTTTTTAATTTTGGGGGACAAAATTTCAATAAAAAATGATGAAATAACAAACTTTAAGCATAAATCTAGGTCTAAATTCAATAAAAAATTATCAAGCTTGCTTAAAAATGATATTAAATGCAAAATCATTCTTACCTATGACTTTACTTTAAATTTTCTAAATAAACATGATTTTTATTTATTGACATTGTGGTATCATTCAAAAGCTTAGGAATCCTCCTTTAAGATTAGCACAAGGGTTTTTAAAAAATGAAGCAATTTATGTAAAAACAACAATCAATCATGCCATAGTTAATACATTGTTAGTTTTAATTTAAGAGTAACAAAAAAACTAAACGAAATAAATTCCACTTATTTATGGTAAACCAGTAACACAGACTAAAAGTGCAAAATAAAAGAAATTTCTAGAAATCAAATTTGAACATTTAGATTAAAATGTTATTTAACCATGGTTAGGCCAATACTTATTAATAGAATATCCATCCTCTGTTTGGGACCCTTTAACTAAAGAAAGCATAAAGAAACTGGAACAGAGACACAAAATAGAGAAGTGAGATTTATAACAAATGAATAGAGTTACAACCCTTCTAGTAAAAGAAAAAGGATGCATGGTCAGCCATCAACTCCTAATTAGCCTATTCAATTTTATTACAATAAAAGCTTATCCTTACAACTGTAGTTCAGTGGAAGCACTACTTGTTCAGTTGATACTTAGAAAATAATTATTTGATGGTGTAAAAAAATTGTCTAGAGACTTTTTCTACTCAGAATCCAGAGGGGTGCAAGTGCTGTTTTATAAGCATCATTTAACTACTTTTTTGGGGGGGATAAAAATAGGCTATAAAATAAATAGAAGTGTGAATCACTGAGTTTGGAATAGACTATTGGGGAATAGCAATTACAATAAAGCAATTAAATTCTCCACAGTTATATCAGTTATTTTTTTTGCATGTCCAAAAATTATAATACATCCATCCCAGTGGCACTACAGCCCATGAAGGGCCCTGGCCTGCTCTAGAACATCTTTCCATTCTAATCTATCCTGGGCTTTCCATCTCCATGCCATGCCCGGACTCTTAGCTGTTGTAGATCTGCCTCTACATCATCAAGCCACCATGCTCGTGGTCGCAAAAAAAAAGTCATGTCCATTTCCAGGCATATGTCTTTTCCATTGAGTTCTGTTTTTTCTTGTGTTTCATATTTTGTAACAATATTTATATTTAGCTAAAGATTTAAAGCAATAATAAATCCATTTTCACCAACATACTTTCACAACAGTGAGTCCCCACTTAATGACGGCATGGAAACCTTCTCCCAACGCCCCCTCAGCAGGTCCACAAAAGAGATTGGACCATAATGCATTGTGCATGCAATAACCTGAAAGATGCACTATACAAAAGAAATATTAAAAAATCATGTTCAAGACTTTCTCTCAAATCTGATGGTGATATTAGTTGAAACTAATGTATACCTGGGAGAAAAAAATAATTGCAACTTTTTAAACTTTAAGTTATCAAAGTTACCTTTATTGAAACAAAACAAAACAACTAACATTTGTAATTTTATATAAAGCTTATCTTTATTCCATTATTTTTTTGTAGTTCCCATTAAGAATTAACAACTAAGAATGAGTAACCAAGATGCCTCAGATGCCTCTGGAATTGAATCTGAAACAGGTAATAAAACCTGCAGTGGTTGATACGATTGGTTGCCTTTTAATGTTTTAGCATTGGCCAAATCACTTTAGAGCCATAACAATGGCGTTTTGATTATTCTAGGCTCTGTATTGTTTTACTATTACTTTGGGTGTGATACTGAGTTTAAAAACCTGTATTACACTCATCAAAAGACAATGAAATTCTTTGATGATCTTGGATTCTGGGTCAAAATAGCAGATGCTTCTGCATTATTCATTGCAGTTTGACTAGCTAAGAAATGTTGAAATGCTAGCCAGATTATAGACTTTGTGGCCAGCATTTCTCAATATAAACAAAGATCGCACTGGGCAAGATGGCACTGTTTCCAGTACCATACCATATTTTCATGCAAACATCTTGCATACACTATAATCAGCACACGCATATACCCAGCACAAATGACAAAACAAGTAAAAACAAAATTGTACTACCTGCACCCTTATATACCCCACATGTGAAGAGTCAAATTATGACCCAACAGTTGCTGCCAGCATGCTTAAATTATTGAAAGAAGACAGTGGCTTCATTAACTAAAGCAAGCACAGTGACATTTGTGAGACTGGCAATTGAGTGCAGATATGCATTGTTTTGACATTATTGGTATTAGCAAATTAGTCTAGTTGCTTATTTACCAGTCACCATTGATTATGGTATATTAAAGATTCTCTCCCATATTGGTACTAATTAGTTTTCTTGATGTTTATAATCAGATGTTCATAAAGGTTTCCAATGGACATTTCACAACCACACAGTGAACTATAGGAGGTATAAAGGCCCACTAGTATGTCCATATTATTTTCCATTATGTTATGTTTATGAGTAAAATAAATTTTTCTGTGGGTTATATGCATAAAAATATGGTATCTCACTTATAGGTAGATAGTCGCTATAGATTACTTGTGACTGGGTCTACTAGTTTCAAGTGAATATCTGGGACCATCTTAAGGGGGGTGAATAGGTAGGCTAGATTTATTCATAAGTCAAGTTATCTGGTGCACATTTAACTGCATCAGAATAGGAAATTCATTATGTTTGTCCCCAACTTGAGAAATACTGATGATCAGGAGGGAAGTCACTGGTTCTTAACCTGTTTGGTTAGGTAGATAGGGCTTTTAATGGAAAACCTTAAGATTCTCAAGCCATCAGTCAAAAAAGCCCAAATGATTATATTGTCTTTTGGGTGTTTCTTTTTTCTTGCACACGTAGGTAATGCATCTTGTAAAATGATGCAAAATTCATCTTTTTGAT
This sequence comes from Biomphalaria straminea, assembly GCA_021533235.1. Lineage (NCBI taxonomy): Eukaryota > Metazoa > Mollusca > Gastropoda > Planorbidae > Biomphalaria > Biomphalaria straminea. The sequence goes on from JADKLZ010003886.1 coordinate 15,813,005, forward strand.
TGAAAAAAAGAAAAGTAAAAAATGAATGTCTTTCTAGTTGTTTCAGAAAGTTAGTTTCTCTATCAACAGTGTGTTCTTGTCCAATGTTAAGTATTTCTTTCTAGTTGCTTCAGGCAAGGCAATGGGCACCTTGTCATGGCTGCAGAAAAGAGTATGGGACAATACCTTGATGACTACCAATATCAAAGTCCAGTCTCTACCCAACCTGTGTGATGACCACTTTGCTATTCGGTAGTGAAGCATGACCTACTCTCAGCGGGGGAAAAAAAAAGCTGAATATCTTCAACTGCCTATGCTTAAGGCAGATTTTAAAAATAAGGTGGCAAAATAAGAAAAAAAAATCAATGAGGAAGTGCTGCACAGATTGCCTGGACAACCACATTGTTATGAGCAGTAGATGCCTTGGCTGGGTTGGTTATGTTCACAGAATGCCACAAGGTCGACTCCCACTAGACATTCTGTATGGTGATCTACTGGTCACCCACGTTGAAGGTATTCTAATGTATGCAAACACCACATGAAGCTCTTCAAAATTAACACTAACAGATAAGAAAAAGAGACACTGGTTAAATCCACATGGAGAACAAGCATTAAGGAAGACTCCTGGACTGCAGATGGCATACACACTAGAAGTAGAGAGGAAGGGGAAAGTGCAAAGCACCTGATGATTACAGATGTGGCACAGACGTGTATCAAGTATTGGCCTCTTTAGTCACATGAGAAGTTGCAAAGAAAAGAAAAGAAGAGATGTGCAATGCCACACACAGTTGCTTCAGGCAGATGTAAACTTTTTCTCTCTATCAACAGTGTGTTCCCTATTTAATCTTTAATCTTTAATAGTGTGCTGGTGCATGGCAGAATTACAACAATATTAATTAAATCAGAAATGATTGATATTTATAACAGTGTTAATTAGTAATCTCTAATAATATTTTCAGCCTTTCATAATTCTGGCTCTAACACTGACTTAAAACCATTGAGTGATGAGGTTTTTCCAAGCATGTCACAGTTTTCAACGGCTAGTGATGAATTCAAGACCATCGGAGCTACAAACTATTTCCGGGGCTATGATTGGTCAATGGCTGAGTTACTTCAAAAGCTTCCCAGCAGACAATTAGGTTTGAAATTTTAAATTTAGTATTAAGTCTTTTTAAAAAAAAATAATTTTTTGAAATTCTTTTGTCACTTAAGAGTATTTTTAAAAAAATATTTATACCTCTGTTAAAAAATGGAAGTGTAGTCAAGATTATGCTTGGTCATGTATTATACCTTACCAGACTTTAATAAAGCTGATGTATATACTAACCCCCTTTATTGGCCTAGCTGAGGCTGGATACATATTAGTTCAGAAAAACTAGAGGATTTTTGTCATGGTTTCTGATACCGGTATCCCTTAAAAATTCCAATGTTTAAGATTTTTTTTTCAACCAAACACTAAACACTATATATATAACAACAAGGCTTAATGAAAGTAATTAGCAAAAAACGCTGTACATTGTTAATACACGTAAAAAAAAACTCTTTTTAGAAAACGTTGCTGACTTGGCAGCAAGAACATTGCTTCGAAAGAAAAGTTTGAAACCTCATCGTATGACTCTGAGATTGAGCAGAGAAGACAGCCTAGAGGATGACATTATGGACTCCCTTGATCAAGATCTGCAGTCTGCTACTGACCTGAGTGGGTACCTGGACAGTGCTGTCAGAACATTTCCTACCACACTAAGCAAAAAAAGAAACATCAAGTAAGGAAATGGTGGCAATGCTAAAACTGTCAATACAACTTTAATAATACAACTTTTTCTGTTTTTTTTTCTCTGATGCTTCTATGCTTTTTATCCAGCCAATCATTAGGTTTTACAGCTTGCTTGCATTGTTTGTTTTTCCCCTTATTCCATAATGCTAATACCGTACTAAAAGTTTTTGGTCAATGAGTTACTTCAAAAGCTACCCAGCAGACAATTAGGTTTGAAATTTTAAATTTAGTATTAAGTCTTTTTTTTTTTTTAAATTTGTTTGCCTGGTATGGCAATCTGAGCATTAAAAATAAAAGAAACTCCATAGAATCCTAAATGCTGCTGGTAAAGTAATTGACAAAAAAATAAACCCCATTTTGGGCAGCTGTTTGAGACAAACATCCATAAAAAAAAGCTAAAAAGATCTAGAAATAAAAGATCACCCTTTGGGTCAGGATTTTATGATTTTACCATCACAAAAGAGATACAAGACACTGATAGCAAAGACAAACAGACACAAAAACTCTTTTGTTCCCCTGGCAATCAAATCATTAAACAGGAACAATCTGGTATAAACTTATCACATGTAGATTATGAGTGAGTCAGGTGTGAATGTATATTTTGGTTACAATGTTTTGTCTGATGTAATGCACAAATTGTAAGACAAATTTTCTTATTGACAATAAAAATTATTATTATTATTATAAAAATGCTATATCCTAGCCCAAACATCTCTTAGGCTGTGGGGGATGGTAGTGGACAGGGTATAAACTATGGGTCACCAAGAGGACAGTCCAGAGCACATAACACACAACCAGGAAACCATCATTAGATAATGGTGTCACATTTTTTAAATGTCACCTTTCATATTCAGAGGTTCCATCTATTGATGTTTTCTTCATATTATAATGTGTTTACAAAAAATGTCTGCTTTATAATACAACTATTACTAGATTTATTTACATTATATTTGTTTCAGACACAGTATATTGGTGAAAGTGAAGAAACCTGAAAGAGGATTGCCTTTATTAAAATACAGACTTAACAAAGTAACTATTCATTTCAAACATAAACACTTATTTTCCTTACAATGATGGGAGTGACATTCACTTTTAAGGCCTTTTGAATTCTTTGGTAGCCTACAACATTTTTTGTTTTGTTTCAGGTCTCAAAGTATTTCACGTTGAAATGGAGACAGTTGAAAAGGTTACTAGATTTGTGGCGCTCACATCTCCTGCTAATTGAAGGGAGCTTTGGAACTAGTGTTGTCTCTTATTTTATTTTCCTCAAGTGGGTGCTTCTTATCAATGTCCCAGTTTTCTTGTTCACATTTACCTTGCTAGTTATCCCTGCTCTTCTCTTTAGCTGGTATGGGTCTCAGAAATCGGAGGATGATGTGCCTTTCTCGTTATTGGATCTTTTCACTGGATGTGTAAGTAATCTCTCTTTTTTACATTATTAACAAATAATAATTTGATAGTGAAATGATTGTAACAATTTTCTTTTCTTTGTCTTCTCTGTTGGGGTTAAAAAAAAGGCTACTAGTTTTATACTTACTAACTTAGGTCCTCCCGCGCTGTTTGGCGCATTGGGCCGCAAGCTGTCTCCACAAAGATCTGTCACTGGTAATGTTTGAAGCCTTCTTCCACCTTCTGTTCACTGTTTTGAGGTCCTTCATGAAAGTGTGGCACCAAGTTATATGACGACATCCCTATTTGTGCTTTCCTTGTAGTGGCCTCTATGTCATCGCAACTCTTGGCATGCATAGTTCATTTTGTCGGAGAACATATCACACAAACCTCATGTGACGTTCTGTCACAACCTCACTAAGTGTTTGACTCCAAGTTCGGCATAGGATTTCCTTGTTTGAAACCCACTCAGACATTTTTGTTGAGCCACATTTAGTCTTTTCTCAATTTTGGCAGATGGCTTCCATGTCTCGCATGCATATGTTGCTGTTGGGATGATGATTGTGTTAAGAGGGTGTATTTATACTTACATTCTATTTTTATTTAATTATTCTTTTAGGGTTATCTGGAAAACTCCATCATGTATTATGGATTCTACACAAACCAGACAATGGAATTAGTACCAGGCCATTCCTATGAGATGAAATATGTCTACCTGTTTACTTGTGCTGGTTATTATATATTGTGTCTTATTATTTTAGGATACAGGTAAACAACATGTTTTTTTTTGTGTGTGTCAGCCTCAGTTTAATTTGATTAGAAAGTTGATCAAGTGTTTCAATGTAGAAATTATTGCTTTAAATTTCAGCTATCTCAGGTCCTATAGAATCTACTACATTGAGGCTGGTGGACCAACTATCAACTGTTACTTCAATATATTTGTCAGTGGTTGGGACTACGGCATTACAAGCAAGGAGGCTAGCCTGCTGAAACACAAGAGCCTGTACAATGAATTTAAGGTCTACTTTCTGGATATTCATCACTGTTTCTGTTGATTACTTTCCCATTTTTTAATTTTTTTTTATTACAAAGCTTATATCAACTCTGTCAATCTGGTAAAAGTTTGTATATGTTAATTCCAAGACACCCAATCTTGGATCAAGCTGAAATTTGTGCACAATTGTTTCTATTACCTGACAATACAAGAATCAATTTAAAAAAAAAAAATTACCAATTAGTTAATTAACTATAGGTAATTAATTATTTTGTTTGGTATCTTGAACAAGGGAAAGAAATTATACTTGACTAAAGTGGTGATATAAGCTGAATTAGTCCCCTTTATAGGTTCCTGCTTTAAAGTAAGTTTGAAACAAACAATAGATAATTATACAATTTTCTATTTATATAAGCACCTCATTAGCAGAGTGGTTAGTATGTCAGCATGAGGAGATTTGAGCCTTGAGTTTGAATTCAAGTCGTTCCCTCTTTTTTTTTATAAATTCTTTTAAAAAGCAATTATGCTAAAATTCACCCAGATATCCTTTTCTTCCCCCTCCCACCCCACCTCTCCACATTTCCAATAAGTGATAGGATCATAGCATATTGACAAAGCTAAATGCATGAAATATCGCTAAACAGAAACAATTGGTAAAAATATTTTGTGTCGCACAGATCTATTTTTGTTGGTCTAGATCTATTTACAAATTTGTATTCCATGACTGACCCAGACTAATTGATACAACTACACTTGGTATAAACTTTTGTAAAAGTATTTTTAATGTTTTTCTTGTTTTTGTTTTTGTAATGTGTAATCTGCACTTTTAATTTATCATGAGAATAAGCTATTACACCCTTAATAAATAGCAGCATTAATTTTTGAATAAGTTTGGTCAATTTAAAAAGTGGGTATATGTCTTCTAGAGAAAAAAAATGTGACTAGCTGCTCAGCTGGGGAAGATGGAAGAGATAGAAAAAAATTGGATAGTGTAGACTGAATGCATATTTAAGTGGATCAAAATAAGGATAAAAACCTACTTTTGAGACTTTCTATAATTGAAAATATCATAAGCTGTGTACATATATTTATTAAAAAACACAATTCTAATCAATAAAAACCTTTTTTTTCCCATTTCATAATGAATAATTAAAAAGATACTTGCATAGTGCCTTGGTTTTCATTGTATGAAAAATTACTGAATATCCATTGCAAATATAGATATATTACACTAGAAATTGATAATACTTACTTGCCAAGAAAGCAATAGGCATTCCGGTAAGTACATAAGTAATTGATAATATTGACCTGTCATAGTAGCTGTAGCAATGCAGGTAATACACTTATAATTGATATTATGAGTTAGAAGATAATGATTTTTATTATCTGTTGAGATAACATCTCTTGTTCCTAATTGTAGGATAACTTGTACAGTCATCATAAAAAGAAGTCACTCAGAGACAAAGATGAACTCACAAAGCTCTGGTTGATACGAACTTTAACATGGCTACTTGTGATTGTGATGTTAACATTGAGTGGATATATCACTTACTTTGTCTCCACTGAACTGTCCATTACAAATAAGTTGGCTGAAGAATCAGTGAGATAATATATATAGTATATTTAGTTAATATTTAACTCAAGTTTAGCATTTAATTTCAATCACCTGTTAATATTTTCCATACCTTACTCCTTTCCTCTCTTAATCTAATTGTGCTAAAATGCTGTTATAGACCTACTTTAAACTGGGAAAAAAATTATTTGTCATTCTTTATTCTTTTTCTTGCATTAGTAGATCTGTTTTCTAAATAAAAATTTTATTCATAGTAATCTAATTAAAAAAATAAATGCATTTAATACATTTGTAATAGTAATAGTTAAGTTATGAACTCTTGAAACTCCAGGCCAACAGAAGCTCCTGTCAGCCTGTTTGATAGTTAAGTCATGAACTCTTGAAACTCCAGGCCAACAGAAGCTCCTGTCAGCCTGTGTGATAGTTAAGTCATGAACTCTTGAAACTCCATGCCAACAGAAGCTCCTGTCAGCCTGTGTGATATTTAAGTCATGAACTCTTGAAACTCCAGGCCAACAGAAGCTCCTGTCAGCCTGTTTGATAGTTAAGTCATGAACTCTTGAAACTCCAGGCCAACAGAAGCTGTTTGAACACTTGTCTGGGAGAGATGCAAGCAGATTTAAATAAATCAAATCTCTGTTTCCTGTGGTTTTTATCCCAAGTCTCTTGGGACTAGTGATGGACCAAAGGCCAAGCCATAGAATGCTCTTAGAAGAACAATGTGTGGATTGTGACATGGATGATGGGGCTCTCTTTCAATCCCTGCCAGTACAATGAACACAGCCCTTAGGCATCCCAATGGGAGTCTTGTTTTACTATGTTATTGGCCTAGTCATTTCTATCCGGGGGCCATATTGAGGCTAGGTAACGTGGACTTTTTTAATGTCCTCTTTCTTGCATTTTGGTGCTGTGGTGCTGAACATATTGAATTTTTTTTTTTTTAGAAAAGTTATTCAACTTTGAAAACTCTGGCAATGCCCATTGTTTTGTCTTCAATTCAACAATTATTTCCCTTGGTTTTTTCTTTTCTTGAATTATATGAGGAGTACAGCTCGCCTAAAAAGCAACTTTATGTACATATGTTTAGGTAAGTATAATCTATCCACTTGACATCCATTCTGGATAAAACCAAGAAATTAAGTTTAATTATTTAGATTAAATCTGTGACTGTCACTAGAGTTGAGACTAGGTTTTTTGAAACTCTAGAATAATGGAAGGTCCCCTCTTTTGGCTTGAAATTAAAGCAATCTTTCTGTCTGCAAAGATTTATAGCACAAGCAAATTAGTTTCTCCATTTTTTTCCAGAGGTCAAAATCACAAGGCACTAGTGTTAGAGGCAAAGTCGAATGCTTAGCACTTAGGGAGACCATTTAATTTTCCTTCTGTCCCACATCGAGTGTGTGCCATGAAACAACTGCAGTGGTGCATCCAAACAGATTCCTTAGTGGACTATTGACCTATGAGCTCTTTGAAACAATTGTGTTCACTTCAGTTAAATTGGTTAATAAAAAAAAAGTTCCCCTTTCAGACCTTGTGGTATATAGGGCAGATGATGTAAAGGTCATCTGTTTCTATGGCCTACGGTTAACAAGGGTGTCATGTGGCCAGCACAACGACCAACCGACTTTACTTTTCCCCAACTAATGTTGCGTACCCATTACAGTTGGGTGGACTCAGAGGCGCCCGAGGATCCCGAAATTAAAAATCCCAGCCTTCACCAGGATTGGAACCCTGACCTCAGGTTCAGAAACCAAGCGCTTTACCGCTTAGCCACCACGCCTCCTAAATTGGTTAATACCATGACAAATATTAATTCATAACTTTCACATTTTTTGTCATTGAAATTAAAGACTGTCAACTTTGTCACTATTTGAAAGCAGTAATACAAAAGTTAATGAAAGTTAATTAAGAATTTATAGCTAGCAGTAAATGAAGAGTTCATGGCAACATTAATTTAACAGTTGTAATAAAGGAACATAAGGAACATAATTTTGTGGTTATGAAGCAGTGACTTTTATTTTTTATCAGGGCAATGGCTTTTAAAGGAACAATGCTCGCTGTGCTTGTCTATTTTTGGTTTGCAGTAGCAAGTTCAAATATAGAGGTAATTAATTTTTTTTTTTCCTGTTGTGGATACTACACATTCAATTCTTACTGGCCCCCAAAAGAAGCTATTAGTTTTGTTGTGGTCTGTCTGTCCATTCCTCCCAATTAGATCTCAGAAACTAGAAGAGAAAATAAAAATCGGACATCATATTTTAGATCAATCAAATTTCTTATGCATCTGCTACTTTTTTCTTTCCGAAAGTGAACCAATTATTTTAGATTTTTATATTATTTTTCTTGCTTTTATTAATTCGGAAATTTTCTTTATCTTACTTTTAATTTGCCTTGCTGTGCCCCAAACAGCACAGGAAGACCTATGTCTGAGTCTAAGTAAGTACTTTTAATTTCGCTTAAAGAACTTGTAACACTTTTTTTCTAGATTTCTGGCATAGCATTTTAGAATGAATAAGGCTTCTTTTTTAGTGGCCCCCGTCAGGGGAAAAGCCGCTATTAGGTTTGTGCAAAATGTCCGTCTGTCACACTCAGGGCGCCGAAACTAGAAGAGATACGAAAAATATTTTTTCACCATTAAATGCGGCTTGAAAAGTTTAGGTGCAATTTGCGAAGTCTAATTTTGTGAAAATTATAACTTCTATTATTTTTATAGCTTTTATTAATTTTGCGTATTTTCAGGCTTATTTTAATTTTGTGAGAATTTTAGCTTTACATTAATTTGTGAGAATGTCAGGTTACCATGAAACCATATTGCATTTTTGCAGATATCCAAGCCCTCATTGACTAGCTCATTCATGACAAATTTTCCCAGTTTAGATGCCCCCATAATCTAAATTAATTTTCTATTTTTTTTAGCAGTTAGACCACTTATCTTTCTTATAAATACTAACTTTTAGAAAATGGAGCTAGTATGCTGCAAAGATTTACTATGGGTTAATTATTAACGTCAGATGTAGTAGCGACCATTATCTTACAAATGGTAAGATTCGCACAACATATGTAATCATTCAAAGCTTGGATTTTTCAATTTAATTTTGAGTAAATTTATGTAATGAAGTTTAGGGGTATACAAATTTGTTTACAATTATTTGGCTGTTTTGTATTAAAAATTCCATAGTTATTCATATTCCAGCTGTTTCATTTTTCAGCAAGATATGTCACCAACTTTTGCAGGGAAGGTGAAAACAGATTAATATAGATAGCATTTTTTTAAAGCTTATTTGTTAACTCTGTTTACATTTTCAGAGACACAAAAGATAAATTGAATATTATTGTTCTTGGTTTTTGTTCTTGTTTTTTTTTAGTGATACATTTTTTATCCATTATTCAAAAAGTATTAAAATATTCAATTTCAAAGTAATTAAGATTTCTATAATTTCATGTTAGAAATTCAGAATAACTTCCCTAGTGCTCATAGAGCATAAAATGGGTTGCCTGAGCCAGCCAGAAAAACCAATGGTTTGGCAGAATTTAAAGTCATTGGTTAACATGCATAACTAGATGCATGATGCATAGGACATAATCATCTTCTTTTTTGAAGTAACGTCTGTATTTTATAAGATAAGAAGATAAGATACTGGTGTTTCTAAAATCATAAAACAAAATATGTTTATGCCTGAATTTACTTATTTGATGTGACTAAAATTTTGAAAAAAAAAAATACATTTGTTCTTTTTATTTTACAAGTGTTGGGAAACTTTTGTAGGAGAAGAAATTTACAGACTGGTTATTGTTGACTTGATCTTCGTATTGGGTTATTCTTTCTTCATGGAATTTATAAGAAAGTAAGTTTAATGTTTTGTCCCACTATGCATAGTATTAAACTGTAAAAGATTCTATCAAGGAACAAGTTTTCTGAAGTAATCTGAACTACCAATACATAATTATGATCTAATCTCTGTTGTGGGCATTGACAAAGCATCACAATACTGTTTCACTGCTATTATGCTATTTAAAAATTTGAATTTTTCACTGCTATAATAAGGTTTTAATATTTCACTGCTATTATTAAGTCTGAATGTTTGACTGCTGATATAAAATTAGAATGTTTTACTACTATTATGAATTTAAATGTTTTACCGCTAATATAAAGTTTAAATGTTTTACCGCTTGTTACATGCGCATGTTAGTGTAAATGAGAAATGGTGCGAATGCGTGTTGAAAGGAGAAGAACAAAAATGGAGGACAATGTACAAGAATGTGTTTCGGTGTTATTAAAGATTTAAGTATTTATAAACTATAAATTTGTCATTTGATGTTGGTGTATTGATAAAGATGTTCCTAAGATAAGAAGACATAACACCGCTATTATAAAGTTTAAATGTCTTACTGGTATTATAAAGTTTGGATGTGTTACTGCTATATAACAGTTGAGTGTTTCACTGCTACTATACTGTTATAATATTTCATTACTTTTATAAAGTTTGAATGTTTTAATTTATTACTATTATAAAATTTGAATGTTTAACTTCTATTAAAAAAAAATTATAAAGTTTAAATGTTTCACCACTAAGATAAGGTTTTAATTTTTCACTGCTATTATAAAGTTTGACTATTATAAAGTTTGAATCTTTGACTGATAATGTAAAATATGAATGTTTTACTGCTATTATAACCGTTGAGTGTTTTACCACTATTATAAAGTTTAAATGTTTTGCTATATTACTGTTTGTTGAAACCTGCTCTTTATCTGTAATAGCGGACCACTTTGGGGATCCATTTTCAGTTTGTGTTGTAACCTTGTCATAGCTTCATTTCAAAATTGACTAGCTTAATATAATGTCCTTGCTTATTATAACTTATCAGATTATGCGATTTAAAAAAAAATAATTTTTTAACCTCTATTAAATTTTAAACAAAGTAGTGGCTGCCTGGTCATGTGGTATGTGTTCTGGACTGTCATCTTTCAAGAGATTTGGGCCAGCATATAATAATCTTAATTTCTGAAGGAAAAGAAAGAAAGGGAGGGGGGTGGTTAATATGATGTATGACACAGTGTTTGGTAAACAATGCCCTGCTACTTTATTCTATGACACAGTGTTTGGTAAATAATGCTTTGGTACTTTATTCTATTTCTCATATTTCTAGACTTTGTTCACAACATTGGGAACAGATAAAAAAGGCGGAGTTTGCTATAGCTCAGCACACACTGGAATTGATCTACTCTCAGTCTTTGTGTTGGTGAGTACCTGTTTTACAAATATGAAAATACAATAAACAATAACCCAGCCAGACATAGTAGAAATAAAAACAAGTTTGCTTGGGCTAGAAGGTCATCAGCTACAAAACAAACATAAAAGACAAACAATGAACACAAAATACCTTGCTGATGTGGTCTACCAGGGCAGAAATGAAATGAGCTGTGTCACACACCCATTTGAGATCCACTGTGACATGATGTGACTGGGTAGTCACTAATAGAACTCGTGATTTTTCCACGAGAAAAACTTATTGGTCAGTGACTGACCACGGGATGAAACCTCAGTTATCTTAGAGCTCCAGCAGAGTGAGGAAGTGTTCATATTTTTCTCTTCTGTTATAATGCACTACGTAACTGATTAAGTAATAAATACTAATTGTGCACTTGGAATATTTCATTGAGGATGTATTGTAGCTTGTATTTTCTTCATGGCAAGACTTGTATATGTATTTTACTTTATGTGCAATAAAAGAAATGTCTGCTAATCAGAGAGTTAGTGATTATTATATATACTTGTTACGTTGGGTGAACTAGGTAGTCAGGGGAGTTGAAAAGTAGTGCACCATCCCAAGAGAAGCTAGACACCAATACCTACATTAACAAAGCATTCGCACTATCAGTTACAAGTCACATTTGAGCAGTGATAAGCTGATCTGGTGTAAAGGCATGGGAAATTGGAATGGAAGTGATGTCTCACAAAGATATATATTTTAGAAATATGAGCTTAACTTTAGGATTAGCTTTAGAAACTTGACTAATTCAACTACAATTCTAATAATTTTACTTTACTAGCCTATGTTTCCCTTTTTTTTTTTGTTGTGGGGTCTGTTTGTGTGTGTGTATGTTTTTTAGCTGTTTTTTTAATTGAAAGGAAAAAATTGAATAAAGGTTATTGCAGTCTTGTAACAAGAATGCTTATTAGTATTGGCCCACATTTTTTTTTTTTTTTCATTTTGATTATATTCCTAAGTAATTTAAAATTAATTGCCAATTTTACTGCACATTATTAAATAAAGCTAGAATCACTGAAGAAATTATATAGCTATTTTTTTTTTTAATTCCACTAATAAATTATAAGTTATTGGCTTTTGTTGGTTCTTCTAAATATTAAATATTCAAATGATGCTAGTAAAAAAATGTTGGAATCGTAAAAATATTTTTAAGAATGTTTTTTCAAAAATTTTAGATTCCTTAATAAAAGAAAATACATTGGTTGTAATTCTCAATGAAGTTTGACTTCTAACATTTCTTTATCTTTCTACTAGGCTTGGTTTATTTTTTGCACCTCTTCTGCCCCTTGTAGTAATTATGAAACTTGTTCTCATTTTTTATGTTAAACGGGTGAGTTGTGCTTCTTGGTACTTGTTTCTTTTTACAAAGCTTATATCAGCTCACTCTGTATATCTATAGTCTGCTTGGTAAAATGTTTGTACATGTTATTTCTCTGACATCCAATCTTAGATCAAGCTGAAATTTAGCACAATTATTTCTTTTACCTGACAACACAAGAATCAGTAAAAGAATTAATCAATTAGTTAATTAACTATAGGTAATTAATTAAATTAATTAAAGAAATTGTACTTGACTGAAGTTGTGGCATAAGTTAAATTGGTCCCCTTTAAAGGCCCCCTCCCCTTTAAAGTAAGTCTGAAACAAACAATATACAATCTATTATTTACATAAGCACCTCACCAGTAGAGTGGTAAGTATGTCAGCTTGAGGAGGCTTGATTCATGAGTTTGAATTCAAGTCGTTCCCCCTTTTTTTATAGATGCTTTTAAAAAGTAATTATGCCAGATATCCCCATCTTTCTCCCCCTTTTTCCCAACTGGTCCAGATATTGATAGGATCATAGCATATAAGAAAACTAAAAGCACGAATAAGCGCTAAACAGAAACAATTGGTAAAAATATTTTACATCGCACAGATTTATTGTTATTGGTCTAGATCTATTACAAATTTTATTGCATGACTAATTGATACAACTACACTTTGTGTAAGCTTTGTTTTTGTTTTTTGAAAGTATTTTTTATGTTGTTCTTGTTTTTGATTCCTTTTTGTTTTAAAATAGATTTACTTCTAAAATTAAAGATTTGATAAGGACTGAAATTTGTTGCCTGTTCCTATCTATACTTTTAGTTTAGTTTGATGAACAACTGCACACCTTCAGTGAAATCTTGTCGAGATTCAAAGACACACACTATCTTTGTTGGCTATTTATTTATTTTTTTCCTTCTTTGCTGCTTAGCTGTTGGATACAGTATAGTTCTGTAAGTAACATTGTGTATAATTCACCTTGATCTTACGCTTAATGTCTTAGGCAAAACCAGTTTTCATGCAAAGTAGGAAATAACTTAGCTATGCATTGTATTTTAGCATTCTAAACTACTTCAGGTAAGGAATAAAATATTTGCCTACAAAAACCTTTATATATAAGACTATATTTAAATGAAAACAAAATATGCCTGACTTATAGACTCAGTAGGAAATAACTTCAGTACTCCATCATCATCATCATTGGCCTCCTTCAGTCGTAGAACGACTATGGTTCATCTCGCACACTTCCTCGTGTGGCTGTGGAGCCCTATTTTGGAGAGACACTCCCGTCCACAAGTGAATGAGTGAGATGAAAGCCTGGGCATTGTTTATGGTCGGAACGATGTCGCCCACACAGCAGTTCCCCCCTCTCCGCGCAGCTGATGTGGCCAAAGGAACGGAATATCCGATACATTTTGGGATCAGTAGCGCCGCAGGCTCTGCCAGGTTGTAGCACAGTGTGCCACAATCTGCCTAAGGGTCACCAGCTCCTGATTTTTCCTCAGGGTTGTCTCCCGAAGCCTTTCCTGAGTTTGGGTATAGCCGCAAGGCAGCGGAGGTTTGGATTCAGAGTTTACCTTTTCCTAGATGGGTAGCCAACCAAGGCTAACGAGCCCCTTCTGCCCGAAGCTTACTGGTTTAGGCGCCAGTTACTCGCCTTTGCCCCTTCTCCTGTCTGTGATAACGGTTCCGCCAGGCTCAATATCTGAACCATATGTGAAGGCCAGGAGTTGGACTGGTTGTCAGAGGCTATTTGAGACGCATGCCGTTGGAAGCATTTTATAGGTAATGATGGGCTTAAGCTCATTACCACTTCCGGCGTTAACAACCTTGCGAAACCAACTTCAGTACTAAATAATTATTATATATATGTTACATTAAAATAGATATGATAACTATATCAACCATATATTTTAACTTTATATCTTATTTAAGAAACAAATGGTCTTTCTCTGTCTTGGTGAAACACTGATGATAATAAGGCCTTGTCATTCTAGAAGAATAGATTTTATTAATCTAGTTTCCTAGTTAGCATATACAAAGCCAATTACTGCAGTAAAAGAATCCTTGTTTTCACATTTCTTTGAAAAGAGCTTTCCAATGCTCTTTAAGTGCTCAATGTCCTGCAGCTGGAATCCAAGAGACATCATGTAATCCCTTACACAGGCATAAGAAGTATGTTTTTAAAAGTGCTGTTTGACTGTTTGATGAGCTTTTGTGAGATCACTGCTTTAGATATCTAGACATCTATCATATTATGACAGCTGTAATACTTTCAAAGTCATAAACGTGATATTGCAGATTCCGCCAACAGGGTTGGATCAATATTTTAAACATGTCTTTTTTTTTTGTTCTTTTTAAGTTGATTCAATTTTAGCTAAGTAAATTTTTTTTTAAATCTAGCATCAAGCCTAGTACTGTTTGTGGCCCCTATCAAAATTATTCCGCAATTTATGAAGTTATCAACACAGATATGATTAGCAGATGGAGGAATGATAGCCCAGCTTTCAATGAGATATCCGAAGTGGTAAATTCCCCTGGCTTTGTTGCAGGAGTCTTAATATTTATGTTGTAAGTTGTCGTTGTATCAGATTGCTAGGTTCGCTCTTTACCAATAGAAAATTAAGCATGAAATTTAGAAATTTAAGTGAAACAAAAAATTTTCAAAGGCAAAGAATTTACTTTAAAAAATGTGTTGTTTTGTTTGGCTTAAGCATTGTAGTAGCTTAAATTTTCAGGAAGAACTTTTTAAACTTGAGATTGTTCCATAGTGTCTATACAAATTATAACCTTAAGACCAATGTTTGTAT